>CM059818.1:48717489-49267489 GCA_030435695.1 Brachymystax lenok tsinlingensis
AAGATATTCATTAAGGGGAACTGGCAGGGGGTGTACTTGATGAGAGGTTTCGGTCAGGTTAATAGATTATTTATTGTAATGATAAGCCTTAAAATCATATTTAAATGTAGCCTACAGTACATAGCCATTATTCAAGTTGTTGTCTCATTACTCCCTCTGAGCTCCAGTACAGCTGCCCACAGAGCCCTCTGAGCCCCAGTACAGCTGCCCACAGAGCCCTCTGAGCCCCAGTATAGCTGCCCACAGAGCCCTCTGAGCCCCAGTATAGCTGCCCACAGAGCCCTCTGAGCCCCAGTACAGCTGCCCACAGAGCCCTCTGAGCCCCAGTACAGCTGCCCACAGAGCCCTCTGAGCCCCAGTATAGCTGCCCACAGAGCCCTCTGAGCCCCAGTACAGCTGCCCACAGAGCCCTCTGAGCCCCAGTATAGCTGCTCACAGAGCCTTCTGAGCCCCAGTACAGCGGCCCACAGATCCCTCTGAGCCCCAGTACAGCTGCCCACAGAGCCCTCTGAGCCCCAGTACAGCTGCTCACAGAGCCCTCTGAGCTCCAGTACAGCTGCCCACAGAGCCCTCTGAGCCCCAGTACAGCTGCCAGCAAGGCCCTCTGAGCCCCAGTACAGCTGCCAGGAAGGCCCTCTGAGCCCCAGTACAGCTGCCAGCAAGGACCTCTGAGCCCCAGTACAGCTGCCCACAGAGCCCTCTGAGCCCCAGTACAGCTGCCCACAGAGCCCTCTGAGCCCCAGTACAGCTGCCCACAGAGCCCTCTGAGCCCCAGTGCAGCTGCCAGGAAGGCCCTCTGAGCCCCAGTACAGCTGCCCACAGAGCCCTCTGAGCCCCAGTATAGCTGCCAGCAAGGCCTCTGAGCCCCAGTACAGCTGCCCACAGAGCCCTCTGAGCCCCAGTACAGCTGCCCACAGAGCCCTCTGAGCCCCAGTACAGCTGCCCACAGAGCCCTCTGAGCCCCAGTGCAGCTGCCAGGAAGGCCCTCTGAGCCCCAGTACAGCTGCCCACAGAGCCCTCTGAACCCCAGTATAGCTGCCAGCAAGGCCCTCTGAGCCCCAGTACAGCTGCCCACAGAGCCCTCTGAGCCCCAGTACAGCTGCCCACAGAGCCCTCTGAGCCCCAGTACAGCTGCCCACAGAGCCCTCTGAGCCCCAGTATAGCTGCTCACAGAGTCCTCTGAGCCCCAGTATAGCTGCCAGCAAGGCCCTCTGAGCCCCAGTACAGCTGCCCACAGAGCCCTCTGAACCCCAGTACAGCTGCCCACAGAGCCCTCTGAGCTCCATTACAGCTGCCAGCAAGGCCCTCTGAGCCCTAGTACAGCTGCCAGCAAGGCCCTCTGAGCCCCAGTACAGCTGCCCACAGAGCCCTCTGAACCCCAGTACAGCTGCCCACAGAGCCCTCTGAGCTCCATTACAGCTACCAGCAAGGCCCTCTGAGCCCCAGTACAGCTGCCCACAGAGCCCTCTGAGCCCCAGTATAGCTGCCCACAGAGCCCTCTGAGCCCCAGTATAGCTGCCAGCAAGGCCCTCTGAGCCCCAGTACAGCTGCCCACAGAGCCCTCTGAGCCCCAGTACAGCTGCCCACAGAGCCCTCTGAGCCCCAGTACAGCTGCCCACAGAGCCCTCTGAGCCCCAGTATAGCTGCTCACAGAGTCCTCTGAGCCCCAGTATAGCTGCCAGCAAGGCCCTCTGAGCCCCAGTACAGCTGCCCACAGAGCCCTCTGAACCCCAGTACAGCTGCCCACAGAGCCCTCTGAGCTCCATTACAGCTGCCAGCAAGGCCCTCTGAGCCCCAGTACAGCTGCCCACAGAGCCCTCTGAACCCCAGTACAGCTGCCCACAGAGCCCTCTGAGTTCCATTACAGCTACCAGCAAGGCCCTCTGAGCCCCAGTACAGCTTCCAGCAAGGCCCTCTGAGCCCTAGTACAGCTGCCAGCAAGGCCCTCTGAGCCCCAGTACAGCTGCCCACAGAGCCCTCTGAACCCCAGTACAGCTGCCCACAGAGCCCTCTGAGCCCCAGTACAGCTACCAGCAAGGCCCTCTGAGCCCCAGTACAGCTGCCCACAGAGCCCTCTGAGCCCCAGTATAGCTGCCAGCAAGGCCCTCTGAGCCCCAGTACAGCTGCCCACAGAGCCCTCTGAGCCCCAGTACAGCTGCCCACAGAGCCCTCTGAGCCCCAGTACAGCTGCCCACAGAGCCCTCTGAGCCCCAGTACAGCTGCCCACAGAGCCCTCTGAGCCCCAGTATAGCTGCTCACAGAGTCCTCTGAGCCCCAGTATAGCTGCCAGCAAGGCCCTCTGAGCCCCAGTACAGCTGCCCACAGAGCCCTCTGAACCCCAGTACAGCTGCCCACAGAGCCCTCTGAGCTCCATTACAGCTGCCAGCAAGGCCCTCTGAGCCCCAGTACAGCTGCCCACAGAGCCCTCTGAACCCCAGTACAGCTGCCCACAGAGCCCTCTGAGTTCCATTACAGCTACCAGCAAGGCCCTCTGAGCCCCAGTACAGCTGCCTGCAGGGCCCTCTGAGCTCCAGTACAGCTGCTTGCAGGGGGTTGGAGTGTGCCAGACAGAGCAGAGGGATAGCTATCTGGAGAGAGAGGAGATTGGGCAGTAATCGCCCGTATCAAAACAGTAACAGTCGGGTGCTCCCAAGAGATTTCTGCTTTAGCCGCGATCTTTAGAACAGATTTTGTTGAAGCCTCTCTGGCAGTTCCTTTCTCTCTCTCTCTCTCTCTCTCTCTCTCTCTCTCTCTCTCTCTCTCTCTCTCTCACCCTCTCTGTCTCTCTCTCTCAGCCTCTCTGTCTCGCTCTCCAGCGGATTCTCCCCTCACTTTTGTGGTTTTTAAATTTGGTAAGGAGTGACTATACTAGCCAGCTCTTATCGTTCTCGGGGCAGTCTCAGCCAAACTAATCTCCAGTAAAGAAAGATTAGAATGATTATTTCCCCCATTTAATCAAGAGTCTAACTAGCCGAGCCCAGAACAAACGTTCCAGGAAAGCAACCGCAGGCCAGGGCCAGAGATCATAGCAACAACATATATGCCTAACATGCCCCTAGTGCTGATGCAGTAGCAGACATTGGACAGCATAGCAGTGGTGTGTTAATAACAATGATGTATGTACACTCTAGATTGCTGATGCTATGTAATTGCCAATGAGAGGCTTTGAAGCCATCGGTCGACCATATTGGCACTCCTGGGATCGAACCCCAGGCTGTAGTGGCGCCTCAGCACTGTGATGCAGTGCCTGGGGACCGCTGCGCCACCCAGGGCCCCTCTCACATAATGTAATGTAAAAGTATGCAATAATAAATGTAGACATTAATAAAGGCATTTCTATAGCTTCCCTAATAGTTTTTTACAGTGTTGGGGAAGTGCCAAGATGGAGGCGCGATGGCTTCAAAACAGCGCCCCTATTAGTCATCTACTGTATATATAAATCATTGGTTAGTAATAATCAGTATGAGGGGATGTTTTATTAATCTCAGGATTTATAGAGGCAATGTTTTTGCAAATCAAAATTTGCTGTACAGCAGGTATAATTCCTGTATAAAGTTATCATGAACTGATTTACGTTGTGCTATGACACGCCTATGACAACCTATGTTACTTGTCTTGGTGAACTGTAGTGTAGTCTACAGGATTGGGGTCTGTTCCATTTCAATTCAGTCCTTCCTAAATGGAAAGCTCATACCACTGTAGTGTAGCCTACAGAATTGGGGTCTGTTCCATTTCAATTCAGTCCTTCCTAAATGGAAAGCTCATACCACTGTAGTGTAGTCTACAGGATTGGGGTCTGTTCCATTTCAATTCAGTCCTTCCTAAATGGAAAGCTCATACCACTGTAGTGTAGCCTACAGAATTGGGGTCTGTTCCATTTCAATTCAGTCCTTCTTAAATGGAAAGCTCATACCACTGTAGTGTAGCCTACAGGACTGGGGTCTGTTCCATTTCAATTCAGTCCTTCTTAAATGGAAAGCTCATACCACTGTAGTGTAGCCTACAGGATTGGGGTCTGTTCCATTTCAATTCAGTCCTTCTTAAATGGAAAGCTCATACCACTGTAGTGTAGCCTACAGGATTGGGGTCTGTTTCATTTCAATTCAGTTCTTCCCAAATGGAATGTTCATACCACTGTAGTGTAGCCTACAGGATTGGGGTCTGTTTCAATTCAGTTCTTCCCAAATGGAATGTTCATACTACTGTAGTGTAGCCTACAGGATTGGGGTCTGTTTCATTTCAATTCAGTTCTTCCCAAATGGAAAACTCATACCACTGTAGTGTAGCCTACAGGAATGGGGTCTGTTCCATTTGAACTGTTCCTAAATTGAGACCGCATAACACCATGTAGGCCTTATCATCAACCCAGTGCTGATTTAGCTGCTCAACAGCAGGGCAGTAATCATCACTTTGAGGGAATTTTGGCAACACTTTAGCCTGCTGCAGGAATTATAATTAAGCAATAGACGGGTTAGCTGAGAATGTCACGAAAAACTATGTGTATTATTCAATGGGGCAGAAGTCCCTGTGTTGTGATTCTGGATGGCCAGATAGCTAGCAACAATGACAATAAACTGTCATGTGGTGAATCGTAAGTGACCACCTGGAATCCATTAGACCATGCTCCACTCCACCTGGAATCCATTAGACCATGCTCCACTCCACCTGGAATCCATTAGACCATGCTCCACTCCACCTGGAATCCATTAGACCATGCTCCACTCCACCTGGAATCCATTAGACCATGCTCCACTCCACCTGGAATCCATTAGACCATGCTCCACTCCACCTGGAATCCATTAGACCATGCTCCACTCCACCTGGAATCCATTAGACCATGCTCCACTCCACCTGCAATCCATTAGACCATGCTCCACTCCACCTGGAATCCATTAGACCATGCTCCACTCCACCTGGAATCCATTAGACCATGCTCCACTCCACCTGGAATCCATTAGACCATGCTCCACTCCACCTGGAATCCATTAGACCATGCTCCACTCCACCTGGAATCCATTAGACCATGCTCCACTCCGCCTGGAATCCATTAGACCATGCTCCACTCCACCTGCATTGTCCAGCTAGCAGTGACTTTCTATCCAATAGATTATATAAGCGGACAACTAAAGCTTCTTACACAAGATGATTCTCTGTGATTTCTCTGACTCAGCAGCTATAGCAGCACAGGCCCTGACTGAGGCACTCACACACACACACACAAGCCCGTATACACACACACACACACACAAGCCCGTATACACACACCAACTCTAACCTACCTCAGCCCCCATGAAACAACAGCCCCCAAAACCACTTCAGACTTTTACATGTACACATATTTGCATAATTGCCAACGGTTGTTATGCTAGTGCCATTTTTAGAGAAAAGAAAAGCCAGCACACTGCACCTGTCAGTATCCTCTCATCTTACCCTGGTCTCCAGATGCTGTGTACAGGAAGTCATACACAGCGATGCAGGTGTGTCCAATTGGGGTTGGAAACCAGATCTCTAATGTGCCATACGACTGGGTTAAGCCACTCAGCTAAAGGCATTATATTTTTGGAAGCTAACCTACATTTACTCATCCTGCGGGTGTATCTCACAGAGGCAACACACACACACACACACACACACACACACACACACACACACACACACACACACACACACACACACACACACACACACACACACACACACACACACACACACACACACACACACACACACACACAGAGTGAAACAGGTTCTGTTCCTTTATCATTACAGAGTCAAACAGGTTCTGTTCCTTTATCATTACAGAGTCAAACAGGGGAGTCAGAGTCCCATAAGGTCACATAAAGTTTGTGTGTGTCATAAGGTGTCAAGTTTTAATATAGTTGTGTGTTTCTCTCACTCTTTCTCAATGTACGTGTGTGTGTGTGTGCGTATCAAATTGTATTTGTCACATGCGCCGAATACAACAGGTGTTGACTTTACAGTGAAATACTTACTTACAAGCACTTAACCAACAATGCAGTTTTAAGAAAATACCCCCCAAAAAGTAAGAGATCAGAATAGCAAATAATTAAGGAGCAGCAGTAAATAACAATAGCGGGGCTACAGGGGGTACCAGTACAGAGTCAATGTGGAGGCTATATACAGGGGGTACCAGTACAGAGTCAATGTGGAGGCTATATACAGGGGGTACTGGTACAGAGTCAATGTGGAGGCTATATACAGGGGTACCTGCACAGAGTCAATGTGGAGGCTATATACAGGGGGTACCGGTACAGAGTCAATGTGAAGACTATATACAGGGGGTACCAGTACAGAGTCAATGTGGAGGCTATATACAGGGGGTACCAGTACAGAGTCAATGTGGAGGCTATATACAGGGGGTACCGGTACAGAGTCAATGTGGAGGCTATATACAGGGGTACTGCACAGAGTCAATGTGAAGACTATATACAGGGGTACCAGTACAGAGTCAATGTGGAGGCTATATACAGGGGGTACCGGTACAGAGTCAATGTGGAGGCTATATACAGGGGGTACCAGTACAGAGTCAATGTGGAGGCTATATACAGGGGGTACCAGTACAGAGTCAATGTGGAGGCTATATACAGGGGGTACCGGTACAGAGTCAATGTGAAGACTATATACAGGGGGTACCAGTACAGAGTCAATGTGGAGGCTATATACAGGGGGTACCAGTACAGAGTCAATGTGGAGGCTATATACAGGGGTACCGGTACAGAGTCAATGTGGAGGCTATATACAGGGGGTACTGTACAGAGTCAATGTGAAGACTATATACAGGGGGTACCAGTACAGAGTCAATGTGGAGGCTATATACAGGGGGTACCAGTACAGAGTCAATGTGGAGGCTATATACAGGGGGTACCGGTACAGAGTCAATGTGGAGGCTATATACAGGGTACCAGTACAGAGTCAATGTGGAGGCTATATACAGGGGGTACCAGTACAGAGTCAATGTGGAGGCTATACACAGGGGTACCAGTACAGAGTCAATGTGGAGGCTATATACAGGGGTACCTGTACAGAGTCAATGTGGAGGCTATATACAGGGGGTACCGGTACAGAGTCAATGTGGAGGCTATATACAGGGGGTACTGCACAGAGTCAATGTGAAGGCTATATACAGGGGGTACCTGCACAGAGTCAATGTGGAGGCTATATACAGGGGGTACCAGTACAGAGTCAATGTGGAGGCTATATACAGGGGGTACTGTACAGAGTCAATGTGGAGGCTATATACAGGGGTACCTGTACAGAGTCAATGTGAAGACTATATACAGGGGGTACCAGTACAGAGTCAATGTGGAGGCTATATACAGGGGGTACCAGTACAGAGTCAATGTGGAGGCTATATACAGGGGGTACCGGTACAGAGTCAATGTGGAGGTCATATACAGGGGGTACCAGTACAGAGTCAATGTGGAGGCTATATACAGGGGGTACCTGCACAGAGTCAATGTGGAGGCTATATACAGGGGGTACCAGTACAGAGTCAATGTGGAGGCTATATACAGGGGGTACCAGTACAGAGTCAATGTGGAGGCTATATACAGGGGGTACTGTACAGAGTCAATGTGGAGGCTATATACAGGGGTACCAGTACAGAGTCAATGTGGAGGCTATATACAGGGGGTACTGTACAGAGTCAATGTGGAGGCTATATACAGGGGGGACAGTACAGAGTCAATGTGGAGGCTATATACAGGGGGTACCAGTACAGTCAATGTGGAGGCTATATACAGGGGGTACCAGTACAGAGTCAATGTGGAGGCTATATACAGGGGGTACCTGTACAGAGTCAATGTGGAGGCTATATACAGGGGGTACTGCACAGAGTCAATGTGGAGGCTATATACAGGGGGTACTGCACAGAGTCAATGTGGAGGCTATATACAGGGGGTACCAGTACAGAGTCAATGTGGAGGCTATATACAGGGGGTACTGTACAGAGTCAATGTGGAGGCTATATACAGGGGTACCAGTACAGAGCCAATGTGGAGGCTATATACAGGGGGTACCGGCACAGAGTCAATGTGGAGGCTATATACAGGGGGACCGGTACAGAGTCAATGTGGAGGCTATATACAGGGGTACCAGTACAGTCAATGTGGAGGCTATATACAGGGGTACCAGTACAGAGTCAATGTGGAGGCTATATACAGGGGGTACCAGTACAGAGTCAATGTGGAGGCTATATACAGGGGGTACCTGTACAGAGTCAATGTGGAGACTATATACAGGGTACTGTACAGAGTCAATGTGGAGACTATATACAGGGGGTACCAGTACATAGTCAATGTGGAGGCTATATACAGGGGGTACCAGTACAGAGTCAATGTGGAGGCTATATACAGGGGGTACCAGTACAGAGTCAATGTGGAGGCTATATACAGGGGTACCAGTACAGAGTCAATGTGGAGGCTATATACAGGGGGTACCAGTACAGAGTCAATGTGGAGGCTATATACAGGGGTACCAGTACAGAGTCAATGTGGAGGCTATATACAGGGGGTACCAGTACAGAGTCAATGTGGAGGCTATATACAGGGGGTACCGGTACAGAGTCAATGTGGAGGCTATATACAGGGGGTACCGGTACAGAGTCGATGTGGAGGCTATATACAGGGGTACCAGTACAGAGTCAATGTGGAGGCTATATACAGGGGGTACCTGTACAGAGTCAATGTGGAGGCTATATACAGGGGGTACCAGTACAGAGTCAATGTGGAGGCTATATACAGGGGGTACCGGTACAGAGTCAATGTGGAGGCTATATACAGGGGGTACCAGTACAGAGTCAATGTGGAGGCTATATACAGGGGGTACTGCACAGAGTCAATGTGGAGGCTATATACAGGGGGTACCGGTACAGAGTCAATGTGGAGGCTATATACAGGGGGTACTGTACAGAGTCAATGTGGAGGCTATATACAGGGGGTACCAGTACAGAGTCAATGTGGAGGCTATATACAGGGTCCCAGTACAGAGTCAATGTGGAGGCTATATACAGGGGGTACCAGTACAGAGTCAATGTGGAGGCTATATACAGGGGGTACCAGTACAGAGTCAATGTGAAGACTATATACAGGGGGTACCAGTACAGAGTCAATGTGGAGGCTATATACAGGGGGTACCAGTACAGAGTCAATGTGGAGGCTATATACAGGGGTACCAGTACAGAGTCAATGTGGAGGCTATATACAGGGGTACCAGTACAGAGTCAATGTGGAGGCTATATACAGGGGGTACCAGTACAGAGTCAATGTGGAGGCTATATACAGGGGGTACCAGTACAGAGTCAATGTGGAGGCTATATACAGGGGTACCAGTACAGAGTCAATGTGGAGGCTATATACAGGGGGTACCAGTACAGAGTCAATGTGGAGGCTATATACAGGGGTACCAGTACAGAGTCAATGTGGAGGCTATATACAGGGGTACCAGTACAGAGTCAATGTGGAGGCTATATACAGGGGGTACCAGTACAGAGTCAATGTGGAGGCTATATACAGGGGGTACCAGTACAGAGTCAATGTGGAGGCTATATACAGGGGGTACCAGTACAGAGTCAATGTGGAGGCTATATACAGGGGGTACCGGTACAGTCAATGTGGAGGCTATATACAGGGGGTACCAGTACAGAGTCAATGTGGAGGCTATATACAGGGGTACCAGTACAGAGTCAATGTGGAGGCTATATACAGGGGTACCAGTACAGAGTCAATGTGGAGACTATATACAGGGGGTACCGGTACAGAGTCAATGTGGAGACTATATACAGGGGGTACCAGTACATAGTCAATGTGGAGGCTATATACAGGGGGTACCAGTACAGAGTCAATGTGGAGGCTATATACAGGGGGTACCAGTACAGAGTCAATGTGGAGGCTATATACAGGGGGTACCAGTACAGAGTCAATGTGGAGGCTATATACAGGGGGTACCAGTACAGAGTCAATGTGGAGGCTATATACAGGGGGTACCAGTACAGAGTCAATGTGGAGGCTATATACAGGGGGTACCAGTACAGAGTCAATGTGGAGGCTATATACAGGGGGTACCAGTACAGAGTCGATGTGGAGGCTATATACAGGGGGTACCAGTACAGAGTCAATGTGGAGGCTATATACAGGGGTACCTGTACAGAGTCAATGTGGAGGCTATATACAGGGGGTACCAGTACAGAGTCAATGTGGAGGCTATATACAGGGGAGTACCGGTACAGAGTCGATGTGGAGGCTATATACAGGGGGTACCAGTACAGAGTCAATGTGGAGGCTATATACAGGGGTACCGGTACAGAGTCAATGTGGAGGCTATATACAGGGGGTACCAGTACAGAGTCAATGTGGAGGCTATATACAGGGGGTACTACAGAGTCAATGTGGAGGCTATATACAGGGGTACCAGTACAGAGTCAATGTGGAGGCTATATACAGGGGGTACTGTGTACAGAGTCAATGTGGAGGCTATATACAGGGGGTACCAGTACAGAGTCAATGTGGAGGCTATATACAGGGGGTACCTGCACAGAGTCAATGTGGAGGCTATATACAGGGGTACCAGTACAGAGTCAATGTGGAGGCTATATACAGGGGGTCCCAGTACAGAGTCAATGTGGAGGCTATATACAGGGGGTACCAGTACAGAGTCAATGTGGAGGCTATATACAGGGGGTACCAGTACAGAGTCAATGTGAAGACTATATACAGGGGTACCAGTACAGAGTCAATGTGGAGGCTATATACAGGGGGTACCAGTACAGAGTCAATGTGGAGGCTATATACAGGGGGTACCAGTACAGAGTCAATGTGGAGGCTATATACAGGGGTACCAGTACAGAGTCAATGTGGAGGCTATATACAGGGGGTACCAGTACAGAGTCAATGTGGAGGCTATATACAGGGGGTACCAGTACAGAGTCAATGTGGAGGCTATATACAGGGGGTACCAGTACAGAGTCAATGTGGAGGCTATATACAGGGGGTACCGGTACAGAGTCAATGTGGAGACTATATACAGGGGGTACCGGTACAGAGTCAATGTGGAGACTATATACAGGGGGTACCAGTACATAGTCAATGTGGAGGCTATATACAGGGGGTACCAGTACAGAGTCAATGTGGAGGCTATATACAGGGGGTACCAGTACAGAGTCAATGTGGAGGCTATATACAGGGGGTACCAGTACAGAGTCAATGTGGAGGCTATATACAGGGGTACCAGTACAGAGTCAATGTGGAGGCTATATACAGGGGGTACCAGTACAGAGTCAATGTGGAGGCTATATACAGGGGGTACTGCACAGAGTCAATGTGGAGGCTATATACAGGGGGCACTGCACAGAGTCGATGTGGAGGCTATATACAGGGGGTACCAGTACAGAGTCAATGTGGAGGCTATATACAGGGGGTACTGCACAGAGTCAATGTGGAGGCTATATACAGGGGTACCAGTACAGAGTCAATGTGGAGGCTATATACAGGGGGTACTGCACAGAGTCGATGTGGAGGCTATATACAGGGGGTACCAGTACAGAGTCAATGTGGAGGCTATATACAGGGGGTACTGCACAGAGTCAATGTGGAGGCTATATACAGGGGGTACCAGTACAGAGTCAATGTGGAGGCTATATACAGGGGGTACTGCACAGAGTCAATGTGGAGGCTATATACAGGGGGTACTGCACAGAGTCAATGTGGAGGCTATATACAGGGGGTACTGCAGTACAGAGTCAATGTGGAGGCTATATACAGGGGGTACCAGTACAGAGTCAATGTGGAGGCTATATACAGGGGGTACCAGTACAGAGTCAATGTGGAGGCTATATACAGGGGGTACCAGTACAGAGTCAATGTGGAGGCTATATACAGGGTACCAGTACAGAGTCAATGTGGAGGCTATATACAGGGGGTACCAGTACAGAGTCAATGTGGAGGCTATATACAGGGGGTACCAGTACAGAGTCAATGTGGAGGCTATATACAGGGTACCAGTACAGAGTCAATGTGGAGGCTATATACAGGGGGTACCAGTACAGAGTCAATGTGGAGGCTATATACAGGGGGTACCAGTACAGAGTCAATGTGGAGGCTATATACAGGGGGTACCAGTACAGAGTCAATGTGGAGGCTATATACAGGGGGTACCAGTACAGAGTCAATGTGGAGGCTATATACAGGGGGTACCAGTACAGAGTCAATGTGGAGGCTATATACAGGGGTACCAGTACAGAGTCAATGTGGAGGCTATATACAGGGGGTACCAGTACAGAGTCAATGTGGAGGCTATATACAGGGGTACCAGTACAGAGTCAATGTGGAGGCTATATACAGGGGGTACCAGTACAGAGTCAATGTGGAGGCTATATACAGGGGGTACCAGTACAGAGTCAATGTGGAGGCTATATACAGGGGGTACCAGTACAGAGTCAATGTGGAGGCTATATACAGGGGGTACCAGTACAGAGTCAATGTGGAGGCTATATACAGGGGGTACTGTACAGAGTCAATGTGGAGGCTATATACAGGGGGTACCAGTACAGAGTCAATGTGGAGGCTATATACAGGGGGTACTGCACAGAGTCGATGTGGAGGCTATATACAGGGGGGTACCAGTACAGAGTCAATGTGGAGGCTATATACAGGGGGTACTGCACAGAGTCAATGTGGAGGCTATATACAGGGGGTACTGCGGTACAGAGTCAATGTGGAGGCTATATACAGGGGGTACGTACAGAGTCAATGTGGAGGCTATATACAGGGGGTACTGCGGTACAGAGTCGATGTGGAGGCTATATACAGGGGGTGCACAGAGTCAATGTGGAGGCTATATACAGGGGTGTACAGAGTCAATGTGGAGGCTATATACAGGGGGTACAGAGTCAATGTGGAGGCTATATACAGGGGTACCAGTACAGAGTCAATGTGGAGGCTATATACAGGGGGTCCCAGTACAGAGTCAATGTGGAGGCTATATACAGGGGGTACCAGTACAGAGTCAATGTGGAGGCTATATACAGGGGGTACCAGTACAGAGTCAATGTGAAGACTATATACAGGGGGTACCAGTACAGAGTCAATGTGGAGGCTATATACAGGGGGTACCAGTACAGAGTCAATGTGGAGGCTATATACAGGGGGTACCAGTACAGAGTCAATGTGGAGGCTATATACAGGGGGTACCAGTACAGAGTCAATGTGGAGGCTATATACAGGGGGTACCAGTACAGAGTCAATGTGGAGGCTATATACAGGGGGTACCAGTACAGAGTCAATGTGGAGGCTATATACAGGGGGTACCAGTACAGAGTCAATGTGGAGGCTATATACAGGGGTACCAGTACAGAGTCAATGTGGAGGCTATATACAGGGGTACCAGTACAGAGTCAATGTGGAGGCTATATACAGGGTACCAGTACAGAGTCAATGTGGAGGCTATATACAGGGGGTACCAGTACAGAGTCAATGTGGAGGCTATATACAGGGGGTACCAGTACAGAGTCAATGTGGAGGCTATATACAGGGGGTACCAGTACAGAGTCAATGTGGAGGCTATATACAGGGGGTACTGCACAGAGTCAATGTGGAGGCTATATACAGGGGGTACCAGTACAGAGTCAATGTGGAGGCTATATACAGGGGGTACCAGTACAGAGTCAATGTGGAGGCTATATACGGTGGGGGCACCGGTGTTGAGGTAATTGAAGTAATTATGTACATACAGGTAGGGTTATTAAGTGGCTTTGCATAGATAAGAACAGAGAGTAGCGGCAGCCCCTATTGTGTATCGTCATGTTTCATGTAGTGACAGTGGGTGGGTGGATGTGTGGGTGTATGTAGTGACAGTGGGTGGGTGTATGTAGTGACAGTGGGTGGGTGTGTGTAGTGACAGTGGGTGGGTGTGTGTAGTGCCAGTGGGTGGGTGGGTGTAGTGACAGTGGGTGGGTGTGTGTAGTGACAGTGGGTGGGTGTGTGTAGTGACAGTGGGTGGGTGTGTGTAGTGCCAGTGGGTGGGTGGGTGTAGTGACAGTGGGTGGGTGTGTGTAGTGCCAGTGGGTGGGTGGGTGTAGTGACAGTGGGTGGGTGTGTGTAGTGACAGTGGGTGGGTGTGTGTGTAGTGACAGTGGGTGTGTGTGTAGTGACAGTGGGTGTGTGTAGTGACAGTGGTTGGGTGGGTGTGTGTAGTGACAGTGGGTGGGTGGGTGTGTGTAGTGACAGTGGGTGGGTGTGTAGTGACAGTGGGTGTGTGTAGTGACAGTGGGTGGGTGTGTAGTGACAGTGGGTGTGTGTAGTGACAGTGGTTGGGTGGGTGTATGTAGTGACAGTGGGTGGGTGTGTAGTGACAGTGGGTGTATGTAGTGACAGTGGGTGGGTAAGTAGTGACAGTGGGTGGGTGTGTAGTGACAGTGGGTGGGTGTGTAGTGACAGTGGGTGTGTGTAGTGACAGTGGGTGGGTGTGTAGTGACAGTGGGTGGGTGTGTGTAGTGACAGTGGGTGGGTGTGTGTAGTGCCAGTGGGTGGGTGGGTGTAGTGACAGTGGGTGGGTGTGTGTAGTGACAGTGGGTGGGTGTGTGTAGTGCCAGTGGGTGGGTGGGTGTAGTGACAGTGGGTGGGTGTGTGTAGTGCCAGTGGGTGGGTGGGTGTAGTGACAGTGGGTGGGTGTGTGTAGTGACAGTGGGTGGGTGTGTGTGTAGTGACAGTGGGTGTGTGTGTAGTGACAGTGGGTGTGTGTAGTGACAGTGGTTGGGTGGGTGTGTGTAGTGACAGTGGGTGGGTGGGTGTGTGTAGTGACAGTGGGTGGGTGTGTAGTGACAGTGGGTGTGTGTAGTGACAGTGGGTGGGTGTGTAGTGACAGTGGGTGTGTGTAGTGACAGTGGTTGGGTGGGTGTATGTAGTGACAGTGGGTGGGTGTGTAGTGACAGTGGGTGTATGTAGTGACAGTGGGTGGGTAAGTAGTGACAGTGGGTGTATGTAGTGACAGTGGGTGGGTGTGTAGTGACAGTGGGTGGGTGTGTAGTGACAGTGGGTGTGTGTAGTGACAGTGGGTGGGTGGGTGTGTAGTGCCAGTGGGTGTGTGTAGTGCCAGTGGGTGGGTGTGTAGTGACAGTGGGTGTGTGTAGTGACAGTGGGTGGGTGTGTGTAGTGACAGTGGGTGGGTGTGTAGTGACAGTGGGTGGGTGTGTAGTGCCAGTGGGTGGGTGGGTGTGTAGTGACAGTGGGTGGGTGTGTGTAGTGAATGGGTGGGTGGGTGTGTGTAGTGACAGTTGGTGTGTGTAGTGACAGTGGGTGGGTGTAGTGACAGTGGGTGGGTGTGTAGTGACAGTGGGTGTGTGTAGTGACAGTGGTTGGGTGGGTGTATGTAGTGACAGTGGGTGGGTGTGTAGTGACAGTGGGTGTATGTAGTGACAGTGGGTGTGTGTAGTGACAGTGGGTGGGTGGGTGTGTAGTGACAGTGGGTGTGTGTGTAGTGACAGTGGGTGTGTGTAGTGACAGTGGTTGGGTGGGTGTGTGTAGTGACAGTGGGTGGGTGTGTAGTGACAGTGGTTGGGTGGGTGTATGTAGTGACAGTGGGTGGGTGTGTAGTGACAGTGGGTGTATGTAGTGACAGTGGGTGGGTAAGTAGTGACAGTGGGTGTATGTAGTGACAGTGGGTGGGTGTGTAGTGACAGTGGGTGGGTGTGTAGTGACAGTGGGTGTGTGTAGTGACAGTGGGTGGGTGGGTGTGTAGTGCCAGTGGGTGTGTGTAGTGCCAGTGGGTGGGTGTGTAGTGACAGTGGGTGTGTGTAGTGACAGTGGGTGGGTGTGTGTAGTGACAGTGGGTGGGTGTGTAGTGACAGTGGGTGGGTGTGTAGTGCCAGTGGGTGGGTGGGTGTGTAGTGACAGTGGGTGGGTGTGTGTAGTGAATGGGTGGGTGGGTGTGTGTAGTGACAGTTGGTGTGTGTAGTGACAGTGGGTGGGTGTAGTGACAGTGGGTGGGTGGGTGTGTAGTGACAGTGGGTGGGTGTAGTGACAGTGGGTGGGTGGGTGTGTAGTGACAGTGGGTGGGTGTGTAGTGACAGTGGGTGGGTGTGTGTGTAGTGACAGTGGGTGGGTGTAGTGACAGTGGGTGGGTGGGTGTGTAGTGACAGTGGGTGGGTGTGTAGTGACAGTGGGTGGGTGTAGTGAGTGGGTGGGTGGGTGTGTGTAGTGACAGTTGGTGTGTGTAGTGACAGTGGGTGTGTGTGTAGTGACAGTGGGTGGGTAGGTGTGTGTGTGTGTGTGTGTGTGTGTGTGTGTGTGTGTGTGTGTGTGTGTGTGTGTGTGTGTGTGTGTGTGTGTGTGTGTGTGTGTGTGTGTGTGTGTGTGTGGTGAACGGTTTCTGTTGTGCATTGTAGCATCCCCTCCAGGCTTCCTGTGTGTGTGTGTGTGTGTGTGGTTACAGTGTGTAGGTAGGTAGGTGCGTGCGTGCGCGTGCGTGTGTGTGTGTGTGAGGTGAGGTGAACGGTTTCTGTTGTGCATTGTAACATCCCCTCCAGGCTTCCTGTGGTTTTAATAAAGAGCAGACAATAAAATGCAGGAAACACCTTACACACACACACACACACACACACACACACACACACATATACACACCTCACACACACACACACACACCTTACACACACACACCTTACACACACACACACCTTACACACACACACACACCTTACACACCTTACACACCTTACACACCTTACACACCATACACACACACACACACACACACACACACACACAAACCTTAGACACACACACACACACACACACACACACACACACACACACACACACACACACACACACACACACACACACACACACACACACACACACACACACACACACCTTACACATACACACACCTTAGACACACACACACACACACACAGGTATAAATGCAGCTGCGTATTGGAGTCAGATGTATTTTTCACTATAGTGGTCTCTCAATACTGCAGAAGAGATACATTGGTAGAAGGTTACTGGGGGGTTACGGGATGGTTGGAGTGGCCTGCCTGTTGCTGTGGAGTGTTTGTGTGTGTGTGGAGTGTGTTGAGGAGAGCAGGATTAACATGGATTTGATGACCAGAGGAAATTTATCAGGCCATCCACAGCTGCATGTAGAGCCTGTTGGAGGAGCTGATTACATATACGATATACTGTAATAGACCATGGAGAAGATTACATACTGTAATAGACCATGGAGCAGATTACATCCACTATATACTGTAATAGACAATGGAGCAGATTACATACTGTAATAGACCATGGAGTTGATTACATACTAAAATAGACCCTGGAGCTGATTACATACTATAAAAGACAATGGAGCTGATTACATACTATAATAGACCAGGGAGCTGATTACATACTGTAATAGACAATGGAGCTGATTACATACTGTAAAAGACAATGGAGCTGATTACATACTGTAAAAGACAATGGAGCTGATTACATACTAAAATAGACAATGGAGCTGATTACATACTGTAATAGACCATGGAGCTGATTACATACTGTAAAAGACAATGGAGCTGATTACATCCACTATATACTGTAATAGACCATGGAGCTGATTATACTGTAATAGACAATGGAGCTGATTACATACTGTAAAAGACAATGGAGCTGATTACATCCACTATATACTGTAATAGACCATGGAGCTGATTATACTGTAATAGACCATGGAGCTGATTATACTGTAATAGACCATGGAGCTGATTACATACTGTAAAAGACAATGGAGCTGATTACATACTATAATAGACCATGGAGCTGATTACATACTGTAATAGACAATGGAGCTGATTACATACTGTAATAGACAATGGAGCTGATTACATACTGTAATAGACCATGGCGCTGATTACATACTGTAATAGACCATGGAGCTGGTTACATACTGTAATAGACAATGGAGCTGATTACATACTGTAATAGACCCTGGAGCTGATTACATACTGTAATATACCCTGGAGCTTATTAAATACTGTAATATACCCTGGAGCTGATTACATACTGTAATAGACCATGGAGCTGCTTACATACTGTAATAGACCCTGGAGCTGATTACATACTGTAATAGACCCTGGAGCTGATTATATACTGTAATATACCATGGAGCTGATTACATACTGTAATAGACAATGGAGCTGATTACATACTGTAATATACCATGGAGCTGATTACATACTGTAAAAGACAATGGAGCTGATTACATACTGTAATATACCATGGAGCTGATTACATACTGTAAAAGACAATGGAGCTGATTACATACTGTAATAGACAATGGAGCTGATTACATACTGTAAAAGACAATGGAGCTGATTACATACTATAATATACCCTGGAGCTGATTACATACTGTAATATACCATGGAGCTGATTACATACTGTAAAAGACAATGGAGCTGATTACATACTATAATAGACCATGGAGCTGATTACATACTGTAATAGACAATGGAGCTGATTACATACTGTAAAAGACAATGGAGCTGATTACATACTATAATAGACCCTGGAGCTGATTACATACTATAATAGACCATGGAGCTGATTGCATACTATAATAGACTCTGGAGCTGATTACATACTATAATAGACCATGGAGCTGATTACATACTGTCATAGACAATAGAGCTGATTACATACTGTAATAGACAATAGAGCTGATTACATACTGTAATAGACAATGGAGATGATTACATACTATAATAGACCCTGGAGCTGATTACATACTATAATAGACCATGGAGCTGATTACATCCACTATATACTGTAATAGACCATGGAGCTGATTACATACTGTAATAGACAATGGAGGTGATTACATACTGTAATAGACCATGGAGCTGATTACATACTGTAATAGACCCTGGAGCTGATTAGATACTGTAATAGACCCTGGAGCTGATTACATACTGTAATAGACCCTGGAGCTGATTACATACTGTAATAGACCATGGAGCTGCTTACATACTGTAATAGACCCTGGAGCTGATTACATACTGTAATAGACAATGGAGCTGATTACATAATATAATAGACCATGGAGCTGATGACATACTATAATAGACCATGGAGCTGATTACATACTGTAATAGACAATGGAGCTGATTACATACTGTAAAAGACAATGGAGCTGATTACATACTATAATAGACCCTGGAGCTGATTACATACTATAATAGACCATGGAGCTGATTACATACTGTAATAGACCATGGAGCTGATTACATACTGTAATAGACAATGGAGATGATTACATACTATAATAGACCCTGGAGCTGATTACATACTATAAAAGACCATGGAGCTGATTACATACTGTAATAGACAATGGAGCTGATTACATACTGTAATAGACCATGGCGCTGATTACATACTGTAATAGACCATGGAGCTGATTACATACTGTAATAGACAATGGAGCTGATTACATACTGTAATAGACCCTGGAGCTGATTACATACTGTAATATACCCTGGAGCTTATTAAATACTGTAATATACCCTGGAGCTGATTACATACTGTAATAGACCATAGAGCTGCTTACATACTGTAATAGACCCTGGAGCTGATTACATACTGTAATAGACCCTGGAGCTGATTACATACTGTAATATACCATGGAGCTGATTACATACTGTAAAAGACAATGGAGCTGATTACATACTATAATAGACCATGGAGCTGATGACATACTATAATAGACCATGGAGCTGATTACATACTGTAATAGACAATGGAGCTGATTACATACTGTAAAAGACAATGGAGCTGATTACATACTATAATAGACCCTGGAGCTGATTACATACTGTAATATACCATGGAGCTGATTACATACTATAATAGACCATGGAGCTGATTACATACTGTAATAGTCAATGGAGCTGATTACATACTGTAATAGACCGTGGAGCTGATTACATAATGTAATAGACCATGGAGCTGATTACATACTGTAATAGACAATAGGAATGATTACATACTGTAATAGACCCTGGAGCTGATTACATACTGTAATAGACCATGGAGCTGATTACATACTGTAATAGACCATGGAGCTGATTGCATACTGTAATAGACAATGGAGCTGATTACATACTGTAATAAACAATGGAGCTGATTGCATACTGTAATGGACAATGGAGCTGATTACATACTGTAATAAACAATGGAGCTGATTGCATACTGTAATAGACAATGGAGCTGATTACATACTGTAATCAACAATGGAGCTGATTGCATACTGTAATAGACAATGGAGCTGATTACATACTGTAATAGACCATGGAGCTGATTACATACTGTAATAGACAATGGAGCTGATTACGTACTGTAATAGACAATGGAGCTAATTACATACTGTAATAGACAATGGAGCTGATTGCATACTGTAATAGACCATGGAGCTGATTACATACTATAATAGACAATGGAGCTGATTACATACTGTAATAGACAATGGAGCTGATTACATACTGTAATAGACAATGGAGCTGATTGCATACTGTGGTAGACCATGGAGCTGATTACATACTATAATAGACAATGAAGCTGATTGCATACTGTAATAGACCATGGAGCTGATTGCAAACTGTAATAGACCATGGAGCTGATTACGTACTGTAATATACCATGGAGCTGATTACATACTGTAATAGACAATGGAGCTGATTGCATACTGTAATAGACCATGGAGTTGATTGCATACTGTAATAGACCATGGAGTTGATTGCAAACTGTAATAGACCCTGGAGCTGACTACATACTGTAATAGACAATGGAGCTGATTACATACTGTAATAGACCATGGAGCTGATTACATACTTTTGTTGATCATGGAGCTGATTACATACTGCAATAGACCCTGGAGCTGATTACATACTGTAATAGACCATGGAGCTGATTGCATACTGTAATAGACCCTGGAGCTGATTGCATACTGTAATAGACCATGGAGCTGATTACATACTGTAATAGACCCTGGAGCTGATTACATACTGTAATAGAACCTAGAGCTGGTTACATACTGTAATAGACAATGGAGCTGATTACATACTGTAACAGAGCATGGAGCCGATTACATACTGTAATAGACAATGGAGCTGAATACATACTGTAATAGACCATGGAGCTGATTGCATCCACTATATACTGTAATAACTTGTTTTTGCTGTGTGGTGAAAGAGAACATAATGAGATCACAGTAAAGAGAGCATAGAAAAGCAGAGTAGCGTATAGGAGGGAGAAAGAGTAAGGGATAGACAGAGTGGGAAGGAGAGGAGAGATAATGAAGGAGAAAATTGGTAGTGTAGTCCTCTCCAACATTCATCAAGGTGGACTGAGCATGTACGTGGTAGCATAGCAACAGCTACAGACTTTTGGGGCAGATATTCCTGTAATTCCACATTTGCTTTTGTTAAGTTTTAATGAATGGAGCCAGATGGCTGAAGAGGTTTCTGTACCTGGTCTAGAGAATTAGTATTTTTTTAATACATGGTTATAAATGTCTGCAGAGCTATTGCATGATCACAAGCACTATAGAAGAGGGTTCTAATAGAGCCTGTTGACTGAGACTGTTTCCGTCTGACTGATTCAACACACACACGGATCTGTGTAAACAAACACAATGTAGCCTTATTCACAATATAATGTTAGTCTGTTCTACAGTAAATATTCACAATATAATGTTAGTCTGTTCTACAGTAAATATTCACAGTATAATGTTAGTCTGTTCTACAGTAAATATTCACAGTATAATGTTAGTCTGTTCTACAATAAATATTCACAGTATGTTAGTCTATTGTACAGTAAATATTCACAGTATGTTAGTCTATTGTACAGTAAATATTCACAGTATGTTAGTCTGTTCTACAGTAAATATTCACAGCATGTATTGGAATTTGGTATTTTATTAGGATCCCCATTAGCTGTTGCAAAAGCAGCAGCTACTCTTCCTGGTGTCCACACAAAACATGAAACATTATACAGAATGACATAATATCAAATCAAATCAAAGTTTATTTGGCACGTGCACCGAATACAATAGGTGTAGACCTTACAGTGAAATGCTTACTTACAGGCTCTAACCAACAGTGCAATTTTTAAGTAAAATAAAAGGTGTTAGGTGAACAATAGATAAGTAAAGAAATAAAAACAACAGTAAAAAAGACAGTGAAAAATAACAGTAGCGAGGCTATATACAGGCACCGGTTAGTCGGGCTGATTGAGGTAGTATGTACATGTAGATATGGTTAAAGTGACTATGCATATATGATGAACAGAGTAGCAGTAGCGTTAAAGAGGGGCGGGTGGTGGGTGGCGGGACACAATGCACATAGTCCAGGTAGCCAATGTGCGGGGGCATTGGTTAGTTTGGCTAATTGAGGTGGTATGTACATGAAAGTATAGTTAAAGTGACTATGCATATATGATAAACAGAGAGTAGCAGCAGTGGGGGCACAATGCAAAAAGTCCGGATAGATAGGAGTCTTATGGCTTGGGGGTAAAAACTGTTGAGAAGCCTTTTTGTCCTAGACTTGGCACTCCGGTACCGCTTGCCATGCGGTAGTAGAGAGAACAGTCTATGACTGGGGTGGCTGGGGTCTTTGACAACAACTCTCCCTAAAACACTTCAGCGAGCAGGCCTTTCTAATCGACCTGGCCCGGGTATCCTGGAAGGATATTGACCTAATCCCGTCAGTAGAGGATGCCTGGTTATTCTTTAAAAGTGCCTTCCTCACCATCTTAAATAAGCATGCCCCATTCAAAAAATTTAGAACCAGGAACAGATATAGCCCTTGGTTCACTCCAGACCTGACTGCCCTTGACCAGCACAAAAACATCCGGTGCCGTACTGCATTAGCATCGAATAGCCCCTGTGATATGCAACTTTTCAGGGAAGTTAGGTACACAGGCAGTTAGGAAAGCTAAGCCTATCTTTTTCAAACAGAAATTTGCATCCTGTAGCACAAACTCAAAAAAGTTCTGGGACACTGTAAAGTCCATGGAGAATAAGAGCACCTCCTCCCAGCTGTCCACTGCACTGAGGCTAGGAAACACTGTCACCACCGATAAATCCACGATAATTGAGAATTTCAATAAGCATTTTTCTACGGCTGGCCATGCTTTCCACCTGGCTACCCCTACCCCAGTCAACAGCCCTGCACCTCCCACAGCAACTCGCCCAAGCCTCCCCCATTTCTCCTTCACCCAAATCCAGATATCTGATGTTCTGAAAGAGCTGCAAAATCTGGACCCCTACAAATCAGCCGGGCTAGACAATCTGGACCATCTCTTTCTAAAATTATCTGCCGAAATTGTTGCAACCCCTATTACTAGCCTGTTCAACCTCCTTTTCGTATCGTCTGAGATCCCCAAAGATTGGAAAGCTGCCCCGGTCATCCCCATCATCAAAGGGGGAGACACTCTAGAACCAAACTGCTACAGACCTATATCTATCCTACCCTAAGGTCTTCCAAAGCCAAGTTAACAAACAGATCACCGACCATTTCGAATCCCATCGTACCTTCTCCGCTATGCAATCTGGTTTCCGAGCTGGTCATGGGTGCACCTCAGCCACGCTCAAGGTCCTAAACGATATCATAACCGCCATCGATAAGAGACAATACTGTGCAGCTGTATTCATCGACCTGGCCAAGGCTTTCGACTCTATCAATCACCACATTCTTATCGGCAGACTCAACAGCCTTATTTTCTCAAATGACTGCCTCGCCTGGTTCACCAACTACTTCTCTGAGTTCAGTGTGTCAAATCGGAGGGCCTGTTGTCCGGACCTCTGGCAGTCTCTATGGGGGTACCACAGGGTTCAATTCTCGGGCCGACTCTCTTCTCTGTATACATCAATGATGTCACTCTTGCTGCTGGTGATTCTCTGATCGACCTCTATGCAGACGACACCATTCTGTATACCTCTGGCCCTTCTTTGGACACTGTGTTAACTAACCTCCAGACGAGCTTCAATGCCATACAACTCTCCTTCCGTGGCCTCCAACTGCTCCTAAATTCAAGTAAAACTAAATGCATGCTCTTCAACCGATCACTGCCCGCACCTGCCCGCCTGTCCAGCATCACTACTCTGGACGGTTCTGACTTAGAATATGTGGACAACTACAAATACCTAGGTGTCTGGTTAGACTGTAAACTCTCCTTCCAGACTCACATTATTAAGCATCTACAATCCAAAATTAAATCCAGAATCGGCTTCCTATTTCGCAACAAAGCATCCTTCACTCATGCTGCCAAACATAACCTCGTAAAACGGACTATCCTACTGATCCTCGACTTTGCGATGTCATTTACAAAATAGCCTCCAACACTCTACTCTACAAATTGGATGCAGTCTATCACAGTGCCATCCATTTTGTCACCAAAGCCCCATATACTACCCACCACTGCGACCTGTACGCTCTCGTTGGCTGGCCCTTGCTTCATACTCGTCGCCAATCCCACTGGCTCCAGGTCATCTACAAGTCTTTGCTAGGTAAAGCTCCACCTTATCTCAGCTCACTGGTCACCATAGCAGCACCCACCCGCAGCACGCGCTCCAGCAGGTATATTTCACTGGTCACCCCCAAAGCCAATTCCTCCTTTGGCCGCCTTTCCTTCCAGTTCTCTGCTGCCAATGACAGGAACGAACTGCAAAAATCACTGAAGCTGGAGACTCATATCTCCCTCACAAACTTTAAGCACCAGCTGTCAGAGCAGCTCACAGATCATTGCACCTGTACATAGCCCATCTGTAAATAGCCCATCCTACTACCTCATCCTCATACTGTATTTATTTATTTATTTTGCTCCTTTGCACCCCAGTACCTCTACTTGCACATTCATCTTCTGCACATCTATCACTCCAGTGTTTAATTGCTATATCGTAATTACCTTGCTACTATGGCCTATTTATTGCCTTACCTCCCTTATCTTACCATACCAGGCAGTGATGCAACCAGTCAGGATTCTCTCGATGTTGCAGGTGTCGAACCTTTTGAGGATCTGAGGACTCATGCCAAATTTTTTTAGTTTCCTGAAAGGGAATAGGCTTTGTCATGCCATCTTCACGACTGTCTTGGTGGGTTTGGACCATTCTAGTTTGTTGGTGATGTGGACACCAAGGAACTTGAAGCTCTCAACCTGCTCCACTACAGCTCTGTCGATGAGAATGGGGACGTGCTCGGTCCTCCTTTTCCTGTAGTCCACAATCATCTCCTTAGCCTTGGTTATGTTGAGGGATAGGTTGTTATTCTGGCACCACCCAGCCAGGGCTCTGACCTCCTCCCTAGATTGCATCATCTGTGGATCTGTTTGGGCGGTATGCAAATTGGAGTGGGTGTAATGTCCGTGGTTCTGTTGTAGAAAGAGTCAGGTGCAGGAGGGAGTACGTGTGAAAAAGGTATTTTAATAATACACCAGTCCAAACCAACAAACTCTGGCGAACAGAATACCCACACGAATAACAACCATAAACGGGCGTAAACAGCAACCCGGGATATACTAGAACCAAAATAAAATAGCCCTCAGTACACAGACTGGGAAAAGACGAAGTCAAACGGTACAAACCAAACAATCACGCACAATGGGAAGAGGGGAAGGAAAGAATTATAAACAGGTGTGTACAATTAGACAAAACTAACAAAACACATGAGAAGGGGAGCGATGATGGTCAGAAAACCGGTGACGTCGACCGCCGAACACCGCCCGAACAAGAAGAGGAACCGACCTTGGCGGATATCGTGACAGCGGGCCTAGGGTTTCTGGGATAATGGTGTTGATGTGAGCCATTACCAGCCTTTCAAAGCACTTCATGGCTACGGACGTGAGTGCTACGGGTCTGTAGTCATTAGGCAGGTTGCCTTAGTGTTCTTGGGCACAGGGACTATGGTGGTCTGCTTGAAACATGTTGGTATTACAGACTCAATCAGGGACATGTTGAAAATGTCAGTGAAGACACCTGCCAGTTGGTCAGCACATGCCCGGAGCACATGTCCTGGTAATCCGTCTGGCCCCTGCAGCCTTGTGAATGTTGACCTGTTTAAGGTCTTACTCACGTCGGCTACGGAGAGCGTGATCACACAGTCGTCCGGAACAGCTGATGCTCTCATGCATCCCTCAGTGTTGCTTGCCTCGAAGCGAGCATAGAAGTGATTTAGCTCATCTGGTAGGCTCGTGTCACTGAGCAGCTTGCGGCTGTGCTCCCCTTTGTAATCTGTAATAGTTTGCAAGCCCTGCCACATAAGATGAGCGTCGGAGCCGGTGTAGTACGATTCAATCTTAGCCTTGTATTGACGATTTGCCTGTTTGATGGTTAGTCGGAAGGCATAGCAGAATTTCTTATAAGCTTCTGGGTTAGAGTCCCGCACCTTGAAAGCAGCAGCTCTACCCTTTAGCTCAGTGCGAATGTTGCCTGTAATCAAGGGCTTCATTTACCAAATGGAGGGCGAGGGAGAGCTTTGTACACGTCTCTCTGTGTGGAGTATAGGTGATCTAGAATTGTTTTCCCTCTGGTTGCACATTTAACATGTTCATAGAACTGATTTAAGTTAGGTAGAACTGATTTAAGTTTCCCTGCATTAAAGTCTCCAGCCACTAGGAGCGCTGCCTCTGGGTGAGCGGTTTCCTGTTTGCTTATTTCCTTATACAGCTGACTGGGTGATAAATAAACAGCCACAAAAAGTAAAGATGAAAACTCTCTTGGCAAATAGTGTTGTCTGTAG
Organism: Brachymystax lenok tsinlingensis; assembly: GCA_030435695.1. Taxonomy (NCBI): domain Eukaryota; kingdom Metazoa; phylum Chordata; class Actinopteri; order Salmoniformes; family Salmonidae; genus Brachymystax; species Brachymystax lenok. Next base: position 48,744,275 of record CM059818.1, read on the forward strand.
TTTATCATAAGATACTCTACTTCAGGCGAGCAAAATCTAGAGACTTCCTTAGATTTCGTGCACCAGCTGTTGTTTACAAATATGCACAGACTGCCCCCCCTCGTCTTACCGGATTGTGCTATTCTATCTAGCCGGTGCAGCGTATATCCCGCTAGCTGAATATCCATGTCATCATTCAGCCACGATTCCGTGAAACATAAGATGTTACAGTTTTTGATGTCCGGTTGGTAGGATATTCGTGGTCGTACCTCGTCTAACTTATTGTCCAATGATTGCATGTTGGCGGGTAGTATTGACGGTAAAGGCAGCTTTCCCACTCGCCTTCTGCGGATCCTTACGAGGCACCCCGCTCTGTGTCCTCTGTACCTGCATCTCTTCCTCTTGCCAATAACTGAGATGTTGGCCTTGTCGGGTGTTCGGAGTATGCCCTGTGCGTCCTGCTTGTTGAAAAAATCTTTGCCTAATCTGAGGTGAGTGATCGCTGTCCTGATATCCAGAAGCTCTTTTTTGCGGTGGCAAAAACATTATGTACAAAATAAGTTACAAATAACACGAAAATAAACACATAATAACACAATTGGTTGGGCGCCCGTAGAACTGCTGCCATTTATTCCGGCCCCATTATTGCCGGAAGAACATCATTAGACAAGAACAGCTCAAGGACAGAACTACATACATTTTTAAAAAGGCACACGTACCCTGCATATCAATGCATACACACAAACTATCTAGGTCAGATAAGGGAGAGGCGTTGTGCCGCGAGATGTTGCTTTATCTGTTTTTTGAAACCAGGTTTGCTGTTTATTTGAGCAATATGAGATGGAAGGAAATACCATGCAATAAGGGCTCTATATAATACTGTACGTTTTCTTGAATTTGTTCTGGATTTTGGGACTGTGAAAAGACCCCTGGTGGCATGTCTGGTGGGATAAGTGTGTGTGTCAGAGCTGTGTGTAAGTTGACTATGCAAACAATTTGGGATTTTCAACACATTAATGTTTCTTATAAAAAGAAGAAGTGATGCAGTCCTTATAAAAAGAAGTGATGCAGTCAGTCTCTCCTCAACTCTTAACCAAGAGAGACTGGCATGCATAGCCTTCATATCAGCCCTCGGATTACAATTAAGAGCAAAACGTGCCACTCTGTTCTGGGCCAGCTGCAGCTTAACTAGGTCTTTCCATGCAGCACTGGACCACAGTGTTAGTCTGTTCTACAGTAAATATTCATAGTGTAATGTTACTCTATTCTACAGTAATTATTCACAGTATAATGTTAGTCTGTTCTACAGTAAATATTCACAGTATGTTAATCTATTCTAAATATTCACAGTATAATGTTAATCTGTTCTACAGTAAATATTCACTATATAATGTTAGTCTATTCTTCAGTAAATATTCACAGTATGTTAGTCTATTCACAGTATAATGTTAGTCTGTTCTACAGTAAATATTCACAGTATGTTAGTCTATTCTATAGTAAATATTCACAGTATGTTAGTCTATTCACAGTATAATGTTAGTCTGTTCTTCAGAAAATATTCACAGTATCATTTTAGTCTGTTCTACAGTAAATATTTACAGTGTAATGTCGGTCTAGTCTACAGTAAATATGTACAGTATAATGTTAGTCTATTCTACAGTAAATATTCACAGTATATTGTTAGTCTATTCTACAGTACATATTCATAGTGTAATGTTACTCTATTCTACAGTAATTATTCACAGTATAATGTTAGTCTGTTCTACAGTAAATATTCACAGTATGTTAGTCTATTCTACAGTACATATTCACTATATAATGTTAGTCTATTCTACAGTAAGTATTCACAATATACTGTTAGTCTATTCTAAATATTCACAGTATAATGTTAGTCTGTTCTACAGTAAATATTCACAGTATGTTAATCTATTCTAAATATTCACAGTATAATGTTAATCTGTTCTACAGTAAATATTCACAGTATGTTAGTCTATTCTACAGTAAATATTCACAGTATGTTAGTCTATTCACAGTATAATGTTAGTCTGTTCTTCAGAAAATATTCACAGTATCATTTTAGTCTGTTCTACAGTAAATATTTACAGTGTAATGTCAGTCTAGTCTACAGTAAATATGTACAGTATAATGTTAGTCTATTCTACAGTAAATATTCACTATATAATGTTAGTCTATTCTACAGTAAATATTCACAGTATAATATTAGTCTATTCTACAGTAATTATTCACGGCATGTTTGTCTATTCTACAGTAAATATTCACAGTGTAATGTTAGTCTATTCTACAGTAAATATTCATATTATGTTAGTCTGTTCACAGTATAATGTTAGTCTGTTCTTCAGTAAGTATTCACAATATACTGTTAGTCTATTCTAAATATTCACAGTATAATGTTAGTCTGTTCTACAGTAAATATTCACAGTATGTTAGTCTATTCTATAGTAAATATTCACAGTATGTTAGTCTATTCACAGTATAATGTTAGTCTGTTCTTCAGTAAATATTCACAGTATCATTTTAGTCTGTTCTACAGTAAATATTTACAGTGTAACGTCAGTCTAGTCTACAGTAAATATCTACAGTATAATGTTAGTCTATTCTACAGTAAATATTCACAGTATATTGTTAGTCTATTCTACAGTAAATATTCATAGTGTAATGTTACTCTATTCTACAGTAATTATTCACAGTATAATGTTAGTCTGTTCTACAGTAAATATTCACTATATAATGTTAGTCTATTCTACAGATAGTATTCACAATATACTGTTAGTCTATTCTAAATATTCACAGTATAATGTTAGTCTGTTCTACAGTAAATATTCACAGTATGTTAGTCTATTCTATAGTAAATATTCACAGTATGTTAGTCTATTCACAGTATAATGTTAGTCTGTTCTTCAGTAAATATTCACAGTATCATTTTAGTCTGTTCTACAGTAAATATTTACAGTGTAATGTCAGTCTAGTCTACAGTAAATATGTACAGTATAATGTTAGTCTATTCTACAGTAAATATTCACAGTATATTGTTAGTCTATTCTACAGTAAATATTCATAGTGTAATGTTACTCTATTCTACAGTAATTATTCACAGTATAATGTTAGTCTGTTCTACAGTAAATATTCACAGTATGTTAGTCTATTCTACAGTACATATTCACTATATAATGTTAGTCTATTCTACAGATAGTATTCACAATATACTGTTAGTCTATTCTAAATATTCACAGTATAATGTTAGTCTGTTCTACAGTAAATATTCACAGTATGTTAGTCTATTCTATAGTAAATATTCACAGTATGTTAGTCTATTCACAGTATAATGTTAGTCTGTTCTTCAGAAAATATTCACAGTATCATTTTAGTCTGTTCTACAGTAAATATTTACAGTGTAATGTCAGTCTAGTCTACAGTAAATATGTACAGTATAATGTTAGTCTATTCTACAGTAAATATTCACAGTATAATGTTAGTCTATTCTACAGTAAATATTCACAGTATGTTAGTCTATTCTACAGTACATATTCACTATATAATGTTAGTCTATTCTACAGTAAATATTTACACTGTGATGTTAGTCTATTCTACACTGCCTTTCTCTGGATGCTCTCTACAATACTTGTATGTCAATACTCTCTGTTTGTGCTTATGCAAAGTTAATCTATGTACTTTCTTATTCCCTCCCCTCCCTCTTTCTCTGTATCTCTCTGTGTATTTCTCTCTCTCTCTCTCTCTCTCTCTCTCTCTCTCTCTCTCTCTCTCTCTCTCTCTCTCTCTCTCTCTCTGTATCTCTCTCTCTCTCTGTATCTCCCTCTCTCTCTCTCTCTCTCTCTCTCTGTATCTCCCGCTCTCTCTCTCTCTCTCTCTCTCTCTCTCTCTCTCTCTCTCTCTCTCTCTCTCGCTCGCTCCACAGTGGTGCATTCTCGGAAGTGGTAATGGCCAGGGAGAAGACCACAGGGAAGATGGTTGCGGTGAAGTGTATCCCTAAGAAAGCACTGAAGGGGAAGGAGACCAGCATCGAGAACGAAATCGCCGTGCTAAGGAAGTAGGTACCAGGGGGATGGGGAATCATATGCCGTGTCTGCACAGGTTCAAATACCGACCAGTTCCATCCTGCTATGCTCCTTTCCTGTGACTCTTCAACTGTATCTATCTAGTAAAAATAAAATCTGAAAAATGTAGGTAACATAACACAAAAACACTGCGCTTCACAATATGGGTCTTAACCCAACCCTCCCAAAATGACACCACGCTTTTATCAAAAATAATCTCTGTGCAGGGTAGATTCAAAGTTCTAGTTATGTATTACACGTTCAGTCATATACAGTAGCTCCACTCTGTCAGAGTCAAGAGAGAACATATGACGGGATGGGAGCATGCAGGTGAGGACGGCACTAGCGCTCTCCATCCACCCCCCTCCGAGTTCATGGGTAATTCTTCTCAGAGCCTGGGGTTATCCATCAGTCACTCTTGATGAGAATTTGGTTGCTGTTGGACGGAGTGAGTTGCTTGGTTACGATTGCCTTCTTTAGTTTCTGCTGCCCTCTCGCTTTCTATTTCTCTCTCTCTCTCTCTCTCTCTTTCTTTCTCTCTCTCTCTCTCTCTCTCTCTCTCTCTCTCTCTCTCTCTCTCTCTCTCTCTCTCTCTCTCTCTGTCTCTGTCTCTGTCTCTCTGTCTCTCTGTCTCTCTCTCTCTCTCTCTCTCTCTCTCTCTCTGTCTCTGTCTCTGTCTCTCTCTCCATCTCTCTCTCTCTCTTCCATCTCTCTCTCTCTCTTCCATCTCTCTCTCTCATTCTCTCTTTCTCTCCGTCGTCTCTCTCTCTTTCTCTCTCTTCCGTCTCTCTCTCCATCTCTCTCTCTCTCTCTCTCTCTCTCTCTCTCTCTCTCTCTCTCTCTCTCTCTCTCTCTCAAATTCAAATTCAAATTCAAGCTGCTTTATTGGCATGAAAAACATTGTGTCAATATTGCCAAAGCAACAATGTATACAATATACATTGTAATAAAATTAGAAACAATAACATATAATAATATAAAATGGTAGTAAATAATAATACAAAATTAAATACAAAAATAATAACAATAAAATGGTAAGTCAGTAGTAAAAATGTAATAAATTGAAAAAATCTAAATATGGAAAATTAAGCTATAACTAACTTATAACTAAATAATGGTAATCTACATCTGTACTACAACTACCATCATCATCACTACTACTGCCATCACCATCATCATTAAACTGCTATCATTACCATTACCACCCATACCACTACTATACGGAATGATAAACAACAATAATAATAGTAGTAACAATAATATTAATAACAATAACAGCTATAATTAGTAAGTTCCTGTTTACTATGCAGATGTTACTATTCAGTGTCCCTCAGGCTATGGCAGGCAAATACATATTTGGCTGCAAGAGGAGCCATTGCTCCTTCGCCCATGAGTATTTTTAGTTTTTCCTCTGGATTTAATGAGTTAAAATTTGGAATAAATGTAGTCATTTCTGTGAATAATGAATCTCTTGGTGAGGAATATTTATCACAGTAAAGGAGGAAGTGCATCTCTGTTTCTACCTCCCTGTCGTGCAGTGACCACATACACGCTCCTCCTTGGGTAGCCATGTCTTTTTATGTCTGCCGGTTTCTATTGCCAATCGGTGGTCACTCAGCCTGTACTTGGTAAGGATCTGTCTCTGCTTCGTATCTCTGACAGAGTAGAGATAATCAGCCAATTCATATTCTCTGTTTAGGGTCAGATAGCAATTTAGTCGGCTTTGGGATTTTGTTTCGTTTTCCAATGTTGTAAATATGAGTCTTTTGATTGGTTCATGATTTTGTTTATTGGAATTCTTTCTTTTGAAGCAGTGCGGTGTCAGCTTGGTTGGTTAGGTCCAACACCAGCTGACTGAGAGGGCTCGTTTCTGGGCTCAGCTCTTGGGTTTGAAGTGCTTTAAATTGCAGACTAGAATTTGGACTTGAATTTAGATGTTGCCAAAATTTTAATGATCTTTTTCTGTATTTTCATTAATACTGGAAAGCGGCCCAATTCTGCCCTACATCCATTAGTTGGTGTATTTCTCTGGACTTGTAGAATTGTCCGACAGAATTCTGCATGTAGGGCTTCAATTGGATGTTTGTCCCACCTTTTAAAGTCCAGTTTATTGAGTGGCCCCCAAACCTCACTTCCGTAAAGAGCTATTGGTAGAATTACACTGTCAAATATTTTGGTCCAAATTCGAATTGGGATGTTGATTTTGAATAATTTCATTTTTATTGCATATAATGCTCTCATGGGCTTTTTCTTTGAGTGCATTCACTGCCATATTAAAGTTTCCCGATGCAGATATGGTCAGACCAAGGTATGTGTAATTTATAGTGTGTTCAATTATGGTGTTGTTCAGGGTGAATTTATATTTGTGGTTTTGACATCTGGGCTTTTTTTGGAAAATCATGATTTTTGTTTTTTTGAAATTTACTGCCAGGGCCCAATTATGGCAATATTGCTGTAGAATGTTAAGGTTCTGTTGAAGACCTTCTTTGGTTGGTGATAGAAGTACCAAGTCATCAGCATATAGCAGGTATTTTACCTCTGTGTCGAATAGTGTGAGTCCTGGGGCTGGAGAATGGTCCAACATGTCTGCTAATTCATTGATATAAATGTTGAAAAGATTTGGACTCAAACTGCAGCCTTGTCTCACACCTCGACTTTGTGAAAAGAATTCTGTTCTTTGGTTTTTGATTTTTATTGCACACTTGTTTTCTGTGTACATACATTTTATTAAGTCATACACCTTACCACCAAGCCCAGTTTGAAGAATTTTGTAGAATAGCCCTTCGTGCCAAATAGAATCAAATGCTTTTTTAAAGTCTCTCTCTCTCTCTCTCTCTCCCTCCATCTCTCTCTCTCTCTCTCTCTCTCTCTCTCTCTCTCTCTCTCTCTCTCTCTCTCTCTCTCTCTCTCTCTCTCTCTCTCTCTCCATCTCTCTCTCTCTCTCCATCTCTCTCTCTCTCTCTCTCTCTCTCTCTCTCTCTCTCTCTCTCTCTCTCTCTCTCTCTCTCTCTCTCTCTCTCTCTCTCTCTCTCTCTCTCTCTCTCTCTCTCTCTCTCTCTCTCTCTCTCTCTCTCTCTCTCTCTCTCTCTCTCTCTCTCTCTCTCTCTCTCTCTCTCTCTCTCTCTCTCTCTCTCTCTCTCTCTCTCTCTCTCTCTCTCTCTCTCTCTCTCTCTCTCTCTCTCTCTCTCTCTCTCTCTCTCTCTCTCTCTCTCTCTCTCTCTCTCTCTCTCTCTCTCTCTCTCTCTCTCTCTCTCTCTCTCTCTCTCCCTCTCCCTCTCCCTCTCTCTCTCTCTCTCTCTCTCTCTCTTTCTCTCTCTCTCTCTTTCTCTCCTCGTCTCTCTCTCTCTCTCTCTCTTCTGTCTCTCTCTCTCTTTCTCTCTTTCTTTCCGCCTCTTTCTCTCCATCTCTCTCTTTCTCTGCCTCTCTTTCTCTGTGTCTCTTTCTGTCTCTCTTTCTCTCCGTCTCTCTCTTTCTCTCCGTCTCTCTTCAGTCTCTCTCTTTCTCTGTCTCTCTCTCTCTCGTCCGTTTAGTTTTTCTCACTGCTTTATCCCACCACCCTGAAGCAGCAACATTGTGTGCAGGTTTCACACACACACACACACACACACACACACACACACACACACACACACACACTCCTCCCCCTCCTTCACCCACCTGTCTCTCTAAACAAGGCCCGTCATTAGTTACGTCCTCGTTTCCATGGCGTTTTAGTGTTCACCCACACCCTGTTGCTTGGACACCAGCTCTCTCCCACCTCACTCTTTGTTTCAAGCGTCTGCTTCAGGGTCATGTTCATGAAAGCATACTGTAGCAAAATGATTTGCAACGGAAAACCCACTGAAATCCATTGTTTCTTATTGGACAAGTTTAAATAGTACCTCCCTGTTTCATTCCATTCCATGGAGCGTTTTCTTCTGTTTCGTGCCTACTGAACAGAACCTTGGTGCTTGTTGTGCTGGTTAATCATGACAGGGCTACCATTACACTGCATGAGTCACTCCACTGATGATTAGTATGAACGTTGAGTGGGTTTCTTGGGCTGCCTATGGCCCATAGGGAAAAAGGGTGCCAACTAACAATGACTCAATAATTCACTCCTTCTAAAAGGGTGCCAACTAACAATGACTCAATAATGAATTCCTTCTGGGAGTGCTATAAAGTCCAACAGTTATGTGTATAGTTAGAAAGTTGTCTGTCAGAAGTTTTACAGTGTAAGGTTACTTTTAATCCATCTGTCTGCATGTTTCAAGACATGACATGTCGTGGTGCAGTGAGATACCCAATGGGTTGGACAATATTATTTCGTCACTTATATTGAAGAAGTTATTACTTAAATACTGGAAGTCAAATAATACTCCAACGTTAAGAGAAAAAAGATAGAAAAAAGATAAACAAACATAACACATTCTGAAGTCATATGGGCCAGAGTCCTACAAGCATTAGAAACAACTGACCATAGCCCCCTCTCTCTCTCTCTCCACAATTTTATGACGGTCATAAATACTCTGCTTCTGGGTCTGTAGTATTGAGATTGGAATGTGTGACTGTAGGACACAGAGAGAGACTTGGCTAAACTTTAACATCAAAGGTTGAATGATGAAACAGTATTTCTGTAAATCTAGACAGTTGGGTGGTCGGTGGGAAATCAAAGAACAATCCTGTCGAATTTGTTAATAATTTGTGATGTAACTAAAGACGGTAGAACAACATAACTGTATCTCTTAATGTATATATTTCCCAGTTGTCAGGGTCACATCCAAATGTGGGGGAACATATACGATTAAAATGTGAAACTGTGACACTATTTGTGAGAAGATGTAATGTGATGTTAGCCTTCCAAATTAGATAATTGTTTTTCATATGAAGTCTTAACCAAGTCAGTGGCCACGACCCCCGTGAGCACAGACGTTTACTTCGGCATCATGGGACGCCCCTTCTCTACTCCAGTATAAAACCCACTCACGACGAAATATACATTTAGACCAAAACATGCCGGGTTGCTGCCGGTGTGTGAAGGGGTTCTAGCTGTGACTTGAATAATCAACCATTGAGACCAGATAGCATGGAACGGTAGCTACATGTTGAAATGGCAATTTAAATAAAGACCAGTTACGTGCAGCGCCAGCTGAATACGTTACAAACGGTTGAGAGATCTACCACTCTATAGACCAAGCAGACTAAGGTGTGAGCCGGATGTTGCAAAATGGTTTAAACTACAACTCTACCGAAGGATAAGACCAGAGAACGTGGAGATCACCCCCCCACGCTGAAGTGGTTAAGACATCTACAACCGAAAGACCAATTATTCCGTCTGCAGCTGTTTAAGTAATTTAGTCTGGTAAACGCAACCGATTGAACGACCGAATGGTACTCTGAAAGATCTATTCTGGAGAGCATTTCCTTGTCAAACGACCATTGGTACATCTGACGTATCCATTATAACAGAGCCCGCGGAACAAGTTAAACAACCACGAAAGACCTTGTGACTTCTGAGGAACGCAACCAGAGACTTTCTGTCGACTCTCTCCAGCAGATGACCGGCGTTCACAGAGAGAGACAACCAAGGCATACACTCGTAAATATGTAAATTGCAATTTCTTTTCGAATTACTGACTGTTCATGTTCAAAGTCTTAGCATTTCCATGAGTGTAATCATCAACAGTATGTACGTGAGTCCACTCTGAGTTTCCCGCTCTTGAGCTGTCCCCACCCCTTTCCTTTGTCTACCAAGCCGTCATATCAGTTTCGTTCACAAGGGACTTTTCTTTGTGTCATGTTAGTAACCAATGTATAACCTACCGTGTGTGTGTTTATGTAATTCTGTGTGATTATTTAGTTAGTCAATAAATAATTAATCCAATTTGTATATCGCTGATTCATCATTTATGCAAGGGTTCGTGCAGATATCCAAGGGTTTGCGACGTTCCGAATATGACTGATGAGGTAATAATACATTAATAAGTGACTGTAATCGATAAGATATGAAAATATCTGAAGAGAGTTACATTCGGGAAATAGCAACTCTTTAAACAACATTTTCCCGTGGTGCCCCGACTTCCTAGTTAATTCATGTTTACATGATTAGTTTAATCACGTAATGATAATTACACAGATAATTTATTTGATAATATAACAGTCTTCACATTAATGAATAACCAACGTTACGACACAACATTGGGTGTGGATACAGTGGGAACATTTGGGTCTGAGGAAGTGTGATGTCATTCATGTTTGTTGAAATGTATGTAAATGTTAAGTTGGCTGTTGTTTTTGCCTACGTATGTTTTACTAAAATATGAAAAAAAAGTAATAGGGGCCATTTGACCCTCAGCCTCTGTCTCTCCTCAAGGCTGGAGAAACGCTGAAGTAGAGGGTTCAACAGGTTCACTGTCTGCTTTGTCTTCACACACATCTACTCACAATCACTTTGTAACACACACACACAACCATTAATTAACTCACACACAACCACTCACTCACTCACCTTGTATCACACACACACACACACACACACACACACTTAATTAATTAACACACACACTTAAGTCATTGTAATGAACAAAGCCATTTTGTGAAGAAATTGTGCTTTATTGTGCTGGGAATTACAATGATGAGGTTAATAGTAAGTGAATTAAATCCACTGTTTTTCTCTCTTCAGGATAAAGCATGAGAACATTGTGGCATTGGAGGACATTTATGAGAGCCCCAACCACCTATACCTCATCATGCAGTTGTGAGTATTACCTTCGTCTGTCTGTCTGTCTCTGTGTGTGTGTGTCTCTGTGTCATATTTCTAAAAGAGGTGCCGGTACTCAGGCTGTAGTAAATAAGATGTGCCGGTACTCAGGCTGTAGTAAATAAGATGTGCCGGTACTCAGGCTGTAGTAAATAAGATGTGCCGGTACTCAGGCTGTAGTAAATAAGATGTGCCGGTACTCAGGCTGTAGTAAATAAGATGTGCCGGTACTCAAGCTGTAGTAAATAAGATGTGCCGGTACTCAGGCTATAGTAAATAAGATGTGCCGGTACTCAGGCTGTAGTAAATAAGATGTGCCGGTACTCAGGCTGTAGTAAATAAGATGTGCCGGTACTCAGGCTGTAGTAAATAAGATGTGCCGGTACTCAGGCTGTAATAAATAAGATGTGCCGGTACTCAGGCTGTAGTAAATAAGATGTGCCGGTACTCAGGCTGTAGTAAATAAGATGTGCCGGTACTCAGGCTGTAGTAAATAAGATGTGCCGGTACTCAGGCTGTAGTAAATAAGATGTGCCGGTACTCTGTATCTGTGTGTGCACTGGAGCGATTCAGTCACTTAGATAATGTATAATTTTTTGCTGCTGTAAGCGTTCATAGCCTTGAGGTCCATTTGGCCTTGGCTCTACGCAAGCAACCCGTAGAGTTGCTCCTATGCTTCCTTTATATGTCATTGTTGCTGTAACACTGTAGCAAACACAACGAAAGACGAATGAAGAAGGACTCTAGGGACGGTTTCCCAGACATAGATTTAGCCTAGTCCTTGACTGAAAAGCATGCTCAATGGAGAATGTCAATTGAAATAGCCTATTAATCCAGGACTAGACGTAAGTGTTTGGGAAACCAGACCTAAGTGAAGGTTAATTCAGTTCTCTCTCTCAGAGTGAGCTGTTTGACTCAATGACTATATATGGAGTGACAAAGCCATCGATCACATGACACGATTCATTCCTATGTGAAAATGCAATAGTGCATTGAAGCCAAATTTAAAAAACGACTTTGCCTACCACCACTGATTTCTGTATGCTAGCTACGCTACCAGCTTACACAAACAGGAGTTAGCATTTGCAGTCACTTCTTCTCAACCTGAAAAGGGACAACTTCTACATGTTATAAGGTGAAAACAGCCAAATATATTCAAATCAGATTTTAGTAACCACATTGTGGGCCCGTTACAATACATCATGGCTGATTTGACCAATATCCACTTTGATGGATCAAATTTGTTGAATGTCCGCAAGTCCAGCATCCTTCTATCGCCCACGGTATGCATTCCATTTACCTCTTTACTGCGTCTATCCCCATTAGATCACCGATCTCTTTCCAGGAGTTCAAACTAATTTTAGTGTCTTTGAAATCCCTACATCAGGTATCATAAAGATTTTATTTGTGAACTTTTTCTGATAGCCTCTCGTCAAAGTTATCCATGTTTGTTATCAAGGAAGTTATCAAGGAAGTGAGTTTGTGTTTAGACAGGATGTACCGCCTCCACCTACCGTCAACCAATCATGTCAATGCGGATCTATACAAAGCTATGCAGAGCCTTCCGCATTGTTAAAACATTTGGGAGGCGCACATCATCGCCGTACAGAGCTCGTTTTGGCCTCTGTAAGCCTCCTGAGGCTACGCAAGTTGTTCTCCCCTGGTTGGACTGCATCATAAAGAAGGGTTAGGGTTGACCTGGGATGTGGACATGAAGCTAGGGTTAGAGTTGAGGCTAGGGTTAGGGTTGAGGTTGAGGCTAGGGTTAGGGTTGTGGTTGATGGTTAGGGTTAGGGTTGAGGTTGAGGCTAGGGTTGTGGTCGTGGTTGATGGTTAGGGTTAGGGTTGAGGCTAGGGTCAGGGTTGAGGTTGAGGCTAGGGTTAGGGTTGTGGTTGATGGTTAGGGTTAGGGTTGAGGTTGAGGCTAGGGTTGTGGTTGTGGTTGATGGTTAGGGTTAGGGTTAGGGTTGAGGCTAGGGTCAGGGTTGAGGTTGAGGCTAGGGTTAGGGTTGTGGTTGAGGCTAGGGTTAGAGTTGAGGCTAGGGTCAGGGTTGAGGTTGAGGCTAGGGTTAGGGTTGTGGTTGATGGTTAGGGTTGTGGTTGAGGCTAGGGTTAGGGTTGTGGTTGATGGTTAGGGTTAGGGTTGTGGTTGATGGTTAGGGTTGAGGTTGAGGCTAGGGTTAGGGTTGAGGTTGAGGCTAGGGTTAGGGTTGAGGTTGAGGCTAGGGTTAGGGTTGTGGTTGAGGCTAGGGTTAGGGTTGTGGTTGATGGTTAGGGTTGTGGTTGAGGGTTAGAGTTACAGTTTGTTTAGGTTGATTCAGTTCTTGTGTCTCTGTCTCAGGGTGTCTGGTGGTGAGTTGTTTGACCGCATCGTAGAAAAGGGCTTCTACACAGAGATGGATGCCAGCAGACTCATTAAACAGGTGCTGAATGCTGTCAACTACCTCCACGACATGGGCATCGTACACAGAGACCTCAAGGTACGGATATACACACACACACACACAGTCACCTACCTCCACGCTATGGGCATCGTACACAGAGACCTCAAGGTACGGATATACAGATGCACACGTACACACACACACACACACACACACAGTCACCTACCTCCACGCTATGGGCATCGTACACAGAGACCTCAAGGTACGGATATACAGATGCACACGTACACACACACACACACACACACAGTCACCTACCTCCACGACATGGGCATCGTACACAGAGACCTCAAGGTACGGATATACAGATGCACACGTACACACACACACACACACACACACAGTCACCTACCTCCACGCTATGGGCATCGTACACAGAGACCTCAAGGTACGGATATAAAGATGCACACGCACACACACACACACACACACACACACACACAGTCACCTACCTCCACACTATGGGCATCGTACACAGAGACCTCAAGGAATAGATATACAGATACACACACACACACAGTCACCTACCTCCACGCTATGGGCATCGTACACAGAGACCTCAAGGAATGGATATACAGATACACACACACACACACACACACACACACACACACACACAGTCACCTACATCCACACAATGGTACACAGAGACATCAAGGTACGGACACACACGCACACACAATCTCTCTCTCTCTCTCTCTCTCTCTCTCTCTCTCTCTCTCTCTCTCTCTCTCTCTCTCTCTCTCACAAACAGGAATACTCATGAAGCGTTTAATTATATTTTTTCCCATACATGTGTTGTTGATGTGTCCTTCCTCTGTCAGCCAGAGAACCTTCTCTACTACAACCCCCATGATGAGGCTAAGATCATGATCAGTGACTTTGGTCTGTCTAAGATGGAGGGGACAGGAGACGTGATGGCTACAGCCTGTGGGACGCCAGGATATGTGGGTGAGGAGGCTCTCTGTTTGCAAGGGCGTAACTTTTTGTTGCAAATGGTGGGGTGTTTAATTGAACGATGCATTACGTTTCTTCATACTGAATTTTTCTACTCCAAAAAGTTATGAAAATAAAATGATGGTTACACCATTAAAATATAATTTTCCATATTATCAGGCTGGTGTGTTTTATTAACCAATGAACTGTTGTCTAACTGATGCAGCATAGTGGCTATAAATGAATTGGCTGAAGCATACCCATCTGTATTTGAGCTGTATCGTTAGCTAGATCAGTGCTTCCTAAACCGGTTTCAGTCATGGCCCCCTTTCCTCATGGGAGAACATCCAATGCTCCTCCCCTTCCCTCACCTTCCCCAATAGAATGAACTGCTATTGTTACACAAAAATATGGTATAACAATACCTTTTACTCATCTTACAAACACCAGTACGTGGTTTTCCTTCCATATTGAAATCAAAATGAATAAATGAGCTTACTTCTGTGCAATGGCACATTTAAAAAATAAAACAATTATTTCACCTTTACTTCCCTAGGAAAGTCAGTTAAGAACAAATTCTTATTTACAATGACTGCCTACCCAGGCCAAACCCGGACGACGCTGTGCCAATTGTGCGCCACCCTATGGGACTCCCAATTACAGCTGGTTGTGAACCAGAGTCTGTAGTGACCCCTCTAGCACTGAGTTGCAGTGCCTTAGACCGCTGCACCACTCTGGAGCCTTGTATTTGGGACAAATGTATTTGGGACAAATCACTCACTAAACCCTAAACCTCAACTGCTTGGAGTAACTCTGGATTGTAAACTGTCATGGTCAAAACATAATGATACAACAGTAGCTAAGATGGGGAGAAGTCTGTCTATAATAAAGCGCTGCTCTACCTTCTTAACAACACAAGGCAGGTTCTACAGGCTCTAGTTTTGTCGCACCTGGACTACTGTTCAGTCGTGTGGTAAGAAAATTGCAATTGGCTCAGTTGTGAAATCTGTTATGAATGTATTGTAATGTTTTAAAAATGTAATAAGTTAGCTCACAGAATTAAGGGTTTCTTAAGGAGGGAGGGAGGGAGAGAGAGAGAGAGAGAGAGAGAGAGACCTCCTTACAAGCCTTGCACAACTTTTTTCCCTTCACAAACCACGACCTCTGAAAACCGGGCCAAACCAAAAGTATAATTGGCAGCGGGGGGTCCAGTCATAAAATAAGGAATTGAGTAGTACTGTTTAGTCTAAAGCCACAGAAAGTCAGTAACTATGGTGGGAAAATAATTTTCCGATCCATCAAATTCATCATGGTATATTATTGGGGCGGTTATGACCCCCCTGTCCACCCTGCAAGTTACGTGTCTGTCTGGTCTGTCTTTGGATTGGTGTAAGACATTCCATGGGCTAGAGAGAGTTTCCACCATATTTCTTACAACTGCCCTTCGCTCTTAAATCCATGAATAGAAGTGAACAAGTGCACACTACTTAGAGCAGAAGGGTACAACATGTGGACACAAAATCTGTGTCGTTAGACAGACAGGAAGACAAACAGCTATGACGTAAGGAAGTCTGCAGTAGTAGTAGTAACCCAACATTGACCTCATCTAGTCGTATCTCTTTAACTCTGGCTAACCTAAACTTATTTGACCTAATTTAACCTCAGGAAACATCACCCACACAATGTTCTATGTCAATCTCTACCGTATGATGTTCTCCACAGCCCCAGAGGTTCTGGCTCAGAAGCCCTACAGCAAAGCAGTGGACTGCTGGTCTATCGGAGTCATCGCTTACATTCTGTAAGTATCTTATACTGTAATGTGTAGGGTGTCCAATAAAAAAAACTGCATAGTTTAATGGGCCAATGGGTCAAATGATATGTTAATTGTGTTGATAATCCTCCAATCCATGTATCTCATAATCTGTTTGAAGGTTATTGAAGTTTCTACCTCTAAAGGGTGGCCAAAATTAGGGGGACTAAATCAATGGAGGCCAGCGGGAAAAAGAAAGTCAAAAACAAATCTGGAATATTGCACAGCATCACTTCAGCTAGGCTGGATTCTGTGCAAGAATTAAGGCTACCTGACAGGCTCACTTTCCCGTTGAACTAGTCATCTTTATTTTTGAATCAGCAGGACATAAAACAAGGTTCATGAAAGGGACAACTTATTAACATCAGAAAACATTCATATTCTTGCCACCTCTGAAACACACTTAGATAATTCCTTTGATGATGCAGTAGGAGCTATACATGGTTATAGAATATACAGGCAAGACAGAAATGCAAATAGGAGGTGTTGCCATGTACAGTATGTCCAGAGTCATATTCCTGTTAGGCTGAGAGAGGATCTCATGTCACATGATATGAAAGTACTATGGCTACAGGTTCATCTGCCTCACCTAAAGCCTATTCTCATAAGAAGTTGCTATAAACCACCAAGTGCTAAAAGTCAGTATTTGGACTATACAGTGCCTTCGGAAAGTACTCAGACCCCTTGACTCTTTCCACATTATGTTACTTTACAGCCTTATGCTAAAATGGATAAAAAAAATATATAATCCTCACCAATCTACACACAATACCCCATAATGAAAGTGAAAGTGAAAACAGATTTGTAGAATTTTTACTTATTTACATAAGTATTCAGACCCCTCAGACCCCAGGTGCATCCTGTTTCCATTGATCATCCTTGAGATGTTTCTAGAACTTGATTGGAGTCCACCTGTGATAAATTAAAAAGATTGGTCATGATTTGGAAAGGCACACACCTGTCTATATAAGGTCCCACAGTTGACTGTGCATGTCAGAGCAAAAACCAAGCCACAGGATTATGTCGAGGCACAGATCTGAGGAAGGGTACCAAAAAATGTCTGCCGCATTGAAAGTCCCCAAGAACACAGTGGCCTCCATCCATCAGTTTGGAACCGTCAAGACTCTTCCTAGAGCTGGCCGCCCGGCCAAACTGAGCAAACGGGGGAGAAGGGCCTTGGTCAGGGAGGTGACCAAGAACCCGATGGTCACTCTGACAAAGCTCTAGAGTTCCTCTGTGGAGATGGGAGAACCTTCCAGAATGACAACGATCTCTGCAGCACTCCACCAATCAGGCCTTTATGGTAGTGACCAGACGGAAGCCACTCCTCAGTAAAAGGCACATGACAGCCTGCTTGTAGTTTGCCGAAAGGTACCTGAAGACTCTAAGACCATGATAAACGAGATTCTCTGGTCTGATGAAACCAAGGTTGAACTCTTTGGCCTGAATGCCAAGCGTCACGTCTGGAGGAAATTAGTACCATCCCTACGAGGAAGTATAGGTGTGGCAGCATCATGCTGTGGGGATGTTTTTCAGCGGCAAGGACTGGGAGTCAGGATATAGGGAAAGACGAACGGAGCAAAGTACATAGAGATCCTTAATGAAAACCTGCTCCAGAGTGGTCAGGACCTCAGACTGGGGTGAAGGTTCACATTCCAGCAGGACAACGACCCTAAGCACACAGCCAAGACAACGCAGGAGTGGTTCAGAATGTCCTTGAGTGGCCCAGCCAGAGCCCGGACTTGAACCCGATCGAACATCTCTGGAGAGACCTGAAAATAGCTGTGCAGCAAAGCTCCCCTTCCAACCTGACAGAGCTTGAGAGGATCTGCAGAGAAGAATGGGAGAAACTTCCCAAATACAGGTGTGTCAAGCTTGTAGCGTCATACCCAAGAGGACTCAAGGTTGTAATCGCTGCCAAAGTACTGAGTAAAGGGTCTGAATACTTATGTAAATGTGATATTTTTTTATTTTTTTATTTTTTTTATTCTAAAAACCTGTTTTTGTTTTGTCATTATGAGATATTGTGTGTAAATTGATGAGAAGAAAAAAAAATTTGTTTAATCCATTTTAGAATAAGGCTGTAATTTAACAAAATATGGAAAAAGTCAAGGGGTTTGAAAACTTTCCGGATGCACTGTACATGTACAAATTGCCTCGACTGGCCCCCGCACATTGGCTCGGTGCCGGTACCCCTTGTATATAGCCTCGATATTTTATTGTGTTACTTTTTATTTTAGTTTTTTTTTTGGTTTATTTAGTAAGTATTTTCTTAACTCTATTTCTTGAACTGAATTGTTGGTTAAGGGCTTGTAAGTAAGCATTTTACGTTAAGGTCTACACCTGTTGTGTTTGGCGCATGTGACAAGTACATTTTTATTTGATTTGTGTCATGCAAAGTTATCTTTTTTCAACCCGCAGAAACAAATTTGAGGATGACCAGCACAACATGTAAAATCCTCAAAGTTGATGCAAGAATGCTACATCGCTCTGTCAATCAATGAAATGAATTTATAAAGCCCTTTTTACATCAGCCGATGTCACAAAGGGCTATACAGAAACCCAGCCTAAAACCCCAAACAGCAAGAAATGCAGATGTAGAAGCACGGTGGCTAGGAAAAACTCCCTAGAAAGGAACCAGGCAAGAAACCTAGAGAAGAACCAGGCTCTGAGGGGTGGCTAGTTCTCTTCTGGCTGTGCCGGGTGGAGATTATAACAGAACATGGCCAAGATGTTCAAATGTTCATAGATGACCAGCAGGGTCAGATAATAATAATCACAGTGGTTGTAGAGGGTGCAACAGGTCAGCACATCAGGAGTAAATGTCAGTTGGCTTTAAATAGCCGATCATTCAGAGGTAGAGACAGCAGGTGCGGTAGAGAGAGAGAGTCGAAAACAGCAGACCCGGGACAACAGAGCTCAATGCTTATTATGGGATGTATTAGGTTACGAAATCCGACCTTTTTGGACATACTGTTAATGAAATGTTAGCGAAACACCCAAATGAAAGATTCAGAACATGAATAATCATATTTGTATTGGTCAAATTAATTTTATAACACAAGGAAGTGAAAGCTCGTTTTCACCCACTCTGGCAGAGTGGATGGACACCCTATAATGTAGAATTTAAGTAGGCTTTATATAGGGCTTATGAAGGCTTCATTTAGACTCTAAGATATAATTTGTTTAAAATGTGGCCATGTAACACGATTAGATAATCTTATATGCTGTATGTTGAGAATTCCCCCTGTGTTGTTTTTGTTTGGCTCAGCTGAGCCTGGTTCTCCACATGTGTTGTTTATGTTTGGCTCAGCTGAGCCTGGCTCTCCACATGTGATGTTTTTGTGTCGTTTATGTTTGGCTCAGCTGAGCCTGGCTCTCCACATGTGAGGAGATATCTATCAGTGCACAGCTCTTGGTCACAGCCAATCAGCTGGTGCCCACTTGCCCCACACTGATCATGCACCCTCGGATGGCTAAGGACATCTAGTCAGTTAAGAACAAATTAGTATTTACAATGACGGCCTACCCCGGCCAAACTCGGACGACGCTGGGCCAATTGTGCACCGCCCTATAGGACTCCCAATCACGGCCAGATGCGATGCAGCCTGGATTCGAACCAGGGACTGCAGTGACGCCTCTTGCACTGAGATGCAGTGCCTTAGACCGCTGTGCCACACGGGAGCAAATGTCCTATAAATAGGACATATTGCCAATGGGTGTTGCCTTCCAGTGCAGATCAGAGGTGGATATAAGGTAGTATGTTCATGGAGTGCTTGGGTAAAAACCATATGTCAATACCCCCTGTTTGTCAATAAAGTTTACTGTGTATGTTAACTCTCTGTGACCTCTTCTGACCGGGAAACGTTTTTTTTTTGTGAGTCACAGACCAGTCAAATAAGAGGGTATTTCCGGACACTGTACAAATTCTCTGTTTGATATTCTCTTTTAGTCAAAACTGCCTGGATAAATGCACCGGGATTAAGCTGCCCAATCAATTAACTTTAGTGGAAATGCTTGTTAGTTTGAATAGAACCCTCTAGCCTCGTTAACCACTCCTCGTTAGGTGTGAAGGCTGTTAAGGTAATTAGGTGGAATAGTTTCATAGTCTCACCAATTACAAAGTTGTTGCAGTGCATTGTAGTTAATGAGAAAACACTAATGTGATACGATAGCTCCGATAATTTGTTTGATTTGGATCATCTCCATGTAACAAGTGTTGTGATCATAAGATGGGCCAAAGACATAACAAGGCAAGATAAGATAAGGCAATATCAAAAAAAGACTAAGTGTTCTATCCAAATAAGGAGTAGGGTTTCACTTGGAATTTTACTTTTAAGTTAGATGATGTCACTAACACAAAGCATCCATATCGTTGTGTAATTAATTATCTGTCCCCTAGGTTGTGTGGCTACCCTCCGTTCTATGATGAAAATGACTCCAAGCTCTTTGAGCAGATACTCAAGGCCGACTATGAGTTTGATGCACCGTACTGGGATGATATATCTGACTCAGGTGAGGTGTGTGTGTGTGTGTGTGTGTGTGTGTGTGTGTGTGTGTGTGTGTGTGTGTGTGTGTGTGTGTGTGTGTGTGTGTGTGTGTGTGTGTGTGTGTGTGTGTGTGTGTGGGCTTGTGTGTGTGTGGGCTTGTGTGTGTGTGTCTGGGCTTGTGTGTTAGAGTGTGTTTGTGTGCGTGTGTGTGTGTGTGTGTGGGGGGGCTTGTGGGATAGTGTGTTAGAGTGTGTGTTGGGACTTGTGGGCTTGTGTGTGTGTGTGTGTGTGTGTGTGTGTGTGTGTGTGTGTGGGGGCTTGTGTGTGTGTGTGTGTGTGGGGGGCTTGTGTGTTAGAGTGTGTGTGTGCCTGGTCGTGTATATGGGTCTTTCTATAAACTAGGGAACCAGTGAGTATTTCCTACACAGGACAACTTGTTACAGCTGCTGATAAGTCATTGATAATAATCTGCCATGTCATTACGTTAAGATATAAGGGGGATCATAGCTACATTCAATTCACGAGTTGATAAAAAGAAAACCCTATTCTAGGGTTTTTCTTTATTTTTACTATTTTCGACATTGTAGAATAATAGTGAAGGCATCAAAACTATGAAATAACACATATGGAATCATGTAGTAACCAAAAAAGTGTTCAACAAATCAAAATATATTTTATATTTTAGATTCTTCAAATAGCCACCCTTTGCCTTGATGACAGCTTTGCACACTCTTGACATTCTCTCAACCAGCTTCATGAGGTAGTCACCTGGAATGCATTTCAATGAACCGGTGTGCCTTCTTAAAAGTACATTTGTGTTTGAGCCAATCAGTTGTGTTGGGACAAAATAGGGGAGGGGGTATACAGAAGATAGCCCTATTTGGTAAAAGACCAAGTTCATATTATGGCAAGAACACCTCAATTAAGCAAAGAGAAATGACAGTCCATCATTACTTTAAGACATGAAGGTCAATACGGAAAATGTCAAGAACTTTGAAAGTTTCGTCAAGTGCAGTCGCAAAAACCATCAAGCGCTATGATGAAACTGGCTGTCATGAGGACCGCCACAGGAATGGAAGACCCAGAGTTACCTCTGCTGCAGAGGATAAGTTCATTAGAGTTACCAGCCTCAGAAATTGCAGCCCAAATAAATGCTTCACAGAGTTCAAGTAACAGACACATCAGCATCAACTGTTCAGAGTAGACTGTGTGAATCAGGCCTTCATGGTTGAATTTCTGCAAAGAAACCACTACGAAAAGACACCAATAATAATAAGAGACTTGCTTGGGCCAAGAAACACGAGCAATGGACATTAGACCGGTGGAAATTTGTCCTTTGGTCTGGAGTCCAAATTTGAGATTTTTGGTTCCAACTGCCTTGTCTTTGTGAGACGCGGTGTGGGTGAACGGATGATCTTCGCATGTGTATTTCCCACCGTAAAGCACGGAGGAGGAGGAGGGGTTATGGTGTGGGGGTGATTTGCTGGTGACACTGTCTGTGATTTATTTAGAATTCAAGGCTCACTTAACCAGCATGGCTACCACAGCATTCTGCAGCGATACGCCATCCCATCTGGTTTGGGCTTGTTTTTCAACAGGACAATGTCCCAACACACCTCCAGGCTGTGTAAGGGCTATTTACCAAGAAGGAGTGTGATGGAGTGCTGCATCAGATGACCTGGCCTCCACAATCCCCCGAACTCAACCAAATTGAGATGGTTTGGGATGAGTTGGACTGCAGAGTGAAGGAAAAGCAGCCAACAAGTGCTCAGCATATGTGGGAACTCCTTCAAGACTGTTGGAAAAGCATTCCAGGTGAAGCTGGTTGAGAGAATGCCAAGAGTGTCCAAAGCTGTCATCAAGGCAAAGGGTGTCTTTTTGAAGAATCTCAAATATAAAATACATTTTGATTTGTTTAAAATTTTTGGTTACTACATGATTCCATATGTGTTATTTCATAGTTTTGATGACTTCCCTATTACTCTACAGAAATGTAGAAAATAGTAAAAATAAAGAAAAACCCTTGAATGAGTAGGAGACTGGTAGTGTACATTTTCCCTGACATTCAAAAGTACTGTTTACATTTCAAAAGTTCAGGCAGGACAGCAATATAGTCCATTTCACGCACCTATCAATATAACGCGTTTTATTTTTGTTTCAAAATAATTTTTTTATCCCAATGCCCATTATTTATAGAAAGACCCAAATGTACAGTGTTTGTGTGTGTGTGTGTTTGTGCCTGTGTGAGTGTACCCAATTGTTTGTATGTAATGCTATCTTGAATGAGTGGAACATGGTGCTATTGTGTGTCTTCCTCTGTTCCACATACAGCCAAACAGTTCATCAGCTCTCTGATGGAGAAGGATCCAGAGAAGAGATTCACCTGTGACCAGGCTCTAGCCCACCCCTGGTGAATGTCTATCTACCACCATACCACACCACACAACACCACACCACACCACACCATACCACACCACACCATACAACACCACACCACACCACACCACACCATACAACACCACACCATAACACACCATACAATACCACACAACACCACACCACACCACACCACACCATACAACACCACACCATACCATACCACACCATAACACACCATACAATACCATACACCACCACACCATACCACACCACACCATACCACACCACACCACACCACACCACACCACACCACACCATACCACACCACACCATACAATACCACACCACACCACACCATACCACACCACACCATACAATACCATACCCCACCACACCATACCACACCACACCACACCATACAATACCATACCCCACCACACCACACCACACCATACAATACCATACCACACCACACCACACCACACCATACAATACCACACCACACCACACCATACCACACCACACCATACAATACCATACCCCACCACACCATACCACACCACACCACACCATACAATACCATACCCCACCACACCACACCACACCACACCACACAATACCATACCCCACCATACCACACCACACCACACCATACCACACCACACCATACCATACCACACCATAACACACCATACAATACCATACCCCACCACACCATACCCCACCACACCACACCATAACACACCATACAATACCATACCCCACCACACCATACCCCACCACACCACACCATAACACACCATAAAATACCATACCCCACCACACCATAACACACCATACAATACCATACCCCACCACAGCATACCACACCCCACCACACCATAACACACCATACAATACCATACCCCACCACACCATAACACACCATACAATACCATACCCCACCACAGCATACCACACCACACCACACCATACAATACCATACCCCACCACACCATACCCCACCACACCACACCACACCATAACACACCATACAATACCATACCCCACCACACCATACCACACCACACCATAACACACCATACAATACCATACCCCACCACACCATACCCCACCACACCACACCACACCATAACACACCATACAATACCATACCCCACCACACCATACCACACCATACAATACCATACCCCACCACACCATACCACACCATACAATACCATACCATACAATACCATACCCCACCACATCAACCAGGCTCCAGCCCCCTCCTGGTGAGTGAATGCGCCATTATACAGCTGCTGGTCCAAATTCACTCTTTGACCCTAACTGTTTACAGATCTGAAGAGTCTGGGTAGGTAGAGTCTGTTTAGTGATGAGGCCTCCATTGTATCTCTTTTACCTGCAAACATCAGAGGGTTAGGAACAATGGGAACGGGTAGGGATTGGATTGGGACCACACAATCAGAGAGAACCACGCGCCGTGCTGAATGAATATGACGCAGATAGTGGATGACGCAGGCACTGTGGAGGGCAGTGCACCATGACTTCCTTCCTGCCCGCCTCCTAAAATATCTGCTCCACTGGTCAGAGAGAGAGAGAGAGAGAGAGAGAGAGAGAGAGAGAGAGAGAGAGAGAGAGAGAGAGAGAGAGAGAGAGAGAGAGAGAGAGAGAGAGAGAGAGAGAGAGAGAGAGAGAGAGAGAGAGAGAGAGAGAGAGAGAGAGAGAGAGAGAGAGAGAGAGAGAGAGAGAGAGGTCAAAGTAGTGCACTATATAGGGTGCCATTTAGGACGCAGACTAATGAACCATTATCATGTCTCTCCTCTACCTAATGCTACTGTCGAGGGTTTTGTGGTGGTGGGGCTGCCGGTTAGCTGCACAACAAATCCCTGATTATAGCTTTAATGACAGAGACAATATGTGGGTGGTTGGCAAATGTAGAATATGAATAGGACTGTTAGGCCCTGATGCGTCTTGGTCCTGTTACGTCTTGCTGTTGCGTCTTGGCCCTGTTGCGTCTTGGCCCTGTTACGTCTTGGCCCTGTTACGTCTTGCTGTTGCGTCTTGGCCCTGTTGAGTCTTGGCCCTGTTACGTCTTGCTGTTACGTCTTGGCCCTGTTACGTCTTGGCCCTGTTATGTCTTGCTGTTGCGTCTTGGCCCTGTTGAGTCTTGGCCCTGTTACGTCTTGCTGTTACGTCTTGGCCCTGTTACGTCTTGGCCCTGTTGCGTCTTGGCCCTGTTGCGTCTTGGCCCTGTTGCGTCTTGGCCCTGTTGCGTCTTGGCCCTGTTGCGTCTTGGCCCTGTTGCGTCTTGGCCCTGTTACGTCTTGCTGTTGCGTCTTGGCCCTGTTGAGTCTTGGCCCTGTTACGTCTTGCTGTTACGTCTTGGCCCTGTTACGTCTTGGCCCTGTTATGTCTTGCTGTTGCGTCTTGGCCCTGTTGAGTCTTGGCCCTGTTATGTCTTGCTGTTGCGTCTTGGCCCTGTTGAGTCTTGGCCCTGTTACGTCTTGCTGTTACGTCTTGGCCCTGTTACGTCTTGGCCCTGTTGCGTCTTGGCCCTGTTGCGTCTTGGCCCTGTTGCGTCTTGGCCCTGTTGCGTCTTGGCCCGGTTGCGTCTTGCTGTTACGTCTTGCTGTTGTGTCTAGGCCCTGTTACGTCTTGCTGTTGTGTCTAGGCCCTGTTGTGTCTAGGCCCTGTTACGTCTTGCTGTTAGGTCTTGGCCCTGTTGTGTCTAGGCCCTGTTACGTCTTGCTGTTACGTCTTGCTGTTGTGTCTAGGCCCTGTTGTGTCTAGGCCCTGTTACGTCTTGCTGTTACGTCTTGCTGTTGTGTCTAGGCCCTGTTGTGTCTAGGCCCTGTTACGTCTTGCTGTTGTGTCTAGGCCCTGTTACGTCTTGCTGTTACGTCTTGGGCAGGTGGTTTGATAGAGTTTAAATAGACTCACAATGGGTTGGTTGTGACAGGTGTGTTGTAACAGGTGTGTATTATAGAATGTGAGACATCCAGTAGCTCAGAGCTGGTGCTTGATAGATATCCAGGCCAGGAACTAACCACTAACTGTGTCAAAAGAAAACAATCATCTACTTGTTCTTTATCGTGTGTCTTTGTATCTCAGGATTTCTGGGGACACGGCTCTCTGCAGGAACATCCATGAATCAGTCAGTCGGCAGATGAGGAAAAACTTTGCCAAAAGCAAATGGAGGGTAGGTTCTCTCCGTACAGTGTTTTGTTTTTGTGTATGTTTACTGTATTTGTCAACCTCCTCTATTTGCATATGCCAACCCTCTCTCTCTCTCTCTCTCTCTCCCTGCCTCCTCTCCCTCCCTCCCTCCCTCCCTCCCTCCTTCTCTCTCTCCATGTCCTCCACAGCAAGCGTTCAACGCCACAGCAGTGATCCGTCATATGAGGCGTCTCCAGTTAGGCAGTAGTCTGGGCAGCAGCTTTGGAAGCAGTATGAGTATGGACCAACCGGGACAGAACTCTATGCCAGCCAAGAGCATGTCTGTAGACTGTGCCCCCCTCTCACGCAAAGACGGTGGGTGAATGACTCCTTTACTTTATGATGTGGGGAGCAGGCCGTGTCAAGATGGCTCTGTTGGGGTCTATTAAAGTATTTTTGTACCGTCATTGATTGGTTTCCACCACCACTTTAATGATTGTGCTCGTCTAGTCATTTGAGGTTATCGTCTCTGCTTCTCCCCTCAGGTCCTCTACAGCCTCTGTCTACTCTGCCTCCTGTGCCCTCCTCCCCTGCAGCCTGCAGCGCCCCCGTTAGCATCGGAGTGGAACCACATTTAGAACCACAGGCGTTGGCTCCAGCGGCAGTGGTGGAGGCGCCCCGGCCACGCCCCTCCACGGTCACCACCATCCACACGGGGACTAAATGACATCAGGTTCCACGGGAGGTCAGCTGGGAGACCACAGAGCTTTGAGTCGGGATTCCATGATTACAATTCCGCCCCTCAGAATTCCACAATTCGTCTCTCCTAGTCTGCCCACCCCGCCCATTCTCAGCTGCTGGGATTGAGAACTTGAGGAGCTGTTCAAGGCTCCATTTACCATGGATCAGCACTGACTGCAGTCTCAGTGCAGCACTCTGATGTCCGTACCCAACACAGGAGGTGTATTCAGTGATGTGAAAAAGAATGACGAGAGCTGACAGGATTTCCTATTCTATCTAACTTATCTGTTCTACACCATACATTCCTATCTGAACATTCTGCCTGCTAACGGGCCACAGGTCTGGTGGAGAAGAGATGAGGACCACTGACTGTCTCGCTCTGTCCTCCTGACCAAAGGGTGGCCAGTGGGAATAGTCTCCCAGTGCTTGAATTGGGTTGGTACGGAGTACTTGCAACCTCAGATTTTCACCTCGTATTGAATATTCACTCTAAACATTGTATAATTTCAGCCAGTAGTTTTGAAAGTAGTGCTCACTAGCGTTTCATGCAACTGAAACAGAGCATTCAAGGCTAGAATACTAATTTCATATTATTCTCAATCATATTTCTAATTGTTTTAAAATCTTGAATGTTTTGCTGCAGTTGTTGTTACGCTTTGAGTACTTCACTGTTTCATTGTTCCCAACTGTAGGAAAGAGCTGTTGTATATTTAGATATAGATATAGATATATAATGTCAGTGAAATAAATGTCTGTCTGCAGAATCAATGACCCACACACATCTGTGAATGAAGTGCTTTAGTAGTGTGAGACGACTGACTAAAATCAGTTTTGATATGCTGTTGTGACAGTTCTGATTTGATTGTACACATTTCCTAATGGAAAAGTATGTATTACGTATTCTCCTACATTTAATGACATCTGTAAGAATAGTACTTACATGTACGTGTGTTACTAGACTTTTACGTTGAAATGTATAAATGGAAAAAAATGTGTTATGTTAATAGATAAAGGTAATAGTTATTGCTTTGTCGTTTAGTATTTTATTTGACGGACATTTAAGGATTCATTGCGATGTAACTGTGAAGCCGTCCTTAGCATAAGGATGCAATGTATGAACACAACTTTGTGACCAGTTCTCAGGGAAATTCTTTGAGGAACATTTGAGGAAATGAAACCCCAGTTATGGTGATGATGCTAATGTTGAAGTTGATGAAGACGATACATGTATTGACTAAAGCCCACGTTGCATATTCTTACGTTCCATCAGGACAGTTGGGCTCATAATTCCTAGCCTTGTGAGGGCAGTTTGATATATCCCATAGTTGGGAGTTTGTTTTAGATTTGTATAATACAAGGATGAGAATGAAAGAAGGCATATGATAACTATTACCACTGTACTGTAGTTTCATTTAAACACTGAAAATGACAAACTAGGAAATAAAGATTGAAGTAATTTGATAATCGTTGTTCTGTTGCAGAATACTTACACAGAAAGTCTGTAGCATGTAGTGTAATTTAGTTAGCTGTGCCCCCCCTCCGCAGGCGCTGGCTGTTCCCAGAACGGTGCTGCTGTGCTCCCCCTCCGCTGGCCCTGGCTGTTCCCAGAACGGTGCTGCTGTGCTCCCCCTCCGCAGGCCCTGGCTGTTCCCAGAACGGTTCTGCTGTGCTCCCCCTCCGCAGGCCCTGGCTGTTCCCAGAACGGTTCTGCTGTGCTCCCCCTCCGCAGGCGCTGGCTGTTCCCAGAACGGTGCTGCTGTGCTCCCCCTCCGCAGGCGCTGGCTGTTCCCAGAACGGTTCTGCTGTGCTCCCCCTCCGCAGGCCCTGGCTGTTCCCAGAACGGTGCTGCTGTGCTCCCCCTCCGCAGGCGCTGGCTGTTCCCAGAACGGTGCTGCTGTGCTCCCCCTCCGCAGGCGCTGGCTGTTCCCAGAACGGTGCTGCTGTGCCCCCCCCCCTCCGCAGGCACTCTGTTTGGTTACTATACTTTGAATTTAACAGGCTCTCTTCTCCTCCTTTCTCTCTCTCTCTCTTTGTCTTCTATCTCTTCTCGCCTTGCTACTCTCTCCCATGGTTTATGGTTTTAAGTTTTCACACAACAGGGAGATGGAGAATACTGTATGTTGTGCAAGCGCTTTTAACTGTCACTAAAGAACTATGAGTATAGTTATATATGTTCGTAAGAAAGTAGGTCCTCTCATTAACCAGATTTGCTTGGATAGGAATGTTTATTATTGATTGTCTACGCTGTTTGTTTATTAGGATCCCCGTTAGCTTTTGCAGAAGCAGCAGCTACTCTTCCTGGGGATCCACACAAAACATCAAACATGACAAGTAACAAAACATTGATACACTGACAGACAGTCACATAAATGTAAAAATACAACGATATACAAACAATACAACAACAAAAATGGTGTGTGTGTTAGTGTGTCTGCGTGTGTTTGTGTCCCCTCACAGTCACCGCCGTTCCATGAGATGTTTAATGCAATTTTTTAAAGGTAATTTTACTCTTTGCCCAAGTAGTTGGAGATGGAAGGGAGTTCCATGAGATCATGGTTCTGTATAACACTGTGCATTGCCGTGAATTCGTTTTGGACTTGGGAACTGTGAAGAGATCCCTGGTGGTATCTCTTATGGGGTATGTATGGGTGTCTGAGCTGAATGGTACTGTCACGTCCTGGCCATGGAGAGCCCTCTGGGTTCTCTATGGTGATTTAAGTCAGGATGTGACTAGGGGGGGTTTTGTTCTTGTTGTTGTATTTCTAGGTTGGTTTTGTGTATGTTCTCAATTAGAGGCAGCTGATTGTCGTTACCTCTAATTGGGGATCATACTTAGTGTAGTCCTTTTCCCACCTGTGTTTGTGGGTTATTGTTTTGTATGTGCCGTGTGAGCACTACTTAGTGTCCGAGTTCGGTGCGGCGTTATTGTATGTTCCACTGTGAATTGAAAGATGTGGAACGTTATGCACGCGGTGCTTTGGTCCATTCTTAACAACGATCGTGACAGGTACTATATTATTTGATGAAAAACTGCTTCTCTTCTAGTTATCTCTTGTCAACCGTCAACCAGGAAGACTGGCATGCATGTTGTTGATGTTAGTTCTCTATGTGTGCATTTAAGGGCAAGGCATGCTGGTCTGTTTTGAGCCAGCTGCAGCTTTGCTACGTCTTTCTTTTCTGCACTTGAACGTATTACCGGACAGTAATCAAGATGGGAAACGACAAGAGTACAGTTGATTATTGTGTAAAGAAAATGCAGAACATCTTTTTACACAGACATACTCCTCCCCATCTTCACATCAACTTTGTCAATATGACTTGACTATGATAAATGACCATCCAATGTTATACCTAGGAGTTTAGCTTCCTCGACTGGCTCAATGGTCACATATTTATACCCAACTCCTGTTGAGATTTAGGTCTTAGAATGTTTTGAACCCAATACAATGCTTTTAGTTGTAGATGTATTTAAGACCAGTTTATTATGAATCACCCATTCTGATACTGGCTGTAACTCATTGTTTAGATGTTCAGAGAGTTCACTGGCTTTGGGTGCTGACATATACAGTGTGGAATCATCATTACAAATATGTTCTCTTCAAAAACAGCATAATACAAAACATGATACAAAGCACAATATAAAGCTTTACAAAGCAGGCATGAAAATCACTTTTTTGAGATGTACCACTGATTATAAGTTGTAGACTACAAAATGACTGCCTTGAAAAATACCTCAAACTTCAGGAGACTTGCTGTGGAGTGCTTTTGCAAAGGAGTGAATATAAAACAGAAATATTACACCTGCATATATATTGTATATAAACAACACATCTACATCATTTTACAGTCACACAACATGTGGTCATGTAACACACATGCAAATGTTCAAACCAGCACACAATAATAGCATTACTTTTTATTAGTTTCTTTCAAAAGCTTATTTATAAGACTGAGTTATAAAAGAGATCACTTCCTACCTAGATGGCTTTACAATGTAACTGTGAAAGTGTAAATAGAATCATAAGCACCAAGTTACAGGTAGAGGTGTGTCTGCAGAAAGGGCAGACAGAGCGGTCTTCTGGTCAGGCTCCGTAGATGGGCACATTGCCCACTGCTCCCGAGTATATTACTCGCCAGTGTCCAGTCTCTTGACAACAAGGTAGACGAACTTTGAGCAAGCGTTGCCTTCCAGAGAGACATCAGAGATTGTAACATTCTTTGTTTCACGGAAACATGGCTCACTCGGGATACGTTATCAGAGTCGGTACAGCCACCTGGTTTCTTCACGCATTGCGCTGACAGAAACAAACATCTCTCTGGTAAGAAGAAGGGCGGGGGTGTATGCCTTATGATTAACGAGTTGTGGTGTGATCATAACATACAGGAACTCAAGTCCTTTTGAATTCTCTTTGATTATAATCACAGCCGTGTATATCCCCCCCAAGCAGACACCTCAACGGCCCTGAAAGAACTTCATTGGACTCTATGTAAACTGG
The DNA here is from genome assembly GCA_030435695.1 of Brachymystax lenok tsinlingensis. NCBI lineage: Eukaryota > Metazoa > Chordata > Actinopteri > Salmoniformes > Salmonidae > Brachymystax > Brachymystax lenok. The sequence goes on from CM059818.1 coordinate 48,775,521, forward strand.
AAACCACATATCCTGAGGCTGCATTTATTGTAGCTGGGCTAATCTGAAAACAAGGCTCCCTAAATTTTATCAGCATATTTTATCAGCATATCAAATGCGCAGCACATGACCCGGGCTGGCAAAATTCTGGATCATTGTTACTCTAACTTCCGCAACGCATACAAAGCCCTCCCCCAACCCCCTTTCGGACAATCTGGCCACGACTCCATTTTGTTGCTCCCAGCCTATAGACAGAAACTAAAACAGGTGCTCAGGTCTGTTCAATGCTGGTCCGACCAATCTGATTCCAAGCTTCAAGATTGCTTCGATCACGTGGACTGGGATATGTTCCGGACAGCATCGGACAATAACATTGATGTATACGCTGATTCGGTGAGCGAGTTTATCAGCAAGTGCATCGGTGATGTGGTACCCACGGTGAATATTAAAACCTTCCCCAACCAGAAACTGGATTGATGGCAGCATTCGCGCAAAACTGAAAGCGCGAACCACTGCTTTTAATCATGGCAAGGCGACCGGAAACATGACCGAATACAAACAGTGTAGCTATTCCCTCCGCAAGGCAATCAAAAAAGCTAAGCGTCAGTATAGAGACAAAGTAGAGTTGCAATTAACGGCTCAGACACGAGACGTATGTGGCAGGGTCTACAGTCAATCACGGACTACAAAAAGAAAACCAGCCCCGTCGCGGACAACAACGTCTTGCTCCCAGACAAATTAAACAACTTCTTTGCTCGCTTTGAGGACAATACAGGGCCACTGACACGGCCTGCTACCAAAACCTGTGGGCTCTCCTTCATCACAGCCAACGTGAGTAAAACATTTAAAAGTGTTAACCCTCGCAAGGCTGCCGGCCCAGATGGCATCCCTAGATGCGTCCTCAGAGAATGCGCAGACCAGTTGGCTGGTGTGTTTACGGACATATTTAATCCATCCCTATCCCAGTCTGCTGTTCCCACATGCTTCAAGAGAGCCACCATTGTTCCTGTTCCCAAGAAAGCTAAGGTAACTGAGCTAAATGACTATCGCCCCGTAGCACTCACTTCCGTCATCATGAAATGCTTTGAGAGACTAGTCAAGGATCATATCACCTCCACCCTACCTGACACCCTAGACCCACTCCAATTTGCTTACCGCTTATAGGTCCACAGATGATGCAATCACACTGCACACTGCCCTAACCCATCTGGACAAGAGGAAAACCTATGTAAGAATGCTGTTCATCGACTACAGCTCAGCATTTAACACCATAGTACCCTCCAAACTCGTCATTAAGCTCGAGACCCTGGGTCTCGACCCCGCCCTGTGCAACTGGGTCCTGGACTTTCTGACGGGCTGCCCCCAGGTGGTGAGGGTAGGAAACAACATCTCCACCCCTCTGATCCTCAACACTGGGGCCCCACAAGGGTGCGTTCTCAGCCCTCTCCTGTACTCCCTGTTCACCCATGACTGCGTGGCCATGCACGCCTCCAACTCAATCATCAAGTTTGCAGACGACACTACAGTGGTAGGCTTGATTACCAACAACGACGAGACAGCCTACAGGGAGGACGTGAGGGCCCTCGGAGTGTGGTGTCAGGAAAATAACCTCACACTCAACGTCAACAAAAATTGTGGACTTCAGGAAACAGCAGAGGGAGCACCCCTGTCCACATCGACGGGACAGTAGTGGAGAAGGTGGAAAGTTTTAAGTTACACATCACGGACAACTGAAATGGTCCACCCACACAGACAGCATGGTGAAGAAGGCGCAACAGCGTCTCTTCAACCTCAGGCTTGTCACCAAAATTGGTGAAATTTGGCTTGTCACCAAAAACACAAACTTTTACAGATGCACAATCGAGAGCATCCTATCGGGCTGTATCACCACCTGGTACGGCAACTGCTCCGCCCACAACCTTAAGGCTCTCCAGAGGGTAGTGAGGTCTGCCCAACGCATCACCGGGGGCAAACTACCTGCCCTCCAGGACACCTACACCACCCGATGTCACAGGTAGGCCAAAAAGATCATCAAGGACAACAACCACCCGAGCCACTGCCTGTTCACCCCACTATCATCCAGAAGGCGAGGTCAGTACAGGTGCATCAAAGCTGGGACGGAGAGACTGAAAAACAGCTTCTATCTCAAGGCCATCAGACTGTTAAACAGCCATCACTAACATTGAGTGGCTGCTGCCAACATACTGACTCAAATCTCTAGCCACTTTAATAATAAAGAATTTGATGTAATAAATGTATCCCTAGTCACTTTAAACAATGCCACTTTATATACTGTTTACATACCCTACATTACTCATCTCATATGTACAGTGGGGAAAAAAAGTATTTAGTCAGCCACCAATTGTGCAAGTTCTCTCACTTAAAAAGATGAGAGAGGCCTGTAATTTTCATCATAGGTACACTTCAACTATCACAGACAAAATGAGGAAAGAAAATCGAGAAAATCACATTGTAGGATTTTTAATGAATTTATTTGCAAATTATGGTGGAAAATAAGTATTTGGTCACATACAAACAAGCAAGATTTCTGGCTCTCACAGACCTGTAACTTCTTCTTTAAGAGGCTCCTCTGTCCTCCACTCGTTACCTGTATTAATGGCACCTGTTTGAACTTGTTATCAGTATAAAAGACACCTGTCCACAATCTCAAACAGTCACACTCCAAACTCCACTATGGCCAAGACCAAAGAGCTGTCAAAGGACACCAGAAACAAAATTGTAGACCTGCACCAGGTTGGGAAGACTGAATCTGCAATAGGTAAGCAGCTTGGTTTGAAGAAATCAACTGTGGGAGCAATTATTAGGAAATGGAAGACATACAAGACCACTGATAATCTTCCTCAATCTGGGGCTCCACGCAAGATCTCACCCCGTGGGGTCAAAATGATCACAGGAACGGTGAGCAAAAATCCCAGAACCACACGGCAGGACCTAGTGAATGACCTGCAGAGAGCTGGGACCAAAGTAACAAAGCCTACCATCAGTAACACACTACGCCGCCAGGGACTCAAATCCTGCAGTGCCAGACGTGTCCCCCTGCTTAAGCCAGTACATGTTCAGGCCCGTCTAAAGTTTGCTAGAGAGCATTTGGATGATCCAGATGAGGATTGGGAGAATGTCAGATGAAAGCAAAATAGAACTTTTTGGTAAAAACTCAACTCGTCGTGTTTGGAGGACAAAGAATGCTGAGTTGCATCCAAAGAACACCATACCTACTGTGAAGCATGGGGGTGGAAACATCATGCTTTGGGGCTGTTTTTCTGCAAAGGGACCAGGACGACTGATCCGTGTAAAGGAAAGAATGAATGGGGCCATGTATCGTGAGATTTTGAGTGAAAACCTCCTTCCATCAGCAAGGGCATTGAAGATGAAACGTGGCTGGGTCTTTCAGCATGACAATGATCCCAAACACACCGCCCGAACGAAGGAGTGGCTTCAGTAAGAAGCATTTCAAGGTCCTGGAGTGGCCTAGCCAGTCTCCAGATCTCAACCCCATAGAAAATCTTTGAAAGTCTGTGTTGCCCAGCGACAGCCCCAAAACATCACTGCTCTAGAGGAGATCTGCATGGAGGAATGGGCCAAAATACCAGCAACAGTGTGTGAAAACCTTGTGAAGACTTACAGAAAACGTTTGACCTCTGTCATTGCCAACAAAGGGTATATAACAAAGTATTGAGATAAACTTTTGTTATTGACCAAATACTTATTTTCCACCATAATTTGCAAATAAATTCATAAAAAATCCTACAATGTGATTTTCTGGATTTCTTTCCCTCATTTTGTCTGTCATAGTTGAAGTGTACCTATGATGAAAATTACAGGCCTCTCTCATCTTTTTAAGTGAGAGAACTTGCACAATTGGTGGCTGACTAAATACTTTTTTCCCCACTGTATATACTGTACTCTATACCATCTACTGCATCTTGCCTATGCCGTTCGGCCATCGCTCATCCATATATTTATATGTACATATTCTTATTCATTCCTTTACACTTGTGTATAAGGTAGTTGTGAAATTGTTAGATTACTTGTTAGATATTACTGTATGTTCCGAACTAGAAGCACAAGCATTTCGCTACACTCGCAATAACATCTGCTAACCATGTGTATGTGACCAATAAAATGTGATTTAATTTGATTTGTAGCAGAGGGTTTGTCCCTCTGTGTCCTGCCTTATGTAGTACCACTGGTCTCCAGGAGAGCGGTGATGTCTCTCTCTTAAGTGGATTGGTGGTTGTTTATATATATATTTATTTTACCTTTATTTAACTAGGCAAGTCAGTTAAGAACAAATTCTTATTTGCAAAAGGCCTCCTGCGGGGACGGGGGCTGGGATTAAAAATAAATTAAACAAAAAAATATAGGACAAAGCACACATCACGACGAGAGAACACAACACAACACTACATAAAGAGAGACCTATGACAACAACACTCATACTCGTAGTGGAACTCTAGCCACTGCTCGGTGCTCTCCCGGGTCCTCTCGTCTTGCTCTGAGTGGTCAGAGGTTAGAGGTCGAGGGTCAGGGATGGGATGAATGTGGATAGACTAGTCGATCAAGTTACTGGATCCTCAATTGACTGATTACCTTCCACACTGTGCTCTGATTATACCCCCAATCTAAAGAGAGACTTTTACATGAGTAGAATAAAAAATTACCTGGAATTATTGCATATACTGTCTATTATATATCATAATATTATATGATATATCATATTATTATATATCATATTATATTATATATCATTATATATCATATTATATATCATAATATTATATACTGTATAATATTATATATCATATTATATATCATATTATATACTGTATACTATTATATATTATATATACTGTATATTATTAGATATCATATTGTATATCATATTATATATCATATTATTATATACTGTATATTATTATATACTGTATATTATTATAAATCATATTATATATCATATTATTACAGTTGAAGTCGGAAGTTTACATACACTTAGGTTGGAGTCATTAAAACTCGTTTTTCAACCACCCCACAAATTTCTTGTTAACAAACTAGCATATTATATATCATATTATTATATTCTGTGTATTATTATATATCATATTATTATATATCATATTATTATATATCATATTATTATATACTGTATATTATTATATATCATATTATTATATATCATATTATTATATGCTGTATATTATTATATATCATATTATGTATCATATTATTATATATCATATTATTATACTGTTTCTCATGGTACCTGTTCTGCCGCCAGCATCTGCCTCTGTTCTGCCACCAGCACCTACCTCTATTCATCTATAAGAGAGGATAAAAAGGAAGAAGATGAAATTGTGTCACTTACGGTTAAACTGCACCGACAACATTAGGTATTTGTATTTATTAGGGATCCCCATTAGTTGTTGCCAAGGCAGCAGCTACTCTTCCTGGTAAAACAGTACATCATATAACATTATCACACCACTACATATCTACAATACAATAGTATAATACCACCATACAACAATATTACAATGTACGTGTGTGTAGAGTGCGTGTGCTAGCGCTTGTGTGTGTGTCTTCCCAATCCCCACTGTTCCATAAGGTGTATTTTTACCCGTTTTTTTTTTTTTATCTGATTCTGTCACACCCTGATCTGTTTCACCTGTCTTGTGATTGGCTCCAACCGCCACCAGGTGACTCCCATTACCTTTTGTATTTATACTTGCCTTTTCTATTGGCCTGTTGCCAGTTCGTCTTGTCCTGTCAAGTCCTACCAGCGTGTTCCCTGTGCTCTAGTTTTTTTTTTTTCCCCTTCCCCTAGTCTTCCCAGTTCTGACCTTTCTGCCTGTCCTGTACCTGCCTGCCTGTCCTGATCCTGCCTGCCGTTCTGTACCTGCCTGCCTGTCCTGATCCTGCCTGCCGTTCTGTACCTGCCTGCCTGTCCTGATCCTGCCTGCCTGTCCTGATCCTGCCTGCCGTTCTGTACCTGCCTGCCTGTCCTGATCCTGCCTGCCGTTCTGTACCTGCCTGCCTGTCCTGATCTTGCCTGCCTGTCCTGATCCTGCCTGCCGTTCTGTACCTGCCTGCCTATCCTGATCCTGCCTGCCTGTCCTGTCCTGTACTTGCCTGCCTGTCCTGATCCTGCCTGCCTGTCCTGATCCTGCCTGCCTGTCCTGATCCTGCCTGATTTGGATTATGACTCTTTGCCTGGCTACTATCCACCTCCTGTGTCTGCGTATGGGTCTTAGCCTGAGCTGTGATAGATTCTACTGCTTGCATCAGTTACCTGATGTGGAATAGAGTTCCATGTTATCATGGCTCTATGTAGTACTATGTGCCTCCCATAGTCTGTTCTGGACTTGGGGACTGTGAAGAGACCTCTAGTGGCATGTCTTCTGGGGTATGAATGGGTGTCCGAGCTGTGTGTTAGTAGTTTAAACAGACAGCTCGGTGCATTCTGCTTGTCAACACTTCTTACAAAAACAAGTAGTGATGAAGTCAATCTCTCTTCCACTTTGAGCCAAGAGAGATTGACATGCATATCATTAATGTTAGCTTTCTGTGTACTTTTAAGGTCTAACCGTGCTGCCCTGTTCTGAGACAATTGTAATTTTCCAAAGTCCCTCTTTGTGGCACCTGACCACACTAATGAACAGTACTCGAGGTGCGACAAAACTAGGACCTGAAGGACTTCTCATTTTAGCTACTGTTGCATCAACATGTTTTGGCCATGACAGTTTACAATCTAGTGTTACTCCAAGCAGTTCAGTCACCTCAACCCTCTCAATTTCCACATTATTCATTACAAGATTTAGTTGAGGTTTAGGGTTTAGTGAGTGTTTTGTCTCAAATACAATCTTTTAGTTTTTTAAATTTTTAGGACTAACTAATTTCTAGCCACCCACTCTGAAACTAACTGCAGCTCTTTGTTAACTTGTTAGGGAGAGGCAGCTGAGGGGTCGGTTTTGGAGAGCCTGGTGTGCCCAAAGTAAAATGCCTCCCATTCAGGCCCAGAAAATAGGATATGCATATATTTGGTACCATTGGATAGGAAACACTCTGAATTTTCCAACACTGTTAACCATTTGTCTGTGAGTGAAACAGAACGCATATAGCAGGCGAAACCCCGAGGAATTTCTGTCCTGGAAAAAGTGATTTTGACACATTGCTCATTTGGGAACCCCTCCCCTAATGAAAATGACCATATAAGGGCATATGAATGCAGTACACGTCGCTTCCTTATGATGTCAACAGCCTCGAGACAGTGTATTTCTTCCATTTTGGATGAATAACACCAGAGAAAAAGACCAAACAAGTGAGTCCCCCCTTGATGACAACAGTACCCAGTGCGCGCGCACGAGAAGTCACGCAGTGTCTTTTTTACTGTCGTTATCGATCAGTTTATATTCCGGCTGATTTATAATAGTAAATATACGTAAAAGTGTTCCTAAGGATACATTTAAAACTATGTTTGAATGTTCTTGGACAAGTTTATAGGTATAAGTTGAACGAGTTCGCGTCACGTTTCAATGGACTAGTGGAGGCTGTCGTTTCTGATTATAACGCGCGCGAACCAAATGGAGGATTTATGGATAAAATACGTTACTTTTTCTAACAAAAGAACCATGGATTGTCTTCGTTGGACACTTAGGATGACCTCAGCAGAAGTTCTTCAACAGGTAATTGATTTGTTTTCGCTGTGAAATGTGTTATGTGTGTGCCATGATGGCTAATCGATACATGGCTATTGGAAAAATATGTGAGGTGCTACCCTCAAACAATGAAATGTGCTGCTTTCACCGTAAAGCCTTTTTGAAATCTGACAACGCTGTGATATTGCCATGAAACAGAGCTTTTGATGAGTATGGAACACTTGTATATTGGTGGATGTTTAATAATTCAACTTTGGGATTTTGAATTTGGCGCTTTACATTTTACCTGGTAGTGTCGGGAGGAGCCCGCTAGCACCCCACTGGTCCCCAAGAAGTTAAGCGTTGCAGTCATTTCAGTTGCTGTAGTAGCTGAGGTGTATAGTGTTGAGTCATCCACATACATAGACACACTGGCTTTACCCAAAGCTAGTGGCATGTCGTTAATAAAGATTGAGAAAAGTAAAGGACCTTAACAGCTGCCCTGGGGAATTCCTGATTTTACCTGGATTATGTTGGAGAGGCTTCCATTAAAGAACACCCTCTGCGTTCTGTTAGACAGGTAACTCTTGTTGAGTCATCCACATACATAGACACACTGGCTTTACCCAAAGCTAGTGGCGTGTCGTTAATAAAGATTGAGAAAAGTAAAGGACCTTAACAGCTGCCCTGGGGAATTCCTGATTTTACCTGGATTATGTTGGAGCAGCTTCCATCAAAGAACATCCTCTGCGTTCTGTTAGACAGGTAACTCTTTATCCACAATATAGCAGGGGGTGTAAAGACATGTTTTTCCAGCAGTAGGCTATGATCGATAATGTGAAAAGCCGCAATGATGTCTAACAAAATGTGGCTGCAGGTAGCCTAGTGGTTAGATCGTTGGGCCAGTAACCGAACGGTTGCTGGATCGAATCCCAGAGCTGACAAGGTAAAAATCTATTGTTCTGCCCCTGAACAAGGCAGTTAACCCACTGTTCCCCAATAGGCAGTCATTGTAAATAAGAATTTGTTCTTAACTGACTTGCCTAGTTAAATGAGATTTTAAAAAACCCAGGTAGGATTGGATCTCTGTAGAGGGTTATGGCCATGCAGTCCTCTCATAGTCCTGACCTTCTCTTTATTGTAGTTCCTGACCTTCTCTTTGTTGTAGTTACTAACCTTCTATTCGTTGTAGTTCCTAACCTCTGACCTTCTCTTCATTGTAGCTCCTAACCTTTGACATTCTCTTCGTTGTAGTTCCTGGCCTTCTCTTTGTTGTAGTTCCTAACCTCTGACCTTCTCTTCATGGTAGTTCCATGGGACCGGTATTTGCCTGCATAACGAACGACTCCATAAACTCCCTCTGGAATTCACTTTTGGAATTCATGTCAGTCAGGTAGTTGTGAATAACAACTAAATGGAAAATGTACAAGATGTACAGTTGTAATTGTGAATTCTGCAGTGTTCCTTTGCAGATCAGTGGTCAGGGAGCTGTGAATGCAGGCTATTAAAGTAATGACCCTGTGTGAATAAAATTCAAAAGGTGACCGCTAACAACATCAACAGATGGTTATGTCGATCATCTGGATAATGCACTGAGAGGATCTTTTCACATTGAGAGTATAATGTGACACACAGACGAAGACATTCCTCTGTTTGTTTGCTCGTCTTCTCACAGCAAGAGACACGAGTGAAATTCTCCTTAATCCTATTTGACCCCATGTAAAGTAATTATGTTTATATGCTTGACCCACCCACTTCTGTCTGGCATAACCTTGACACCTAAAACTCCAAAGTCAAACAGGTTAATCCATTTGAATTCAGGTGAAAGCCACATTGATGTTGATTCTCTACTGTCCAGAGGCTTAACCCTACCTGCAACAGAGCCCACCACTGGCCATTCAGAAAAAAACGCGCACACACACACACAATTTTCTCCATGTCTCATATGACTTACAGTGAGACTGTGGATTAGTAGTGTCAACATGTGGCTGCCAAAGTGGCTTTAAAAAAAGTAAACATCCATTTTTCTCTCTCTGTCCATCCATTTTCTCTCTGACACCCTCCCTCCACTGTGTCTGAGTGTTGGCACATTCCTCTCTCACCTCCTAACCGCTCTCTCTCTCTCTCTCTCTCTCTCTCCATATCTAGCCTGAATACTCAGACACTCCTTTTCACTATCCCTTTCTCTTTCTCTATTTCTCTCTTTTAAAATTGTTCTTCTCTATTTCTCGCTAACACCTCAATTTACATGTACTGTATCTGTGGTTTCGCGTAACTCACTTCCCAAGTCATTCAATTTCTCCAGCTAAACACTCACCTGGCTGTCGACTGAGTAGTTAAATAGAATAATCAAACGTCTCACTTATGGGAATTTTCACAAGGTCTCCTCTTGTGTCCTGAATACACAACACGTGTATTTTACACAGAAGTGAAACACAAGTGGAGAGAAAAAACGTTTAGCTTACTGAGAAGGGCTATGAGGAACGAAAGGGGGAGAGTAAAGATGGATGCTCAATGCTCTCCTGTGGTCCCTGCAACACCCTCCATGCTACCCTGTGGTCCCTGCAACACCCTCCATGCTACCCTGTGGTCCCTGCAACACCCTCCATTCTACCCTGTGGTCCCTGCAACACCCTCCATGCTACCCTGTGGTCCCTGCAACACCCTCCATGCTACCATGTGGTCCCTGCAACAGCCTCCATGCTACCCTGTGGTTCCTGCAACAGCCTCCATGCTACCCTGTGGCCCCTGCAACAGCCTCCATGCTACCCTGTGGTTCCTGCAACAGCCTCCATGCTACCATGTGGTCCCTGCAACAGCCTCCATGCTACCCTGTGGTTCCTGCAACAGCCTCCATGCTACCCTGTGGTCCCTGCAACAGCCTCCATGCTACCCTGTGGTCCCTGCAACAGCCTCCATGCTACCCTGTGGTTCCTGTAACATCCTCCATGCTACCCTGTGGTTCCTGTAACAGCCTCCATGCTCTCCTGTGGTTCTTGCAACAGCCTCCATGCTAGCCTGTGGTCCAAGCAACAGCCTCCATGCTACCCTGTGGTTCCTGTAACAGCCTCCATGCTACCCTGTGGTTCCTGTAACAGCCTCCATGCTACCCTGTGGTTCCTGCAACGGCCTCCATGCTCTCCTGTGGTTCCTGTAACAGCCTCCATGCTCTTCTGTGGTTCCTGCAACAGCCTCCATGCTACCCTGTTGTTCCTGCAACAGCCTCCATGCTACCCTGTTGTTCCTGCAACAGCCTCCATGCTACCCTGTGGTTCCTGCAACAGCCTCCATGCTACCCCGTGGTTCCTGCAACAGCCTAAATTCTACCCTGTGGTTCCTGTAACAGCCTCCATGCTACCCTGTGGTTCCTGCAACAGCCTCCATGCTCTCCTGTGGTTCCTGCAACAGCCTCCATGCTACCCTGTGGTTCCTGCAACGGCCTCCATGCTACCCTGTGGTTCCTGTAACGGCCTCCATGCTACCCTGTGGTCCCTGCAACAGCCTCCATGCTCTCCTGTGGTTCCTGCAACAGCCTCCAATACTGTAAGTGGAACGCTGTTCAGCCGGTATGAGGTGGTCTGGCCGTCTAGAACCCCTGAGGCTTCCTGCCAGTTGCCAGAAGGCCTTCCCACAGTCAAAACAGTATACTCCGTCCAGCCATAACAGTGTCTACTCTGTATTCACTCAGTGTCATAACATTACCTATTTAGCTGAATCATTACAAATATAGGTACAACATTGGGATTTCAGACAGAGCAGCAATATAAACTTTGGCCCGGTGCAATAGTACCTCTGCATTGCATTCAGCTGACTTTAAAAGCATTGATCTACTCTTGTGGATGAAACCACCTATTTACACATCTACCATTAAGCTCATCTATAAACACACGCATTGATTCATCCAGGCATTACCACAGACCCACATCACACCATCCCGGTTCACCACAGACCATCTGTCAACTACAACCACAAAAACACACGAGCAACAAGAGATCTTAAAAGAGATAAAACAAGAGACCCTGTAGCTTTTCTGCTGCGGCGTCTGAAGAAGTTTGCAGAGTTGTCTTCTGGCAAGAAGAGCCTCCTGAGAAGAGAAGACCTGAGCAGAGAAGATTACTTTAAGTTGTGTTGAGGTGGTGTGCTGCAGAAGAATGTGAGTTGTGTTGAGGTGGTGTGCTGCAGAAGAATGTGAGTTGTGTTGAGGTGGTGTGCTGCAGAAGAATGTGAGTTGTGTTGAGGTGGTGTGCTGCAGAAGAATGTGAGTTGTGTTGAGGTGGTGTGCTGCAGAAGAATGTGAGTTGTGTTGAGGTTGTGTGCTGCAGAAGGCTGTGAGTTGTGTTGAGGTTGTGTGCTGCAGAAGAATGTGAGTTGTGTTGAGGTGGTGTGCTGCAGAAGAATGTGAGTTGTGTTGAGGTGGTGTGCTGCAGAAGAATGTGAGTTGTGTTGAGGTTGTGTGCTGCAGAAGGCTGTGAGTTTGGTTGGGGACTCGGAGGAAGACAAAGGACAACATTTCCATTCTGTTGCAATCGAATGAGAGGAGGAAATATATGATATGTTGTAGCTTGCAGAAGATGAAGAGTTCAGTAAGGTGAGAGAGAGAGAGAGAGAGAGAGAGAGAGAGAGAGAGAGAGAGAGAGAGAGAGAGAGAGAGAGAGAGAGAGAGAGAGAGAGAGAGAGAGAGAGAGAGAGAGAGAGAGAGAGAGAGAGAGAGAGAGAGAGAGAGAGAGAGAGAGAGAGAGAGAGAGAGAGAGAGAGAGAGAGAGAGAGAGAGATCAGCTGGTATTTCTGAGGCTTTGACCATTGGTCAGCGGAGTCATTAGAGAGGATTTGAGAAACGTCTTTGTGGATACCATAGAAACAGTGCAGCAAAAAGAATGTAGTTACACAGTAATTACATAGCAGCATCATAGCAATAAGGTTATAAAATAATAATAAACTAACCAGATGACACCTGACCCTTGGACTGACACCATACAGTGAGGAAAAAGGTATTTGATGCCCTGCTGATTTTGTATGTTTGCCCACTGACAAAGAAATGATCAGTCTATAATTTTAATGGTAGGTTTATTTGAACAGTGAGAGACAGAATAACAACAACATAAATCCAGAAAAACGCATGTGAAAGATGTTATAAATAGATTTGCATTTTAATGAGGGAAATAAGTATTTGACCCCTCTGCAAAACATGACTTAGTACTTGGTGGCAAAACCCTTGTTGGCAATCACAGAGGTCAGACGTTTCTTGTAGTTGGCCACCAGATTTGCACACATCTCAGGAGGGATTTTGTCCCACTCCTCTTTGCAGATCTTCTCCAAGTCATTAAGGTATCGAGGCTGATGTTTGGAAACTCGAACCTTCAGCTCCCTCCACAGATTGTCTATGGGATTAAGGTCTGGAGACTGGCTAGGCCACTCCAGGACCTTAATGTGCTTCTTCTTGAGCCACTCCTTTGTTGCCTTGGCCGTGTGTTTTGGGTCATTGTCATGCTGGAATACCCATCCACGACCCATTTTCAATGCCCTGGCTGAGGGAAGGAGGCTCTCACCCAAGATTTGACGGTACATGGCCCTGTCCATCGTCCCTTTGATGCGGTGAAGTTGTCCTGTCCCCTTAGCAGAAAAACACCCACAAAGCATAATGTTTCCACCTCCATGTTTGACAGTGGGGATGGTGTTCTTGGGGTCATAGGCAGCATTCCTCCTCCTCCAAACACGGCGAGTTGAGTTGATGCCAAAGAGCTCCATTTTGGTCTCATCTGACCACAACCCTTTCACCCAGATGTCCTCTGAATCATTCAGATGTTCATTGGCAAACTTCAGACGGGCATGTATATGTGCTTTCTTGAGCAGGGGGACCTTGCGGGCGCTGCAGGATTTCAGTCCTTCACGGTAAAGTGTGTTACCAATTGTTTTCTTGGTGACTATGGTCCCAGCTGCCTTGAGATCATTGACAAGATCATCCTGTGTAGTTCTGGGCTGATTCCTCACCGTTCTCATGATCATTGCAACTCCACGAGGTGAGATCTTGCATGGAGCCCCAGGCCGAGGGAGATTGACAGTTCTTTTGTGTTACTTCCATTTGCAAATAATCGCACCAACTGTTGTCACCTTCTCACCAAGCTGCTTGGCGATGGTCATGTAGCCCATTCCAGCCTTGTGTAGGTCTACAATCTTGTCCCTGACATCCTTGGAAAGCTCTTTGGTCTTGGCCATGGTGGAGAGTTTGGAATCTGATTGATTGATGCTTCTGTGGACAGGTGTCTTTTATACAGGTAACAAGATGAGATTAGGAGCCCTCCCTTTAAGAGTGTGCTCCTAATCTCAGCTCGTTACCTGTATAAAAGACATCTGGGAGCCAGAAATCTTTCTGATTTGAGAGGGTGTCAAATACTTATTTCCCTCATTAAAATGCACATCAATTTCTAACATTTTTTCACATGCGTTTTTCTGGATTTTTTTGTTGTTATTCTGTCTCTCACTGTTCAAATAAACCTACCATTAAAATTATAGACTGATAATTTCTTTGTCAGTGGGCAAACGTACAAAATCAGCAGGGGATCAAATACCTTTTTCCCCTGTATATGGTAATGTTCAGATTTGACCTTTCATCCTCTTGTAGGACAGGCTTGTGAGAGCACGAGGAGATTGAGGCATTCACAAGGGGAGGGAAGGACTCAATGAGAGATTCTGTTGTAAATCATTCAACTCAACACAAGTGTATTCATCCCATCAGACATATGTATCTCCAATTCTCAATGTAATTATTTATCTTCACACAATGCCGGTTACATCTTAGAGGTAGAGCTGTATGTCTTTGATTGCGTTTGCGGTTGACAAATGTGTTATTTTGTCATCATAACTGCCATGTGTGGAGACTTGTTGCTGGCCACAAAACTTCAGTTCCAAGATTCTGCTGTACACCAGAGAGTTACCGACATTTACACTAGTCTGTATGTTTAATGTTTACACCTATCAGACATGGAATCAATGGAGGATCTGCAACTGCTACAACACTGTCTGCAAGTCCAAGTCCTGGAAAGCAATGACATAACTGATTTTGAGAGCACAGACATGCCTGTGTTGCCTCCCGCAAATCTCTCCGTCCAGACAGAACCGAACACACACACACACACCACCAGATCTCTCCATCCAGATGAAACTGAGCTGGGCCCCTTCAACAAGGCTGCCCTCTCTGCTCGGCAGAAACTCTGTGACAGGAAAGTATGTAGGCTTCTGTTTGCTGAGTATTTCCCCACCTGAATAGCTGGCCCAGACCCAGAACAGAGTGAATGTGTAAATTGTCAAGAGAGAGAAGTAGACTAGGCTATCCAGGGTGGAGGTACTGGATGGATATTTTATCAGGTGGCCAAAGTAGGGGTTGGAGGAAGGATAGTGTGTGTGTGCGTGCGTGTCTCCTGTGGTGAGGAGATTCATACTAACATCAACATGGAGCATTAAAAACATCCCTCCATCTCACACACAGATGGACTGCTATTTTCCTACAACGTCACTGTTTATTAGAATCAAGGAAAGGCCCAATTATTTGATTATATTAATATTTTCAAAAAAAGCAACAAATATATATTGAGACAAATAGATATTGTCTGAATAAATAAATATTGTCTCAAGAAATTCCTAAAATGCATGGTTGCAGAGTACATTCCCAATTCATTTTTCAATAGAGATGAAAAATGTTCAGTAAATCAAACCAGTGGGGATTATATGACACAGTAGCTAAATGTGATTTCAATGGGGCATGGTCCATGGAACCAACCTACACCAGAGGCCACTGTGGGGCGACATTACACTGGCTGTCATGCAGTGTTGTGTTCGAGACCACCTAAAGCGAGACCGAAAAATGCCAGTCCAATTCAAGACCATGACTGTAATTATGTCAAATCGCCACCATAATAACAGTTAAAATGTCCAGTATTTCGTGTTCATATTTCAGAAAAACATGGATTCTTTAAACCTTCAGAATGGTGAAGAAATGCATGCTGAGGGCAGTAGAGAGCCACTCTTTTCAAATAACCAGTAAGAGCAACTTTCAAACTATATCCACCACTGTTCCCCACCAGCGACTTCGAATCAAATCACATTTTATTGGTCGCATACACATATTTATCAAATGTTATTGCGGGTGTAGCGAAATGCTTGTGTTCCTAGCTCCAACAATAGAGTAATATCCAACAACAGACAACAATACACACGTATCTAACAAGTATAATAATGGAATCAAAAAATATAGAAATATTAGGACGAGCAACGTCGGAGTCTGCAGTATATATACAGTACCAGTCAAAAGTTAGGGCACACCTACTCATTCAAGGGTTTTTCTTTATTTGTACTATTTTCTACATTGTAGAAAAGTAGTGAAGACATCAAAACTATGAAATAACACATATGGAGTCATAAAGTAACCAAAAAACTGTTAAACAAATCAAAGTATATTTTAGATTTTAGATTCTCCAAAGCCCAGGTTTCAATAGGCGATAAGAGATGAATATGTCATGAAAGAAGAGTGGATATTTGACCTGGAAAAGCGGTTTTATGCGCTGACTGAATGGGAGCCTCACTTTCCTAGATCGAGTCAAGATCAAGTAAAAATGTATCCGACACCAAGACAATTACACTCAATGTGGTCTCAAGACCTGACAGTACAACACTGCTGTCCTGTCCGGTGTGTATGGTATCCGGTAGCGATCACAGCGAAGGGCGGCGCTATTTCACCTAGTGACCGGGGTTGAAATTCTTCTGTCTGAAAATGTTTTTTTTGATGACACTGCGGTGGTGGTAGCCTTGGCAAGCAGCAGTAGTGCTGTGTTCAACCACTGGTGGAAACTTGGAAACTCGGAAATTTCAGACTTGCTAACTGGTTGTAGTTTAACACGTGCCGCGTTGAACGACTCGTCAAGTCGGAAATTTCTAAGTGTCATAGTTCCGAATGGCATTTTAACGCGGCCTAACCAGGCAGGCACCCCTCACCAGCGATCTATTGTGATCACCGGTTCGCACGACTGGTATGTTCTCCAACCGAAAAGGGAACCGAACACTCGCTACTGCTTGTTTTCCACCAGGGTTATAACTTCGAATCCTCAATAGTCATGCTGGAAGCGACACCTTCGCAGATTTAGGCGACATTGTCCGAGATAAGAAACTAGTACACGCAGACAACAAAGTATTCCTCTTTTTACAGCGTGTGGAAAGACTGCATCCGGCCTGAAAAGAAACTCTGGGGAGGGGGACACTGGTCGGAACAACGCGCATCGTTTCTGGTGAGCGCTATAGTTACATTTTCTTATGGGTCCTTTTCGATATTGCAACAAATGTTAGCCTACTGTACAAGTGGCTTGGTGATAACGGCTTGCGGCGGCTACATTCATACAACGACAAGACATTCTACCCTGCATTCTCACAAAATGGGGTAACAATGTAGCAATGTTTTCTTCACTGCTGTGTGTTTGTCAATGCCTTTCAATTTGTTATTGTGGGAGACAGGCTGTTTTCTATTGGAGTTATCCCGTCCTGCCTACTAGGCTTTGGGATGTAAACTGGATACCCTCTCCACAAAGAATAATGAAACGTTTAAAAGGCACGCCGCTACTATCATGTTTTATGCGGGATAGATATGTGTGCACTATTTGGTGCTGAATTCGCAGAAGTATGTTCTTGTTTGATGAGGAAAGGTACAATTATTTTCCAAAACAGGGTTTAAGAGGAACCAAAATAAAATATTAATTGAAAACATATTTGGCAAAGAAAACACCACCAATAACACCACATTATTCCTACTAGTTTAGAATGTAGGCTTATGTGGTCTTGTATTGGGTAAATCCACTTATATTCAATCACTTTTTGACAGCATTCCTTTTTTGTTATAAACAACATTCCATACGTTTGCCCATGGAAGAAGTGGTCAGAAAGTAACATTTTTGGACCTGAATGCCAAAACATTCGAGATAAAGCTACTCAAAGTTGACACATTTTGCATTCTCCCCCAAACCATGAGACATCCAAGTCTTCATCACTGTAAAATATAAATTGTTGTTTGATATAATTTAAAAGCTTACAAACTATTTTATCTATTTTATTATTTCTTGAAAATGATAAATGTTTTAGGTAATTTTTAAACAATGTCAATTATAAAAAGAATGCGTAAACTAAAATTTTTTTTCTCTTATTATTATTATTATTTGTAAAGTATTTCTCTCACACCCAAGGCCTCCCTTTCCCCAAAAAAACGATCTAAAACACAGAACATAGACCACAAACAAAGCTATATAAAGGTGCCGTCAGATCCGAGGGACAAGAGAACATAATTAGCAGAGGTCCTTGAAAGCTTTTCTTAATAGCACGGTCTTGAGCTGTGCCTTTTAAAGGAGGACAGAGACTGCATTATGTTGTTGCTTACACCCTATTTCACATCATCGGATGTTTTTGTGTTGTGCCTGTCATCGGTTGAGACACAACATGCTTTTGAATACAGGATGGGTGTAATTTCAGTCATAGAAATATAATTAATAGAAAGGACCTATTCCTTCAGACCACTGCAATTTAGCTGGTACACCATTGACATTTAATTGAAATGTTAACTTGTAATTACTACCATATAAATGACCGCCGGTCCACCCACCGTTGAATGCCAACTGGTAATGTCTATTCTATTATCTAATTTCTATGATTACAATAGGTTTCCTATGGATGATTGACATTATAATTTAAAACAACAGATATTCCCATTCAACTCAATATTCTCTGATGTGTAGACCTCCAACCATCTCTATACCATTTGAATGTTGAAGTTAATATTTGATTCCCATGTTATTCAAGAGCATGCTGTCTCATCCGAGGGTAGCACAACACAAACTGTAGGCCATGTAAAATAGGATCCAAGCTACAACATCTGTAAATATATTTTAAAAATAGGAGTTTACGTTTTTAGATAATTGGCGTTAAATGCCCTTTTTTTTTATAAAAAAAACCAAAACAAACATCTTAAACACTGTAAACTTTAAAATTATCATTCTAAACAGTTTGTCTTTTTCAGTGATGAAGATGTGCAGGGCTCTACAGTGCGAACATTTTACTCGCATACGTGCATAAATAGTTTTCTGTGCACCAGTACACTTAGAAAAATGAAGGATTCTAGCTTCAATACCTCAAATATTTTTCATTGTGCGCCTACATTTTTCAACTTAGGCACACCTGTGCTCCTTGTAAAAAATAAACAAAAGTTCAGCGTGAAGCTATGACATGGATGTCTTATGGTGTAGTGGGTTATGCAAAACGGGTCCATTTTGAGCAGCTGCATCTCTTGAATGTTTTGGCATTCAGGTCCAAAAGGTCACTTTGTGAACACTTCTACAATGGGCAAATATGTATGTAAGGTTTCGTTCTAATCAAAAGGGGTGCTATCAAAAAGGGACAGAATTCAAATGAATTGACCATATTATTATTGCCTATTGACCATATTAATGCCTATTGTAAAGCGATGATACCCAACATTAATTTAAAGACCAATATTCTCTGTCTCTCACGCTTTATATGTTTTATGGGGACCCCAGGAAGAGGAGCTTCTGCATGTGCAGTAGTTAATGTGGATCCTAATAATCTAAACTTTGTTTGTTTTCCAAAATATTTCTAGAACCAAATAATTTCTAGAACCAAATAATAAAAAAATGTAATCCTCAGTATATATCCTAATCCTCTCCCAAAAGCTTTTAGTCTACTTCAATGTTAAAACCTACGTTCTGTACATCATATTTAACTCAATGGTAGAAAATGGATTGCATCCAAGATCCCAAAGAAATATTTGTGATTTATCTTCACTTTTCTTTTGAAATCGTGTTGTGTGGAGAATGGAGATCAAATCAAATGTTATTTGTCACATGTGCCGAATGCTTACTTACAAGCCATTAACCAACAATGCTGTTCAAGAAATAGAGTTAAGAAAATATTTACTAAATAAAGTTTTTAAAAATCAAATCAAAGTAACAATAAATATACATAAAAATAACGAGGCATACAGGGGGTACCGAGGTCAATGTACGGGGGTACAGGTTAGTCGAGGTAATTTGTAAAGTGACTATGCATAGATAATAAACAGCGAGTAGCAGCAGTGTAAAAACAAAAAGCGGGTCAATGTAAATAGTCCGGGTAGCCATTTGATTAATTGTTCAAGCTGTTAACTTCTTAGGGAGCGGCTCCCGAGGTGACGGTTTTGGAGAGTCTGGCGTGCCCAAAGTAAAATGCCTCCCACTCAGGCCCAGAAAATAGGATATGCACATAATTAGTACTATTGGATAGGAAACACTGAAGTTTCTAAGAGTGTTAAAATATTGTCTGAGTATCACAGAACTGATATAACAGGCGAAAACCCGAGGAATTTCTGTCCTGGAAAAAGTGTTTTTGACACATTGCCTCATTTTGAACCCCTCCCTATTGAAAACAGATATATGAGTAAGATTGCAGTAACAATTAATTGCACTGGATGTCAACAGTCTCTAGACAGTGTTTGATGATGTTTAGTTGCTCTGGATGGTAATAGAAGAAGAATTTCGAAGTGGTCATCGGATGTAAACAGAAGAGGAAGCGCGTTCACGGGCTCGCGAGCGCTGTGGTTTTTTCCTTTCCTATCGTCCAGTTAATAATCCCGTTGAAATATTATAGTAAATATACATAAGTGTTCCTAAGGATACATTATCAATGATGTTTGATTGCTCTTGGACAAGTGTATAGGTTGAACGAGTTCTCTTCACGGTTCAATGGGCGAGTGGACGCTGTATTTTATGAACATAATGCGCCAACCAAACATAGATTTATGGATATAATAAATGACAAAAGAACCATTGGATGTCTAACAAAAGAACCATTGGATGTCTTCGTTGGACACTTGGGAAGCCCTCAGCAGAAGTTCTTCAAAAGGTAAGGGATTTGTTTTCGCTGTGAAATGTGTTTTGTGTGAACCGCGATGGTTTATGAATTTATGCTAATGAAAAATATTGGAGGTGCTACCCTCAAACAATCAAATGTTGTGCTTTCGCCTTGAAGCCTTTTTGAAACCTGACAACGCTGTGATATTGCCAAGAAGCAGAGCTTTTGATGACTATGCAACACTTGTATATTGATGAATGTTTAATAATTCAACTTTTGGATTTTGAATTTGTCGCCTTGCATTTCACCGGGTAGTGTCGGGAGTGGGGCGCCCCACTGCTCCCTAAGTAGTTAAGGAGCCTTTTGGTCCTAGTCTTGGCGCTCCGGTACCACTTGCCGAGCGGTAGCAGAGAGAACAGTCTATGACTTGGCTAACTGGAGTCTTTGACAATTTTTTGGGCCGTGTATATAGGTCCTGGATGGCAGGAAGCTTTGCCTCAAGTGATGTACTGGGCCGTACGCACTACCCTCTGTAGCGCCGTACGGTCAGATCCCGAGCATTTGCCATACCAGGCGGTGATGCAACCGGTCAGGATGCTCTCGATTGTGCAGCTGTAGAACTTTTTGAGGATCTGGGGACCCATGCCAAATCTTTTCAGTCTCCTTGGGGTCTTCTTGGTGTGTTTGGATACGAAGGCGGGGACAATACTAAACTCAGCAAAAAAAGAAACGTCCCTTTTTCAGGACCCTGTGTTTCAAAGATAATTAGTAAAAATCCAAATAACTTCACAGATCTTTATTGTAAAGGGTTTAAACACGGTTTCCCATGCTTGTTCAATGAACCATAAACAATTAATGAACATGCACCTGTGGAACGGTTGTTAAGACACTAACAGCTTACAGACGGTAGGCAATTAAGGTCACAGTTATGAAAACCTAGGACACTAAAGAGGCCTTTCTACTGACTCTGAAGTACACCAAAAGAAAGATGCCCAAGGTCCCTGCTCATCTGTGTGAACGTGCCTTAGGCATGCTGCAAGGAGGCATGAGGACTGCAGATGTGGCCAGGGCAATAAATTGCAATGTCCGTACTGTGAGACGCCTAAGACAGTGCTACAGAGAGACAGGACAGACAGTTGATCGTTCTCGCAGTGGCAGACCACGTGTAACAACACCTGCACAGGATCGGTACATCCGAACATCACACCTGCGGGACAGGTACAGGATGGCAACAACAACTGCCCGAGTTACACCAGGTACGCACAAGCCCTCCATCAGTGCTCAGACTGTCCGCAATAGGCTGAGAGAGGATGGACTGAGGGCTTGTAGGCCAATTGTAAGGCAGGTCCTCACCAGACGTCACTGGCAACAACGTCACCTATAGGCACAAACCCAACGTCGCTGGACCAGACTGCTCTTCACTGACGAGTCGCGGTTTTGTCTCACAAGGGGTGATGGTCGGATTCACGTTTATCGTCTGGGACCTGTTGGATGGGAGGGTGAGGGCTAGGGCCGTTCCCCCCAGAAATATCTGGGAACTTGCAGGTGCTTTGGTGGAAGAGTGGGGTAACATCTCACAGCAGGAACTGGCAAATCTGGTGCAGTCCATGAGGAAGAGATGCACTGCAGTACTTAATGCAGCTGGTGGCCACACCAGATACTGACTGTTACTTTTGATTTTGACACCCCCTTTGTTCAGGGGCACATTATTCAATTTCTGTTAGTCACATGTCTGTGGAACTTGTTCAGTTTATATCCCAGTTCTTTAATCTTATGTTCATACAAATATTTACACATGTTAAGTTTGCTGAAAATAAACGCAGTTGACAGTGATAGGACGTTTCTTTTTTTTGCAGAGTTTAGTTCACAATATGTTTTCCATGGCAAAAATGAAAACACCAAGCAGACCAAACTCTTTGGTCCTTTAAAAACCTGTTGTATGTAAAAAATTGTTTGATTTATTTTCCAAGCTATAAACAATGTGACTCTGGATGACAACATAATGATGTTAGTTGCCAACATTTGGGCAGTTTTCTTAGAAGTTAAATCTGCTTTGTTTTGTTTCCTTGCCACGATACAGGTATCGTCCCGGCCCTACTAGATACATGGTGATACATCAGCTGGCATGATGGAGCCTTGCTGCTTGGCAGACAGAACCCTGTAGAGCAGCTTTATACAGACTGCAGGGGGGGGTTCACGTCAAGGATGACTCAAGTGGTAGTCAGTCGTTTTCATGGCATTCCTTCCGTGTGTGTGTGTGTGTGTGTGGCAGGATGTCCTGAAGGAAGACGTCATTGTTCTGAATGTGATCTCACTCAGCCTGAGGGACAGTGTACACACACAGGGGAGTTCTGGCCCAGAGCAGGCCCTAGCTTTACAGAGGAAGTGTAGTCTATAGTGTATCTAGCCTGGAGCTGGTCGTTATAGTGTATTGATTACCGGTATTGTAAAGTTGGAATAACCAGTGTGTGTATATATTGTTACTCCTTAGTTGGAGTCAAATCCATTTCAAAGAATTGAAATGTAATTGACCCCCAGCCCTGGTGGAAAGTATGTCAGTCTGAGTTTATGTTTAGACCTGGTTGTGGGGCTGTTATTTTTTTTATTTTTGGTGTCAGAAATGTCAAGCTTTTGTGCATAAAGGCGTCCGCGTGCTAACCGGCCGAAGCAGTTCGGAAGAGATTGTGCATATGAGAACATTTTCTGACGTTTTTGTTTTGGAAAAAAAATTCTGAAGGCAAGCCAAAGTTCAGAGCTGAAGTCTACGCCCCTTCGTCGGTGATTGGTCAACAGTAGGCATTCTTTGTTGTCATTCATTGAGAGATTACTCATTTTCATTTTCATTAGTTAGATGTAAAATTGCGCAACTAAGTTTTCCTCTGCAAAAATGTCAAATTAATGACAGATTTTATAAGTTATTAATTCAGGCTATTTTGAGTTAGTATATACTCTCTATGGCGTCTCAAAATGTACAAACAGTACTATGACAGATTGAACAATGAGACAGATATTTCACTGGATGTTTAAATGTGAAGTATCTGCTTGGCATTTCCACTCACTACCAAATATGCTAGTGAGAGGAAGCCCACTGGCGGGCAGTGGGAGAAGATGGAACTAGATGGATTTAGCACATTTTCTCATCAATGAAACATTTGATCGCAATACAGTTTTCTGTTCCCAAAAGTAGAATCTGTTATGAACAGGTTTGTATGATGATGCTAGAATGTGCCAATAGGATCTCGCTAGCTCATGCTTGGCTCTGCCTCCCTCCTTGCTTGTTCTGCTCACTATGGCTCACTTGTTCCCATTAGACCACAGCCTGTCGTTTCCATCTTAGGTTAGTTATCAGAATCTATTGCCGCTTTTTAAAAATATTTTAATGTAAAGTTCTTTGAAGGGATTATGCGAGCACATTAGTTCGGTTCGGCTAGCAGAGGTCGGCTAGGTGCCAGCCGAACTGAACCATGCTGACACCTTAAAGACCCCGGTTCTACAACTGCACAATCGAGAGCGCCATCACCGCCTGGTACGGCAACTGCACCGCCCTCAACCGAAAGGCCCTACAGACATTGGTACACCAGGAGATGTCTGAGGAAGGCCCGAAAGATCGTCAAGAACTCCAGTCACCTGAGCCACAGACTTAACTCTATTACCATCTGGCAAGCGGTACCAGAGTATCAGGTCTCGCACCGACAGGCTCCAAGACAGCCTTTACCACCAGGCCATCAGACTGATGAAAAGCTAAACCTAGCTGTCTGTCTGAACAGTTCTGCACCTTAGTGACTATATGCACTGACTACTTACTCTCATACAATGGGATTGACCCCAGTTGCTGTTCTAATATATACTATTGATTCCACTACCCACATGTTTTATATTTGTAAATACAGTCCATTATTACTATGCATAGCTGAAAATCTGTCCACGATCATAAGCCCACGTTGTTAAGAATTTTTGTATGGAGGTCAATGAGTGAGTTTGGTAAACAAAAAATGTTATTGCTAATTTGGTACGTGAGGCTTATTTGATAGAATAAAAGTACTTTCTTTTTTTATTTAACTAGGCAAGTCAGTTAAGAACAAATTGTTATTTACAATGACGGCCTAGCAACAGTGGGTTAACTGCTTTGTTCAGGGGCAGAACGACAGATTTTTACCTTATCAGCTTGGGATTCGATCTAGCAACCTTTCAGTTACTGGCCCAACGCTCTAACGACTAGGCTACCTGCCGCCCCAGTAATGGTTAGGTTGCTACAAATGCACTGTGGATGCACGTGGCATTTCGGCGACTTTGTCTTTTTTCCCCCAATCTGAGTTGTGCCTGGTGTCATAGAGATAGATGGATGACTCATCATGGATATAACCCGTTTTAGCATGGACTTTGCCATTGAGGGTTCCACCATTTTAAAGTAGTCAACTGGGTAGGGATTCCTATGAGTTGGGAGCAATCAGCCAATGAAGAAGAAAATGTACTTCTTCAAAATGAAGATGGCATTGATGCTATCACAGATGCTATAATGGCACAGATACAAAGATGAGTCGATCGCTCTCATTGGCTAGAATGGTCCCACCTGATCTCGGTTCCCCCTGCATGCCTTCATCTTTAAGGACATATATTTCCATTGTTAGTGGTCACATGTCTATCTTGTCACTATAGACAATCTTTGGTAAAGCGGTGGTTGGAAAATGTGTCATTTGTCTTTGATACTCTGATTGGTTAGAGATGATCCTATTGCTGATGACCTTTGTTTTGTACAACACCTCTCGTGCCCCTCATCACCACAAACGACTTCACTGATGGCAGTCTGACTAAAGTATGTAGCGAACAACAGAGTAACAAATAATTTAGTGTGAGTCGTCAGGCTATGCCAAAACTCCATCCTTCACGAAACAGGCTGAAATTTCAAGCTGTCTTTTTAAACAGCTCTTACACTGAAAGGGCAGTATCATAATTTTCACAATTGTAGAGTATTATTTAAATCTCGGTGTGGAACTATTTCTAGAAAACACAGGAAAATCACATTTGTTACTGCACTGGGCCTTTAAGCAGCCCAGGCCAAAAAAAATAAATAAAAAAAAAGGCCAATGACAGCTAGCTGAAGGTTAGTGTCGCCTCTCACTAATCCCCACTGAGCAGCTGCCATGTCACACATGCGCGCGCGCACACGGAATCCACACCACACACTCCCCATTCCTGTAACTCCGGTCTATAATTAATCATTCATACCAAGTCTTCCTCTTTCTCTGCTGCATTAACATAATAGAATTCTGCCGGCCAGGCTCCCAAAGCAGCCCCTCCTGAAATGCAGTTGCCATAGACAACAAATCCTAGTGAGCAAATTTAGCTCCCTGGCCTGTCACCCAACTCTCTCAATTTACAGGCAGCATGAAAAACACACACGCCGAGCTCCGTACCGCATCGCCATGCACCTCCCAAATGTTGTAACAATGTGTAGGGCTCTGTATAACTTCGCATTGACATGATTGGTTGACGGTAGGTGGGGGCGGGACATCCGGTATAAACACAAACTCACGAAGCGCAAGAAGGTTGGCAGGCGTTGGCAACCCCCCAGATGTGAGCTGTAACTCTAACAAAGTCTAACACAACAAACTCATGTCGGGACAGGAAAATAGAGTAACTAACCCATGTCGTGTGAAAAAATAAAAAAAAAAAAAAAAAAAACTGAAATTGTGTGTGTATATGTAATGCATTCCTTAACACCCCCCCTCCCCCCCAGATGTGAGCTGTAACCCTAATAAAGTCTAACACAACAAACTCATCTCGGGACAGGAAAATAGAGTAACTAACCCATGCCGATCATGTACATTGTCTATTGTCTCTCTTGAATTGTAAAAACACTGTGCGGAAGAAAATGCGGAGCCTCACCGCAGACAGTGTGAAAGTCTACATCAGCTACATCCGATCTCTCTTCGAATGCGCCTTACCAGCCTGGATGGCAGCTTCGCCGCGGCGGATGAGTCGGCTGCAGGGGATCCGGGGCTTGGCGGTGGGGATGGCTTGCGGGCTGCCGGGGTACACCGGCGGCCGCCGCGCTCACAGCATATCCGGACTCGCATCAACTAGCAACAGACAGTCCATCATTGGCCGGGGGTTCATCGGCAGAGCGACTCGCGGTCCGGGTGGACCACGGGTGCGCCCATGTCCATCATGCTGAAACTGTCTTAATAAAATTGAAATTGTGTATGTATGTGTGATGCATCCCTTAACACCCCCCCTCCCCCCCAGATGGGAGCTGTAACCCTAATAAAGTATAACACAACAAACTCATGTCGGGACAGGAAAATAGAGTAACTAACCCATGCCTGTTTTGAGAAAAATAATAGGGCATCTAGACCCTGAGGATGCCTTGCTTGACCAGACCCTCCTTCCTTGCTCCTGGCCTGCCCTGCCTCTTCCACCAACTAATTTGTTCTTATGGACAGAAAAGAGCAGAAGCTCTGAGCTGTCCGATCATGCACATGGTTTATTGTTGTTGTTGTTGCAAGAAGGTTGAATGTCCTGACTTCTGCAGAGGCCAGATCAATGCTGCACGGCCAATGCAGAAGTCGGATCGACCATGCGCCCACATACACATAGCACTTCTCACCTCAAAATGCGCTCTCTCCTGCCAGTTTGTGCACTTTCATTGTTTAATAACTTCATTGTGTGAATTGTTTGCGTTTGATTGTTAGTGTATGTCAATTCCCCATTGCAATAATCACCCGTAGTACATTTCATGTCATGCTCTGATCCAGAGGAAATGTCGCAAAATAGATCGTCATTGAAAATAAGAATTTGTTCTTAACTGACTTGCCTAGTTAAATAAAACAATAACTTTTATTCTATTTTAAGTTCCTTGCAGACAGGCCATGTGTAGCCAATGTTTTTATTTGTTGGTTTTATGTAGGATATTTTTTACATATTTGGCAACGGAAATAGAAGTTACATTTTAGCTTGTATCATTTTCATTTAGATTTGGATAGAATTTGGATTACCCCAGGACAATGATTTAGAAATATGAAGACGTTAATTATAAATTAAATGAAACTGTTTAACGAAAATGTGCATATAAAAACCATAACTGGCACACAGATCGGTAGAAATGGTAAGACAAATTGGCATTCAACATGAGAAAGGTTGCCGACTCCTCGTGCAGCCTATTACCGGCAACTTCAGAGTAATGGAAGAATCTGCGAAAGATAGCAGGAGTGTAGTTGGCGCACGCTTGATGCATTTTTCTTATTTCATCAAACCGTAAGCTTGAAAAATCAGACGAGCTCAATGCATATAGTTGAAAAAATATATTCTATTGGTCGAAAGAGCAGACGACTTTCGGTCAACCAAGATTTTTGTTGTTGTCTGGGACAGCCTCACAGTACAGGCAACGTTACTCCAGCAGGAGAAGGCTGGGTCTGGGGTAAAAACAGCCTCTCTAAAGCGATTAGGGTTTATCCCAAATGGCACTTTGTTCCCTATTTAGTGCACTACTTTTGACCAGGACATCTAAAGTGGCTTCCTATTCCCCACATGTAATTTGTGAGTCAGCCCTAAAGCACTGGCGGTTCTGGGAAGGCAGTGCCTTTGTGACAACAATTTTGGACCCCCTTGTGGCCCCCCTAAATGTGGAGTATGAAATAATTTTTGCATAACAAATTTTTGCTATCGCTCTTTTTTTACATCCGTTATTAGACAGTGGCAACGCGGAACACTAATTAAACCCACACATTTACTAGAGGGACATGGTCTTTTGCCTGCTAATGCCTGCAATGCAGTGAAGAAAACAATATGACAACAATAACGTCTAATGTACCTGGCCCCTCTAACAGTACAACTGGCCCCAGCTTGGCCCCCCCAGTTGAAAGGGTCTAGAACCTCCACTGCCCTAAAGTCCTAAAGAGAACAATGTCTGTTTTGAGGCTCTGATATTCTGGCTCCCACCTGCCCTTACTGTCGATTTTAAGGAAGCTCGCACACCTTTTGTGTGTGTGACTGATGGCTGTGAAACACTGTGGCAGACAGGCCGGAGCTGTTATCTGGATGAGAGGGCGAGAGAAAGGCTGATAATTGGTGTCCTCTGTGATGATAATGTTGTTGCCTTTTGTCTTGTGTGTGTTGCTGGCTGGTGTGCTTTGTGACTCTCCACAGTGCCAGGACCTTTGATGAAACAACTCCTGAGTGATTATCTCATTATGAACAAAGCAAAGGCCAGATAACCAAACAGATTTCTCTGGTTATGTCTTAAATAGCACCATGTTCCCTATTTAGGGTACTACTTTAGACCAGAGTCCTGTGGGAATAGGGAGCCATTTGGGATGTAGACTATCTCTAGCTTAATCTCCATTGTGAACAAAGCAACACGGATGTTGCCTCCTGCTTTCCTTTCTGTTTATATGTTGAGCTGGTACACAGCTGGCTAGTGAACAGACAGATAGCATCAGTCCCAGGCCGTCATTGAAAATAAGAATTTGTTCTTAACTGACTTGCCTAGTAAAATAAAGGTAAAATAAAAAATTCCGCTGTATTTTAGCAATAAGGCACGAGGGGTGTGGCCAAATTAAATTATATTGGTCACATGCACATATTTAGCAGGTGGTATTGGTCACATGCACATATTTAGCAGATGGCATTGGTCATATGCACATATTTAGCGGATGGTATTGGTCACATGCACATATTTAGCAGATGGCATTGGTCACATGCACATATTTAGCAGATGGTATTGCAGGTGTAGGGAAATGCTTGTGTTCCTAGCTCCAACAGTGCAGTAATATCTAATAGTACACAACAATACACACAAATCTAACAAGTAAAATAACTTAGTGTATGTAAACTTCTGACCCACTGGAATTGTGATACAGTGAAATAATCTGTCTGTAAACAATTGTTGGAAAAATGATTTGTGTCATGCACAAAGTAGATGTCCTAACCGTCTTGCCAAAACTGTAGTTTGTGGAGTGGTTGAAAAACAAGTTTTAATGACTCCAACCTAAGTGTATGTAAACTTCTGACTTCAGCTGTATGTACTGTAAAAATCTTTTTGCAATTCGTGTGGTTGGGTGGGTGGGATGTATGGACAGTGTTTTTATAATATTTAGTATATCTGTAGGATAGAATAGTATATGTACAGCAATAGTTGAATAGGATGGACTTGACTAGAATACAATATATACATATGAAGTGGGTAAAACAGTATGTAAACATTTATTAAAGTTACCTGTGATTCTATGTACATAGGGCAGCATCCTCTAAGGTGCAGGGTTGAGTAACCGGGTGGTAGCCGGCTAGTGATGGCTATATAACAGTCTTATATCCTAGAATCAGTTTTTCAGTCTCTCGGTCCCAGCTTTGATGCACCTCTAATGACCTCGCCTTCTGGATGATAGCGGGTTGAACATGCCGTGGCTCGGGTGGTTGTTGTCCTTGATGATCTTCTTGGCCTTCCTGTGACATCGGGTGCTGTAGGTGTCCTAGAGGGCAGGTATTTTGCCCCCAGTGATGCGTTGGGCAGAACGCACCACCCTCTGGAGAGCCCTGCGGTTGCGGGCGGTGAAGTTGCCGTACCAGGCGGTGATACAGCCTGACAGGATGCTCTCAATGGTACATCTGTAAAAGTTTGTGAGTGTCTTAGGGGCCAAGCTGAATTTCTTCAGCTTCCTGAGATTGAAGAGGCGCTCTTGCGTGGGTGGACCATTTCAGATTGTCAGTGATTGTACGCTGAGGAACTTACATTTTTTTCACATTCTCCACTGCTGTGCCGTCTGTGGATGGGGGCGTGCCCCCCACCTCTGCTGTGTCCTGAAGTCCAGGATCAGCATCTTCGTTTTGTTGAGGGGGAGATTATTTCAAATCAAATTGTATTTGTCACATGCACTGAATACAACAGGTGTAGACCTTACAGTGAAATTATTACTTACAAGCCCTTAACCAACAATGCAGTTTTAAGAAAATACCTACAAAAAAGTAAGAGAGAAGAATAGCAAATAATTAAATTATTCACCGCTGCTCTTTATTTGATTTTTATTTTACTTTTATTTAACTAGGCAAGTCATTTAAGAACAAATTCTTATTTACAGTGACGGCCTACCAGGGAACAGTGGGTTAACTGCCTTGTTCAGGGGCAGAACAACAGATTTTTAGCTCGGGGATTCAATCCAGCAATCTTTCGGTTACTGGCCCAACACTCTAACCTCTAGGCTACCTGCCGCCCCAAACATGCGGGGCTATATACAGGGGGCACCGGTGTCGAGGTAATTGAGGAACATGTAGGTAGAGTTATTAAAGTGACTATGCATAGATAATAACAGAGAGTAGCAGCAGTGTAGAAGGGGGTGCAATACAAATAGTCTGGGTAGCCATTTTATGAATTGTTCAGCAGCCTTATGGCTTGGGGGTAGAAGATGTTTAGAAGCCTCTTAGACCTAGACTTGGTGCTCCCGGTACCACTTGCCTTGCGGTAGCAGAGAGAACAGTCTCTATGACTAGGGTGGCTGGAGTCTTTGACAATTTTTAGGGCCTTCCTCTGACACTGCCTGGTATAGAGGTCCTGGATGGCAGGAAGCTTGGCCCCGGTGATGTACTGGGCCGTACGCATTACCCTCTGTAGTGCCTTGCGGTCGGAGGCCGAGCAGTTGCCATACCAGGCAGTGATGCAACCCTTCAGGATGCTCTCGATGGTGCAGCTGTAAAACCTTTTGAGGATCTGAGGACCCATGCCAAATCTTTTCAGTCTCCTGAGGGGGAATAGGTTTTGTCGTGTCTTGGTGTGCTTGGACCATGTTAGTTTGTTGGTGATGTGGACGCCAAGGAACTTGAAGCTCTCAATCTGCTCCACTACAGCCCCCGTCGATGAGAATGGGGGCGTGCTCGGTCCTCCTTTTCCTGTAGTCCACAATCATCTCCTTTGTCTTGATCACGTTGAGGGAGAGGTTGTTGTCCTTGCACCACACGGTCAGGTCTCTGACCTCCCTATAGGCTGTCTCATTGTTGTCGGTGATCAGGCCTACCACTGTTGTCATCAGCAAACTTAATGATGGTATTGGAGTTGTGCCTGGCTGTGCAGTCATGAGTGAACAGGGAGAACAGGAGGGGACTGAGCACGCACCCCGGAGGGGCCCCTGTGTTGAGGATCAGCGTGGCAGATGTGTTGTTACCTACCCTTACCAGAGAGGAGTGGGGAGGAGGGGGGGCGGGCGAGCGAGAGAGGGAGAGAGGAGTGGGGGCGAGGTAGGGGTGCGATAGAGGAGTGGGAGATAGGGGGACGACCAGCCTGCGCAACCAAATAATTTCTGCATGCTCGTCATCCTCATCAGGGTCTTGACCTGACTGCAGTTCGGCGTTGTTACCAATTTCAGTGGGCAAATGCTCACCTTCGATGACCACTGGAGAAGTGTGCTCTTCACAGATACATTTTATCGATGGAAATTTGAATGCAGAGATACCGTAATGAGATCTTGAGCCCTATTGTTGTGCTATTCATCCACCGCCATCACCTCATGTTTCAGCAAGATAATGAACAGCCCCATGTCGCAAGGATCTGTACACAATTCCTGGAAGCAGTTTGGGATGCTCTGGTAACAATGTCTACGACAGCGTGTTCAAGGTGCCGCCAATATCCAGTAACTTCCCACAGCCATTGAAGAGGAGTGGGACAACATTCCACAGGCCACAATCAACAGCCTGATCAACTCTATGCTAAGGAGGTGTGTCCAGCTGCATGAGGCAAATGGTGGTCACACCAGATACTGACTGGTTTTCTGATCCACGCCCCTACTTTATTTCTGCATCTGTGACCAACAGATCCAAATCTTTATTCCCAGTCATGTGAAATCCATAGATTAGGGCCTAACGAATTTATTTCAATTGACGGATTTCTATAAATGAACTGTAACTCAGTCAAAGCTTAGAAATTGTTTAATGTTGCATTGACAGTATATTGTATAGTGTAGATCTAAACATTGGGTTAGGGCCAAGGGAAAGGAAGGAGTGAATTGGAAGCAGTTGAGAGACAGGTGGTTTATCTAGGAGTTTGTCTGGAGTTGAACAACAACCTCTGTACTGGCACAGTGTCAAAATACAGAATGAGCGTCAAGGGACACGACTATCTCTGTCTATGGTACTTGGTCTTTCTCTTTCCTGTGCTCTCGTCTGTCGAGTCTCTGCCCCCTGGTCTCTTCTTCTGCCTCCTCCCCTCCCCATCACTCCTCTCTAGCTCGGTCGTCCCCCGTGTCAGAGGGTCTGAGTGGAGCTGGCACCAGTGTGCTGATGTGTTGGCAGAAATGTGATGACAGTAGTCACCTTTGACAGACTGTGTGTGTGTGTGTGTGTGTGGACTAATGATAACAGGGTACTAGTCGGTCCTCAGAGAAAATAAGATTCAAAGTTGATTAACGCTGCTGCTATAGCAACGACCGCTCTGAGTGACAGCTAGTGT
This sequence comes from Brachymystax lenok tsinlingensis, assembly GCA_030435695.1. Lineage (NCBI taxonomy): Eukaryota > Metazoa > Chordata > Actinopteri > Salmoniformes > Salmonidae > Brachymystax > Brachymystax lenok. The sequence goes on from CM059818.1 coordinate 48,808,455, forward strand.
TAAATGCCTGTCTTGCCACAGACTGAGCTCTGTCGTCCCCCTCGCTCTGTGGTCCCCCCGGTCTCTCGCTCGCTCTGTGGTCCCCCCGGTCTCTCGCTCGCTCTGTGGTCCCCCTGGTCTCTCGCTCGCTCTGTGGTCCCCCCGGTCTCTCGCTCGCTCTGTGGTCCCCCCGGTCTCTCGCTCGCTCTGTGGTCCCCCCGGTCTCTCGCTCGCTCTGTGGTCCCCTGGTCTCTCTCGCCGCTCTGTGGTCCCCCTGGTCTCTCGCTCGCTCTGTGGTCCCCCTGGTCTCTCGCTCGCTCTGTGGTCCCCCCGGTCTCTCGCTCGCTCTGTGGTCCCCCCGCTCTCTCGCTCGCTCTGTGGTCCCCGCTCTCTCTCTCGCTCGCTCTGTCGTCCCCCCCATCTCTCTCTCTCTCGCTCTGTCGTCCCCCATCTCTCTCTCTCTCGCTCGCTCTGTCGTCCCCCCATCTCTCTCTCTCTCTCGCTCGCTCTGTCGTCCCCCATCTCTCTCTCTCTCGCCGCTCTGTCGTCCCCCATCTCTCTCTCTCTCTCAGCTCTGTAGTCCCCCATCTCTCTCTCTCTCTCTCTCTCTCGCTCTGTCGCCCCCATCTCTCTCTCTCTCTCTCTCTCGCTCTGTCGTCCCCCATCTCTCTCTCTCTCTCGCTCTGTCGTCGTCCGCTCCACTCTCGCTCTGTCGTCGTCCCCTCCACTCTCTCTCTCGCTCTGTCGTCCCCCTCGCTCTGTCGTCCCCCCATCTCTCTCTCGCTCTGTCGTCCCCCATCTCTCTCTCGCTCTGTCGTCCCCATCTCTCTCTCGCTCTGTCGTTGCCCCCCATCTCTCTCTCGCTCTGTCGCCGTCCCCCATCTCTCTCTCTCGCTCTGTCGCCGTCCCTCCACTCTCTCTCTCGCTCTGTCGTCGTCCCCTCCACTCTCTCTCTCTCGCTCTGTCGTCGTCCCCTCCACTCTCTCTCTCTCGCTCTGTTGTCGTCCCCTCCACTCTCTCTCTCTCGCTCTGTCGTCCCCCATCTCTCTCTCGCTCTGTCGTCCCCCATCTCTCTCTCTCTCGCTCTGTCGCCGCCGCTCGCCTCGCTTGTCGCCTTCTCGCTTGTCGCCCCTCGCTCTGTCGTCCCCCTCGCTCTGTCGTCCCCCCGCTCTCTCGCTCGCTCTGTCGTCCCCCTCGCTCTGTCGTCCCCCTCGCTCTGTCGTCCCCCCGCTCTCTCGCTCGCTCTGTCGTCCCCCTCGCTCTGTCGTCCCCCCGCTCTCTCTCTCTCTCTTTTCTTTCAGCTCATGAAACATGGGACCAACACTTTACATGTTGCGTTTATATTTTTGTTCAGGTCTATAAGGTGTACACTGTCTAGACCCTTCAAATATGCAAATTCAAGAAGTGGATTTAGGGGTGCGTTAAGCAGAGCACTGTCAGATACTGTATGTTATATTAAAATATGTTATATAGAACAAACATGCCACTGATATGTAAAACAACAAATCATGACAGTTCTATTCATGACATTGCTATCTACAACGTTTGCCTATACTGAACGTGGCCCCACTCTCTCTGTATGTTAGACATGTTCTCTTGCCATGCTCAACTACTCATTCCTCAAAACTCCTGCCTGTTCTGTCTCCAGCTCAGCTTTCCTCAAAACTCCTGCCTGTTCGGTCTCCAGCTCAGCTTTCCTCAAAACTCCTGCCTGTTCGGTCTCCAGCTCAGCTTTCCTCAAAACTCCTGCCTGTTCGGTCTCCAGCTCAGCTTTCCTCAAAACTCCTGCCTGTTCGGTCTCCAGCTCAGCTTTCCTCAAAACTCCTGCCTGTTCGGTCTCCAGCTCAGCTTTCCTCAAAACTCCTGCCTGTTCGGTCTCCAGCTCAGCTCTCCTTTAAACTCCTTCCTGTTCTGTCTCCAGTGGCCCAGTGTGGTGTAAGAGCATGTTCCTGGTAACTCCTGTCTGTGCCCTTGCAGCAGGAAGCCACACTTCTCTCCTCACAATGAGGGCCTTACATAAGTGTGTTATATTGGAGCCAGCAGCCCAGCAGACCTTTCCTTCACTCATGTTCTCATTGTCTTCTCTGAGTGATTGAGAAGGCTGCTCTTTACAGGGCCCAGGCTAATTACGGCCTGAGCGAGCTCACTCGTGGTACTGGATCGTATCTGCACAACAGACAAAGGTCAGTAGGTCAGGGCTAGTGACCTCTCTCTCTTCCACTTCCTGTGTGGTGACCCTGCTTCCCGGTCGCCGATTGGCCCTGCGGCAGATGCTTGGTGACATGACAGCGTGCTTATGGTGGCGACCACCTTGTTTCCCCCTGCCAGGGCCTATGTGCCCTCAACCGTACTCTCACCCATACTCCCCCTCCTCTCCTTGTTTCCCCCTGCCAGGGCCTATGTGCCCTCAACCGTACTCTCACCCCTACTCCCTCTCCTTGTTTCCCGATGCCAGGGCCTGTGTGCCCTCAACCGTACTCTCACCCATACTCCCCCTCCTCTCCTTGTTTCCCGATGCCAGGGCCTGTGTGCACTCAACCGTACTCTCACCCATACTCCCGCTCCTTGTTTCCCGATGCCAGGGCCTGTGTGCCCTCAACCGTACTCTCACCCCTACTCCCCCTCCTCTCCCACGCGTTAACAGGTACAGGATGCTCAGTGCTACAGTAAGGAAAGGACAGCTTGTGTACCATCATATATGGAGCCTAGAGCTGTCATAAGGCTTAGAGCTGTCATAAGGCTTAGAGCTGTCATAAGGCTTAGAGCTAGAGCTGTCCTAAGGCCTAGGTCTGTCCTAAAGCCTAGAGCTAGAGCTGTCCTAAGGCCTAGAGCTGTCCTAAGACCTAGAGCTAGAGCTGTCCTAAGGCCTAGAGCTGTCCTAAGGCCTAGAGCTGTCCTAGGGCCTAGAGCTGTCCTAAGGCCTAGAGCTGTCCTAAGGCCTAGAGCTAGAGCTGTCCTAAGGCCTAGACTTTTTTGGTTACTACATGATTCCATAGGTGTTATTACATAGTTTGGATGTCGTCACTATTATTCTACAATGTAGAAAATAGTAAAAATAAAGAAAAACCCTTGTATGAGTAGGTCTCACATCCTCTCTCTCTCTCACACATCCTCTCTCTCTCTCTCTCTCTCTCTCTCTCTCTCTCTCACATCCTCTCTCTCTCCTCCCCCTGCTTCTCTTAGTCTTTTCTCTACCCCCTTCAATCCCCACTGTCCTCCATGCCAGGCAAACTGATGTGGAAAATACAATTTTGCATATAGCTGCTGGAAATCTGAGTTTGTCGTGGTGTGTGTGTGTGTACTGTAGGGTGTTTGATGAAAGAAGACAGAACAGAATATCATTTTAGTCTCCTGCTGGGGGCTTTGCATTTAGACATTTGGGGGGGCACAGTGTGTTGCCATGGCAACAACTCCTAATTAGTCTGTGCCGAATGGGACTACTTCTTTGGCCGTAGCCCAGTGTATCTGGAGCTCAGTCCTCTGCTCGGCCTACTTACTCATGGGAGCAGGGATACACTGGGATCACATCCAACGCTCCAGGGCTTCAGACTAGACCACAAGCCAAGCTACAGGGACAAGGACAGGATCGGTCAGACACTGCCGTCAATAACTCCAGTCAAATGTATTCATTCATTAATTCGCCATGGAACACAGTGTGCACTGAGGCTGCGCTGGAGCCCCCGCGGTGAGAAGGCTGCGCTGGAGCCCCCGCGGTGAGAAGGCTGCGCTGGAGCCCCCGCGGTGAGAAGGCTGCGCTGGAGCCCCCGCGGTGAGAAATTAGAAGTCTTTGAGCTATTCCTTTGGCAGTGATAACTCCTTAGTCCACACACACACACACCATCTCTCCCTCACACTGAATGGGGATGGAATGCAATGTGAAGGGGCTGTAGCCCATGCTAGTCCTGTTCTCCTTTTTCTCAGAAATCCCCTGCTTTACCATCTGCTAGCAGTTCATGGACTCAAATGGTGCACTATCCCCAACATCGTGCTGCACACCTTTAGGGAATAGGGTTCCATTTGGGACGCAGACCATGAGTTTCATCCATCTCTCCCAATACAACATGTTTTTCCAGTGTGGGAAATTAATTTGCCTATTTTAATAACGTCTAAATTATGAATTTCTTCCCGGACTGTTGATAGGTTGTTTTCTGGTTCACTCCAGAGTTCACATTAGTTTCCATCCCCTGAATCTCTCTCCCGATACATAATGTTTGATACTTTTCTAAGTGTAATTACCACTACTGTTCTATTACTCAAATCGAAATGATGCGTGTAAGTGTTGATAGCTTGGCTCTTCTTCACATTAGATTCATTCCATCTCATAGCGACATTAATCATTATCTCTCCCAATACGTCATGTTTTTCCAGTGTTGGAAATTAATTAGGGTCTATTACTAACTCCTACCTTAAGCCTGTTTCCTTTAGTGTTGATGGGTTCTTGTGTTCGCTCCAGTCAGTAGCTATAAATCAATGCAATGTCTACATTTCACAACAGATGTGGGATTACTTTGATATTTATCTTGAGGATCTTGAGGTGTGTTTTGATGCTTGTGTTCTTTCTCATAAACCCATTTTACTATAGATGTGGTATTGGTGTATATTGCTTGAGGTGTGTTTGATGCTTGTATTCCTTGTGAACTCTTTGAAAGCAGTGTTGATTTATTAGGGAAGTTCCCAGAACATGTTGGGTCTTGCTAGGGCTGGGCGATATGGCCTAACTTATGGGTGATTCACGATATACAGTACCAGTCAAAAGTTTGGACACCTACTCATTTCTACATTGTAGAGAAATAGTGAAGACATCAAAACTATAAAATAACATATATGGAATCATGTAGTAACCAAAAAAAGTGTTAAACAAATCAAAATATATTTTAAATTTGAGAAACTTCAAAGTAGCCACCCTTTGCCTTGATGACAGCTTTGCACACTCTTGGCATTCTCTCAACCAGCTTCATGAGGTAGTCACCTGGAATGCATTTCAATTAACAGGTGTGCCTTGTTAAAAGTTTCTTTTCTTAATACGTTTGAGCCAATTAGTTGTGTTGTGACAAGGTAGGTGTGGTATACAGAAGATAACCCTATTTGGTAAAAGACCAAGTCCATATTATGGCAAGAACAGCTCAAGTAAGCAAAGAGAAACAGTCCATCCTTACTTTAAGACATGAAGGTTAGTCAATACGAAAAATGTCAAGAACTTTGAAAGTTTCTTCAAGTGCAGTCGCAAAAACCATCAAGCGCTATTATGAAACTGGCTCTCATGAGGACCGCCACAGGAATGGAAGAACCAGAGTTACCTCTGCTGCAGAGGATACGTTCATCAACCATTAGACCCAGCCTTCCAGAACCACAAGACCCACTAATAAATGTATTATTTTATCAAAATAGTCTAACCTGATTTTAATTGTGTGCAATAATCACTGATCTGGCTTTCAAGTCTATGAACATGCCCTTTGTTGTTACAAATGTAACTAGAACCATGCAAAATGCACATTCACTAATAATGATCACTTCTTGTTGAAAATGAACACAGGTCTCATTAACAATCTCTCAAGCCCACGTGCTAATTAGTCAGCTAATCTTTATATTTCAAGTTTAGCCAACAAGGCTCTATCTGCTAGCTAACAAGGATCTATCTGCTAGCCAACAAGGATCTATCTGCTAGCCAACAAGGCTCTATCTGCTAGCCAACAAGGCTCTATCTGCTAGCCAACAAGGCTCTATCTGCTAGCCAACAAGGCTCTATCTGCTAGCCAACAAGGCTCTATCTGCTAGCCAACAAGGCTCTATCTGCTAGCCAACAAGGCTCTATCTGCTAGCCAACAAGGCTCTATCTGCTAGCCAACAAGGCTCTATCTGCTAGCCAACAAGGATCTATCTGCTAGCCAACAAGGCTCTATCTGCTAGCCAACAAGGCTCTATCTGCTAGCCAACAAGGCTCTATCTGCTAGCCAACAAGGCTCTATCTGCTAGCCAACAAGGCTCTATCTGCTAGCCAACAAGGCTCTATCTGCTAGCCAACAAGGCTCTATCTGCTAGCTAAGGTAAAACAGTTGAATTGTTATGAACACACCCTTCTGTCTGTTTCCAACTGTTTGAACAGCATGCTGAACACCACCGTATTAGAAGTCTATCGGGCCTCTTCATTTCAGGGTGTATACTCAGTAGTTATTCTTCAGCTATCTGTTACTCTTTTCTGACGTAATGTTCCACAATAAAATAAACTGTGAACATGTAACAGTGTGTGGGTATCCATTTCTCTCAGGTGACTCTCTCCCCAGACCGTACTGACGGTCCTCTCCTCTCCCCAGACCTTACTGACGGTCCTCTCCTCTCCCCAGACCGTACTGACGGTCCTCTCCTCTCCCCAGACCGTACTGACGGTCCTCTCCTCTCCCCAGACCGTACTGACGGTCCTCTCCTCTCCCCAGACCGTACTGACGGTCCCCTTCTCTCTTCTCTCCCCAGACCTCCCCTGCCAGAGAGCTCCATGGAGAAGATGAAGAGGTTTAGGAGGAGGCTGTCCCAGACTCTGAGAGGGAGTCAGACCATCGATGAGTCTCTGTCTGAACTGGCTGAACAGATGACTATAGAGGAGAACGGCATCAAGGACAGCGGTGAGGGTGTGTGTCTGCAGGTGTGTGTGTGTGTGTGTGTGTGTGTAGAAGGTTGTATGTAGCCGACGAGGCGTCAAAACAAAGATAGCATGACATAGCTGGTTAATTATCTCTCAGCTGGTATTAAGCCTTCCAGGGATAGTCTGGTGTTGTCGTTGGCTGCCATGGCGTTGCTATGGTACTGGCTTCTCAGGGTCTCGAACGTTCTAGAGTTTCCATGACATTGCCACCGTGATTTAGAGGACTCTGTGAAAGCAGCTGAGCATCTTGAAACACATTTCTCTCCATGTTCTCTGTTCTGTCTCTCTCCCTCTCTTTCATCACCAGGCTTTATCAATGTTTTCCCCAGCTTCCCAGGTCCTTTTCTTCAACAGCTCTTCTCTCCTTTTAACCAGCTCCCCTCTCCTTCCCTCTTCTTCTCTCCTTCTACCCAGCTCCCCTCTCCTTCCCTCTCTTCTTCTCTCCTTCTACCCAGCTCCCCTCTCCTTCCCTCTCTTCTTCTCTCCTTCTACCCAGCTCCCCTCTCCTTCCCTCTTCTTCTCTCCTTCTACCCAGCTCCCCTCTCCTTCCCTCTCTTCCTAATAATCCCTCTTTCTCTCTGTATTGATGTATTCGTATCTGTCCACACACAAGGCCTAATAATTCCTCTTTGACTACACCTAACAATGTTTCCTCTAGGAGTTTTTTTTACAGCAGGATTTTTCTTTTTTAGTAGCAGCCACGTTTTAGCAGTTAAATGCATATAGGGGATTGCATCTTCTGACAATATGCCTTGTTATGCCTTGTTCTTCTGACAATATGCCTTGTTTTAGGCCTTGTTCTTCTGACAATATGCCTTGTTATGCCTTGTTCTTCTGACAATATGCCTTGTTCTTCTGACAATATGCCTTGTTATGCCTTGTTCTTCTGACAATATGCCTTGTTTCAGGCCTTGTTCTTCTGACAATATGCCTTGTTTTAGACCTTGTTCTTCTGACAATATGCCTTGTTTTAGGCCTTGTTCTTCTGACAATATGCCTTGTTTTAGGCCTTGTTCTTCTGACAATATGCCTTGTTTTAGGCCTTGTTCTTCTGACAATATGCCTTGTTTTAGGCCTTGTTCTTCTGACAATATGCCTTGTTTTAGGCCTTGTTCTTCTGACAATATGCCTTGTTTTAGGCCTTGGGTTTTCCCTGGTCAGGTTACTTGGTTGGGGAAGAACTCCTGGTTCCATCTATGCAATACAGTGTTATACAGTACAGGCTAACAGTATTCTAATCTAAGGTACTCGTATTGATTCACAGTTCTGTCTCTTCCCACCCCCAGGGTCCATGGTGCATAACGGTCACGGGCTTCCCCACTCGTCCCACAGTGTTCACTCCTTCCTGCACCAGTACACTAGTTCCTTCAAGAAACCCCCACTGCGAAGACCCCAGAGCGTCATAGGAGGTGCAGGGCTAGGGTCTCTCATGGCCATGCAACGCAACGGCAGCCGCCTTGGTGAGACAACACACACACACGGGCATGGACACACAAACACACAGCGTCAGTTGAGAGAGGGTAGGACAGTGGAAACTGACCAGGGAGTGGTTGCTGCTGTAGTTCCCAGCAGCAGTGGATGACGTTGAGTTGATGGAAAGAATAACATTCAGTCATACGTTTATGGTCCCTCTGCTCTTATCAAGTAGTGATTATACAGTCCTTGTCAGGGCGGGCATTTTTTGACATATTGACCTCATTCTGTAAAAATGGCCCATCTCTCTCCTCTCTCTCTCTCTCTCTCTCTCTCTCTCTCTCTCTCTCTGTTTCATCCCTCTCTCCTTCTCTCTTAGACATCGTCCATGAGAATATGAAGATGGGCTCTGACGGAGAGAGTGACCAGGCATCGGGGACCAGCTCAGACGAGGTTCAGTCCCCCACAGGGGTGTGTCTGAGGAACAGGGGCAACCGACGCATCTCTGCAGAGGTACGTCTAGCCCACGATCTGACCCACCTTCATCCCTCCATCTCTTCACCGCTCGCTCCAGGTTGGAGGAGGATAGGAAGGGGTTTTTGTCAGAGGCGTTCAACTACTTTTGGAGGACAATGGAAGTTTAGGGGGGAAATCCTTTTTTATTAAACCAAGTAAAAATTTGTTTTGGCGTGTAACAATTATTATTATTTTTTTCAACTTCCACTGTCCTCCATGAGTGACTCACTATCTCTCTCACACACAGTTCATTCCTCACCTCATGTACCCTTGGTCGTATACACTCCCAGTTTATTAGGTACACCACCCCGTTCACGGAAATTGATCGCTCCTACAGGCAGTGAGTCGTGTGGCCGTGGCTTGCTATATAAAGCAGGAAGACGGGCATCGAGGCATACAGTTACTGGAATGGGCAAAACGAGTGACCTGAGTGGTATGATCGTTGGTGCCAGGCACGCCGGATCCAGTATCTCAGAAACGTCCGCCCTCCTGGGCTTTTTTAGGCACGACAGTGTCTAGGGTTTCCCGAGAATGGTGCGACCAAAAAAACAACATCCAGTCAGCGGCAGTCCTGTGGGCAAGAACAGCTTGCTGATTAGAGAGGTCGAAGGAGAATGGCAAGAATCGTGCAAGCTAATAGGCGATCCACAAACAGATTCAGGCTATTCTAGAGGCAAAGGGGTGTCTGACCCGGTACTAGCTGTGTGTACCTAATAAACTGTCCAAGGAAGAGGCAACTCCGGGATGCTGGCCTTCTAGGCAGAGTTGTAAAGAAAAAGCCATATCTCAGACTGGCCAATAAAAATAAAAGATTAAGTTGGGCAAAAGAACACAGACACTGGACAGAGGAACTCTGCCTAGAAGGCCAGCATCCCGGAGTCGCCTCTTCACTGTTGACGTTGAGACTGGTGTTTTGTGGGTACTATTTAATGAAGCTGCCATTTGAGTACTTGTGAGGTGTCTGTTTCTCAAAGTAGACACTCTAATGTACTTGTCCTCTTGCTCAGTTGTGCACCGGGGCCTCCAGCGTTGTACCAGATCTTCAGTTTCTTGGCAATTTCTCGCATGGAATAGCCTTCATTTCTCAGAACAAGTATAGACTGACGATTTTCAGAAGGCAGCTCTTTGTTTCTGGCCATTTTGAGCCTGTAAACGAACCCACAAATGCTGATGCTCCAGATACTCAACTAGTGAACTTATCCTCTGCAGCAGAGGTAACTCTGTGTCTTCCATTCCTGTGGCGGTCCTCATTGGAGCCAGTTTAATCATAGTGCTTGATGGTTTTTGCGACTGCACTTTCAAAGTCCACTTGGGTGACTGGAGTCTCTGACAATTTTATGGGCTTTCCTCTGACACCGCCTATTATATAGGTCCTGGATGGCAGGAAGCTTGGCTCCAGTGATGTACTGGGCCGTTCGCACCACCCTCTGTAGCGCCTTACGGTCAGATGCTGAGCAGTTGCCATACCAGGCGGTGATGCAACCGGTCAGGATGCTCTTGATGGTGAAGCTGTAGAACCTTTTGAGGATCTTGGGACTCATGCCAAATCTATTCAGTCTCCTGAGGGGGAAAAGGTTTTGTCATGCCCTGTTCACGACAGTCTTGGTATGTTTGGACCATGATAGTTTGTTGGTGATGTAGACACCAAGGAACTTGAAACTCTCGACCCACTCCACTACAGCCCCGTCGATGTTAATGTGGGCCTGGTCGGCCCGCCTTTTCCTGTAGTCCACGATCAGCTCCTTAGTCTTGCTCACACTGAGGGAGAGATTGTTGTCCTGGCACCACACTGCCAGTTCTCTGACCTCTTTCCTATAGGCCTTCTCATAGTTGTCGGTGATCAGGCCTACCACTGTTGTGTCATCAGCAAACTTAATGATGGTGTTGGAGTCGTGTTTGACTATGCAGTCTTGGGTGAACACGGAATACAGGAGGGGACTAAGTACACATCCCTGATGGGCCCCAGTGTAAAGGATCGTTGTTGCCTACTCTTAGAAGTCCAGGATCCAGTTGCCGAGGGAGGTGTTTAGTTCCAGAGTCCTTAGCTTAGTGATGAGCTTCGTGGGCACTATGGTGTTGAACGCTGAGCTGTAGTCAATGAACAGCATTCTCACATAGGTGTTCCTTTTGGTCCAGGTGAGAAAGGGCAGTGTGGAGTGTGCTTGAGGTTGTGTCGTCTGTGGCTCTGTTGGGGCGGTATATGAATTGGAGTGGGTCTGGGGTGTCCGGGAGGATGCTGTTGATGTGAGCCATGACCAGCCTTTCAAAGCATTTCATGGCTACTGACGTGAGAGCCACGGGGCGGTAATTATTTAGGCAGGTTACCTTCGCTTCCTTGGGCACAGGGACTATGGTGGTCTGCTTGAAACATGTAGGTATTACAGACTCAGTCAGGGAGAGGTTGAAAATATCGGTGAAGACACTAGACAGTTAGTCCGTACATGCTTTGAGTACAGGTCCTGGTAATCCGTCTGGCCCAGCGGCTTTGTGAATGTTGACCTGTTTTAAAGGTTTTGTTCACATCGGCTACCGAGAGCGTTTTCACACAGTCATCCAGAACAGCTGGTGCTCACGTGCGTGCTTCAGTGTTGCTTGTCTCGAAGCGAGCATTAAAGGCATATAGCTCGTCTGGTACTGCCACATCCGACGAGCGTCAGAGCTGGTGTAGTAGGATTCAATCTTAATGCTTTGCTTGTTTGGTGGTTAATCTGAGGGCATAGCGGGATTTCCGGATTAGTCTCCCACTCCTTGAAAGTGGCAGCTCTAGCCTTTAGCTCGATGTGGATGTTGCCTGTAATCCATGGCTTCTGGTTGGGATATGTACGTACACTCACGACGTCTTCAATGCACTTATTGATGAAGCCGATGACTGAGGTGGTGTATTCCTCAATGCCATTGGATGAATCCTTGAACATATTCTGTGCTAGAAAAACAGTCCTGTAGCGTAGCATCCGCGTCATCTGACCACTTCCTATTGAGTGAGTCACTGGTAATTCCTGCTTTAGTTTTTGCTTGTAAGCAGGAATCAGGAGGATAGAATTGTGGTCAGATTTGCCAAATGGAGGGCGGGGGAGAGCTTTGTATGCATTTCTGTGTGTGGAGTAAAGGTGGTCAAGGATTTCTTTTTTCTCTGGTTGCACGTGACATGCTGGTACACATTTGGTAAAACTGATTTAAATTTGCCTGCATTAAAGTCCCTGGCCACTAGGAGCGGCGCATCTGGGTTAGCATTTTCTTCTTTGCTTATGGCCTTATAGAGTTGGTTGAGAGCGGTCTTAGTCCCAGCATCGGTCTGTGGTGGTAAATAGACGGCTAGGAATAATACAGATGAGAACTCTCTTGGTAGAAAGAGCTTTTCATAAGGTACTCTACCTCAGGCGAGCAATACCTCGAGACTTCTTTAATATTAGACATCGCGCACCAGCTGTTATTGACAAAAAGACACACACACCCTTCCCCTCGTCTTACCAGAGGTAGCGTCTCTGTTCTGCCGGTGCATGGAAAATCTCAATAGCTCAATGTTGAGCTGTTCTTGCCATTATATGGACTTGGCCTTTTACCAAATAGGGCTATCTTCTGTATACCACCCCTACCTTGTCACACCACAACTGATTGGCTCAAACTCATTAAGAAGGAAAGAAAATCCACAAATTATTTTAAGAAGGCAAACCTGTTAATTGAAATGCATTCCAGGTGACTACCTGATGAAGCTGGTTGAGAGAATTCCAAGAGTGTGCAAAGCTGTCATCAAGGCAAAGGGTGGCTATTTGAAGAATCTCAAATATATTTTGATTTGGTTACTACATGATTCCATATGTGTTATTTCATAGTTGTGATGTCTTCACTATTATTCTACAATGTAGAAAATAGTAATAATAAAGAAAAACCCTGGAATGAGTAGGTGTGTCCAAACTTTTGACTAGTAGTGTGTGTGTGTGGTTGGACATACACTTTTTTTTAATTTTTGAATATACCTTTATTATTCCCCAAACCTTACCACCCCTCCCCCAATTGGAGTAAACTAATAAACAATAACACTTAGGCTTCTACCTTCAGATTATACATATTATACACAGTTTACAGACACAATCTATTTTCTATAGTTATATTTTGTTTGTTTTTAGTCCTTCCTCTATTTCTGATGTCCAACCGGTTTGATTTCTATTTGTAACTGTGCTGTTTCACAACATTCTGAACCCATATACATTTTACCGTATGTTTTACATTGGTTATCTTGTTGTTATTAGTCCCATCCTTCAGCTCCATTCAACCCCTCCCATCTATCTCTTAACACCATCCATTTTGCATTTCTATTTGCCATATATTTTTCAACTGTGCTGTGATGCTTCACAAAAGTACTGAACCTTTCTATTCTCAGCTTCTACAGATTGTTAATTAAAGATTAACATTTTTTTGCTAAAATAATTATTATATTATTGACTATGACTTTTCAAATCACCCAGTATTGCTATCTGCAGCCTTAGTTCTAGGTAACTGTTGCAGTTCTTCAGCCATTCCTGGACCTGTGACCAAAAACGAGCTACATATGGACAGTACCAAAATAAATGATCTAATGACTCTGCTTCCTCACAGCAAAATCTGCAGAGCTGGGAAGATTGTATCCCCCATATATGTAACATTCTATTGGTTGCAAGAATTTTGTATAATAATTTAAATTGAAAAATTCTAAGTTTTGAATCCGGTGTCGTTTGGCGTGTCAATTCATAAGCCATGGAATCGGTAAATCGAAAATCTTTTCCCAACTATTTTGTAATTTATATGGCATAGTGGTCAATTTTTTTGGTCCTTAAATGAAACTGGTATGTTTTTATTTGTCACAATTTTCTTTAACCATTTTTGGTCTTTAATGCAGGGCCGACAGACAAGTTCCTTACTCCCCCTTTACTGGCCTCTTCCATTTTTGTGGTAATGCTGAAATTAGTTGGTTGTAATTTTGGTTAGAGCAGACACACATAATATTAGCACATACTGTATGTTATCTTAACACGTACCTAATCTTTAACATTTTTTGTATTTAAAAAAAAATTATTTGACCACTTTTTCGTGGTATCCAATTGGTAGTTGCATTCTTGTCTCATCGCTGCAACTCCCGCACAGACGAAGGTCAAGAGCCATGCGTCCTCAGAAAAATGACCCAACCAAGCCGCACTGCTTCTTGACACAATGCCCGCTTAACCCGGAAGCCAGTCACACCAATGTGCCGGAGGAAACACCGTTCACCTGGCGACCGCGTCAGCGTGCACTGCGCCCGGCCCGCCACAGGAGTCGTTACAGTGCGATGGGACAAGGGCATCCCTGCCGGCCAAACACTCCCCTAACTCGGACAACACTGGGCCAATTGTGCGCCGCCCCATGGGTCTCCCGGTCATGGGGCGGCGCACAGAAACCTACATGTTCCTTACTGTACATATTGACACAGACCACTGTATTATCTACAGAGGTTTGAGTCTGCTAGAAACCTACATGTCACTTACTGTACATATTGACAGAGCATTTTCTTGTCTTAACATTTATATGTATTAAGATTTAATATCAAAACATCAAACAAGATGACGATACAGACAGAGTATCTATATGCCTTACAGAGAAGTTTTGAGTCTGGTTGTGCAGCGCAGTGGTTAAACTCTCAGACAAGGAAACACATTGTATGTTCTTTACGACCTGCTGAGCCATCATCACCAGGGAGAAGGCCTAGGGGGAACGTCTGATTGGACAACAGAGGTCCACTCCAACTGTGTTTATTGGTTGTTTTGACCACAGGCACTCTGGGGATTTTCCAGGGGCTCCTGTCGCTGCGTTCAAAAGACCAAGGCTTCGTCCCAAATGGCACCCTATTCTCTTTATAGTGCACTGCTTTTAATTTATTTTTTTATTATTATTATTTATTTTTTCCCCCCTTTAACTAGGCAAGTCAGTTAAGAATAAATTCTTATTTAAAATGACGGCCTAGGAACAGTGGGTTAACTGCCTTGTTCAGGGGCAGAATGACAGATTTTTACCTTGTCAGCTCAGGGATTCGATTTTGCAACCTTTCGGTTACTAGTCCAACGGTCTAACCACTAGGCTACCTGCCTGATCAGGACCCTATAGAACCCTATTCCCTATGTAGTGCACTACTTTTGAACTAGGGTGACAGTTGAGACGCAGACCAAGTGCTTCGGTTGGATTAAAAACAACCAAACCAAAAATATTTAGCAGCTTATCTCGGGGCTACACAGGAACGTGAAACCCACAAACAACACCCTCTCTTCCTCTCTGTTTTTCTATTTTTTTCTCTTTTCATTCACCCTCTCTTTCTCTCTTTATTTCTTTCTCCCTCCCTCCCTCCCTCCCTCTGACTCGGCTATCTAGATAGCTCTCCCCACGCTGCCTCCTGTAGGCGATCCACAATTAGCTAGCTAGCTCCTGTTCAGAGCCACTCCCTACAGAGTCCTGCTTTGTGTGTTTTGGAACAAATTGTTTGATTGCCCCCCTCCAGGCAGCACAGCTTCAGCCCAGAGCACCACAACACATCCCATCACATGCCTGATGAGTATTGACACATTGCCTTTAGCACACAGGGAGAGGGAAGGAGCTCCACACATTAGTAGATGTTCTGTCCCACTGCTCCATCAGTAACTGTCAATACAGTAGACACTGCTGTACTGGGGCCTTTTCACCAGCACTCCTGGAGCCTGGGGCCTTTTCAGCAATACGCCTGGGGCCTTTTCACCAGCACTCCTGGAGCCTGGGGCCTTTTCAGCAGCACGCCTGGGGCCTTTTCAGCAGCACGCCTGGGGCCTTTTCAGCAGCACGCCTGGGGCCTTTTCAGCAGCACTCCTGGAGCCTGGGGCCTTTTCAGCAGCACGCCTGGGGCCTTTTCAGCAGCAGGGCTGGGGCCTTTTCAGCAGCACGCCTGGAGCCTGGGCCCTATCACACGGTCCATATACCAGCGCTCCTGGAGCCAGGGCCCTATCACACGGTCCATATACCAGCGCTCCTGGAGCCAGGGCCCTATCACACGGTCCATATACCAGCGCTCCTGGAGCCTGGGCCCTATCACACGGTCCATATACCAGCGCTCCTGGAGCCTGGGCCCTATCACACGGTCCATATACCAGCGCTCCTGGAGCCAGGGCCCTATCACACGGTCCATATACCAGCGCTCCTGGAGCCTGGGCCCTATCACACGGTCCATATACCAGCGCTCCTGGAGCCTGGGCCCTATCACACGGTCCATATACCAGCGCTCCTGGAGCCTGGGCCCTATCACACGGTCCATATACCAGCGCTCCTGGAGCCAGGGCCCTATCACACGGTCCATATACCAGCGCTCCTGGAGCCTGGGCCCTATCACACGGTGCATATACCAGCGCTCCTGGAGCCTGGGCCCTATCACACGGTCCATATACCAGCGCTCCTGGAGCCTGGGCCCTATCACACGGTCCATATACCAGCACTCCGGGTGAAGTTGCCCCTAAAGTTTAGAGGAGAATAGAACTGTATCGTCCATTCTGAATATGTATATTTTCCTTTGGCATTACCATATAGTAATGAATACAACATTATACCCACTATAACATTAAACAGTGGACCTGACATACTGTATGAAGGGAATCCCTGACCTCTCTGACTGAGCCTCCTCTGTGTCTGCTGTCAGTCAGGTACAGTAGTATTATATAGTCCTGTAGTCTGGAGAGGAAACATGGCTGTTCTGTTGTCAGTAGTATTATATAGTCCTGTAGTCTGGAGAGGAAACATGGCTGTTCTGTTGTCAGTAGTATTATATAGTCCTGTAGTGGTAGACTAGAGAGGATACATGGCTGTTCTGGGATTACATCACTGTATGGGATTACACAATGTAATACGTTCCAGATGGGCCCCGTTGAACGGGATTAGGACCGCTTGATTGGACAACTGGAGAGGGGGAAGGGGTTCAGAGGTCAGCTGATGGATAACATCCCCCCCTGCCCCCAATATCGCCAATCCTGGCACTGGAGGGAGATAGACCAATAGGATTCCGTCAATTAAACAAAGAAAACACCAATCCAGTAATAGCAGCAATAACACTTACAGTGAGGGAAAAAAGTATCCCTTTAAGAGTGTGCTCCTAATCTCAGCTCGTTACCTGTATAAAAGACACCTGGGAGCCAGAAATCTTTCTGATTGAGAGGGGGTCAAATACTTATTTCCCTCATTAAAATGCAAATCAATTTATAACATTTGTGTTTTTCAGGATTTTTTTCGTTGTTATTCTCTCACTGTTCAAATGAACCTACCATTAAAATTATAGACTGATAATTTCTTTGTCAGTGGGCAAACTTTTTTCCCTCACTGTACCTGTACTGATACTCTATGAACATGCTGTATAAAGCACATTTCAACATCCCCCCTAGTTACAACAGGTTACAACTATACAACTAAAAGGCAGATGAGGTCATAGTCACTTTCCAGACAGAAACAGAAAGGGTAGAGCTAGCAGGGGTAGAGCCAGCAGGGTCGATACTAGATAGTTTTTGGTTCTTTCAGCACTAGAAAGATAATGTACAGCTGACTGGCTTTGCCATATTTAGATAACAGTGTGGGTTCAAGATTTACATTAGCATGTTACCTAACTGTTTTCACTGTCTCTGTCTCTCTGTCATTTTCTCAATTCAATTATCTTTATTGTCATGACGTAACAATGTACATATTGCCAAAGCTTACTTGGGATATTTACAATGTTAAAATAATAAGAATCAACATTGTCAACAGGACAACAATAACCAAGGGTCAAAATAACCATACATTAAACAATAACACTAAGCATACAGTAGAGGACATGTGCAGGTTGATTGGTCTGTCAGACACTGTCCCTCATCTTATGGCAGGCAGCAATGTAGTGCGCTGCCAACCCACAGCTCTCTGCGTCCTCCCCCAACAGGATGGGTAGCCTATTCTCATCAAAGAAGTCTTTGAAACCTTGAATAAGTGTCTCAAATTTGTGGAAATGACTAATTGTTTTATATTTTTGACATTTTGTCAGGAAATGCAGCTCTGTCTCAGGTTCTGCTGTGGTGCAGTGGTTGCACAGCCTTTCCTCTACAGGGAGCCAGGTTTTCCTGTGTCTACCCTTCTCAATGGCAAGGCTGTGCTCACTGAGCCTGTACTTTTGTCAAGGTTTTTCTAAGGTTTTGATCAGTAACCATGGTGAAATAGTTAGCCATGGTGTACTGTCAATTTAGGGCCAGACAGCACTGCATTTTGCTTTGTGCTTGTGTTTCCCAATAAGCAATGTAGTTTTGTTTTGATTGTGTTGTAATTTGTTTTATTCTGATTGATTGGATGTTCTGGTCCTGAGGCTTCAGTAAAACAAGTTTGTGAACTCGGCCCCAGGACCAGCTGGATGAAGGGACTCTTTTCTTTGCTCAGCTCTTGGCATGGCAGGGCTTGGTAATGATATGAGAGACATTGCAGGGCTTGGTAATGATATGAGAGACATTGCAGGGCTTGGTAATGATATGAGAGACATTGCAGGGCTTGGTAATGATATGAGAGACATTGCAGGGCTTGGTAATGATATGAGAGACATTGCAGGGCTTGGTAATGATATGAGAGGGGGTCACTATTTTAGATGTTTCCAAAACTTAATTGCTCTATTTTGAGTTTTTATTATTAGTGGATATTGGCCTAATTCTGCCCTGCATGCATTGTTTGTAGTTTTCCTCTGGACATGTAGGAGAATCTTACAGAACTCTGCATGCAGGGTTTCAATGAGGTGTTTGTCCCATTTGGTGAGATCTTGTTATGCAAGTGGACCCCACACCTCGCTACCATAATTGGTTCAATGACACATTCAATTCGTTTTAGCCAAATTTTAATAGGTATTTCAATTTGAATTAGTTTTTTAATGGCGTAGAATGCCCTGCGTGCTTTCTCTCTCAGTTCATTCACTGCCTCATTAAGGTGTCCAGTTGAGCTTATTTTTAAACCTAAGTAGTTGTAGTGTGTGCAGTACTCTATATATTTTGAGAACTTTGGTCTAATTCCCTGAGATCATCATTATTTTGGTCTTTTTGGGGTATACTGCCAGGGCCCAGGTCTGGCAGTACTGCTCTAGCAGGTCCAGGCTCTGCTGTAGGCCTTGTGCTGTGGGTGACAGCAGGCGTAGGTCATCTGCGAAAAGTAGGCATTTAACCTCTGAATTGTGGAGACTAACACCAGGCAGGGGCTGAGGATTTTTCTAGAATAGTGGCCAATTCGTTGATGTAAATATTGAAGAGTGCAGGGCTCAGATTGCAACCCTGGCGAAGGCCCCGGCCCTGGGTAAAGAATTCTATTCTTTTTTTTCCCAATTTTAATGCTGCACGTATTGCCAGTATACATTATTTAATTATGTCATGTGTTTTACCCCCTGCACCACTTTCAATAACTTCGTAGAACAGTCCTGTATGCCATATAGAATCAAATGCTGTTTGGAAGTCTATAAAGCAAGTGTATATTTTGGTATTATTATGGTGGACATGTTTATCTATCAGGGTGTGTAGGGTGTAAATATGATCAGTTGTGCGATGTTTTGGTATAAATCCAATTTGGCTTTTACTCAAGACCTTTGGCTTATTAGGGAAGTTTAGAACTCTTACATTTATAGTACTACAAAAAACCTTCCCCAGGTTACTGTTCACACAAATGCCTCTGGAATTGTTAGGGTCAAATTTGTCTCCGTTCTTAAAGTTTTGGGTTATGAGTCCTTGATTCCAGATGTCAGGGAAATAACCTCCACTCAGGATCAAATTAAACAGTTTTAATATAGCCGATTGAAATGTTGCACTAGTGAGTTTGAGCATCTCATTTAGGATGCCGTCAGGTCCGCATGCTTTTTTTTTATTTGAGGCCCTGAAGTTTCTTATAGAGCTCCTGGTCAGTAATTGGGGAGTCCAGGAGTTTCTCTCTATCTCACCCCCTCCCTCTCTCTTTCTCTGTGTGTGTCTGTGTGTGTGTGTAGGACCTGAACAAGCGTCTGTCCTTACCTGCTGACATCCGTATTCCAGATGGTTACCTGGAGAAACTACAGCTCACCAGCCCCTCCTTCGACCAGCCCCTCAGCCGCCGCTCTCGAAGAGCATCATTGGTGAGAGAGGGGGAAAAGAGAGAGGGGAGGAGAGAGAGGGGGGAAGAGAGCGAGAGAGGGGGTCGGAGAGGGGGATGGAGAGAGAGAGGAGGGGACGGAGAGGAGAGAGGGGGTACACAGAGAGAGACAGAAGGGGAGGGAGAGAGGGAGACAGACAGGGAGAGGGGGACGGTCTGACGGACGGGAAGGGACGAACGGACAGTCGGGGAGAGAGAGACGGACGGACGGACGGACACAGAGAGAGAGAGAGAGGGAGATGGACAGAGAGAGAGAGCTCACGCCTGGTCTCCTCCACTCCCTATTGCCTTCTGTTTACATCTCATCTCAGAATGGTCTGTGTCAGCACCGCTGCATAACTGTGGACCGTGTGTGTGTGTGTGTGTGTGTGTTATGCTGCTGCTGCCTGTCAGGATGAGAATAGAGGAACGGTATGGTTCACTGTTCTGTTAAGCGAATCACATGCTTCCTCTCACATGCACTAAACTACATCTTCCCTTTCACAACATCAAAGCCAATGTCAGATGAAATTACACCCAGTGGGACCATATAGTACAGACACACACACACACACACACACACACACTCTCACAGACACACACACACAAGGCCGCCAGAAGGTTTTGTGAAAAGTGTGTGTGTGTGTATAAGTTGGTCACTGTTAACAAGGACATGAACGTCATTAACACCTGTTTATTCCTCTTTTCTTTCAGTCTGAAATCGGATTCGGCAAGCTTGAGACATACATCAAACTGGACAAGTTAGGAGAGGTGTGTGATGCTTCTCTCTCTCTCTATCCTCACACACACACCGATTTGGCTTCCTCCTCTCCCTGGTTTCCCACTAGCTCACCATGTCTGAAAGGCCACAGCTGCCTGCTTTTCTCATGGCCATTTGATAATTAAACACTCAGTCATTCTACCTTAACCTGGTCATTGAGTTGATGGAGACCTTGACCCCACACCTCTGCTGATCATCAGTGTGTTTTAGAGGGGATCAGTTTGGGCAAGGCAAGGTGCAGAAACACTCTTCTGGGTCACATAGTTACTTGGGATGGAAGGTGACTTCCAGATCAGTGATTCAGCGCAGTCCAAATGTACTATAGTTCATCTCAAACATCATCATGATAATACTTCTGTATTTGGATCTGTTAGTCCTTCACCCCCCCTCTCACTTCTCTCTCTCCTTCACTCCTCGATCTCTCCATCATCTCTCTCTATCCCTCTTTCTCTCTTACTTTCATTTAAATTAAATTCTCCCTTTCTCATCTCTCATCCCTCTCTCCTCTCTCTGTCCCCTTCTCTCTCATCTCCCTCTCCCTTTCTCATCTCTCTCCCCGTCTCTCATCTCCCCGTCTCTCATCTCCCTAAACTCCCCTCTCTCTTCCCTCTCTCCATTTCTCATCCCTCTTTCTCTCATCTCCCTCTTCCATCCCTCTCTCTCATACCTCTCTCATCTCTCTCCCTCCAGGGGACGTATGCTACAGTGTTTAAAGGAAGGAGTAAACTGACTGACAACCTGGTGGCTCTGAAGGAGATCAGACTGGAGCACGAGGAGGGAGCACCCTGCACCGCCATCAGAGAGGTGTCCTTACTGAAGGACCTGAAACACGCCAACATAGTGACGCTGCACGACATCATCCACACAGACAAGTCCCTGACGCTAGTCTTCGAGTACCTGGTGAGAGGCACAAAAGCATTCCCTTCTGTTACAACTTATAGCCTACGGTGGAAAGGCTAGATAATATAATGTGAATTTAAAGGGACAGTTTGACAAACACAATGATCTTATTATTCGCTCATGTGCTGTTGGTTCATCCTTAAAGTATTTTTAAGTTCATATCACGTCTTTTTTTCCCCCAGCTGGTTCTATCTAGTGGGTGCTGTGTTTCTGCCGTATTCTGTCACTTCCTGTTTGATTGAATGTCTGCCCCTTCTTGTTTGATTGAATGTCTGCCCCTTCCTGTTTGATTGAATGTCTGTCACTTCCTGTTTGATTGAATGTCTGTCACTTCCTGTTTGATTGAATGTCTGCCCCTTCTTGTTTGTCTAAATGTCTGCCCCTTCCTGTTTGACTGAATGTCTGTCACTTCCTGTTTGACTGAATGTCTTCCCCTTCCTCTCCGCTCACTTGTAGGACAAGGACCTGAAGCAGTACATGGACGACTGTGGGAACATCCTGAGCATGCAGAACGTCAAGGTGAGTGTAGTGTCTACAGGTCGCCTGCCACGTCTCCATATCTCTGTAGAGACACAAGGCTCCTCCAGTGCTAGAAAACCTATTCCCCCTGCTGGTGACTAGTGGAACATCAACTCAATCATTTGAATGTGTCAAGCTCAATTCAAACCAAAGTGTTTTTTTTAAAGCGTACAAACAAGCGTTGTGTGAGTCAATGAGAGAAAAGACACGCTGCGAGCATCTACGGCGTCATAGCACGTCAAATTAGAAAGCAAGTCTATTTTTCTCACGTCTATGCGGAGTAATGCTGGTAAAGTATGCAGATAAATTACGTAGGTCGTTTGTAGAAAAGGAATTTGGGGAATCGTTATGATCTTCCCTATGCCAAGTAGACTAAAGATGTAGTTTAAAATGTATTGGGCTTTAAACTAAGGTTTATCAGTCAAATAGGCTCCATATTTGAAAACAATTGCAACCTGCCTGTGGTGATTTACATCATATAGTCTAGGCAGACTATGGCTGGAAAACTCGAGGACTCTGATTTCAAGAAGGAGATGTAGATGTTTATAAACGGCTCGGGTTTATCAGAAACAACATCCTCGTAAGCTAGCAAATCAACAACTAGTTCAGGTACGGTGGCTCCCGTAGGACATCTGAGGTCAAAATGAACTCCCGACAATACCTCCCAGGGGCTGAATAGCGAACAGATACAACTGTCTATTATGGATTTTCATGCCAATTATGTTGGCAAACGAGTTTGTGAATTGGCGCTCACTACTCTCGCACGCAAATTTCACACGGTTGACGGGTGTCTCTGTGTGATTTTGGTTTCACACCACAAATTTAAGTTCTCTCTGGGAAAAGGAAAGAGTTATTGTAATATAATGGAGATATTAGGAAAACTAATAAGCCTTTGTTCCTACCCACGCACAGTAGCTTAAGATAATTATAATTTAACTGATTACACTATATGATTATATTTCCACACAAGTGTCCAGATTACCAGAAGAGGTCTGACATCATCATCATCTTTCTTGTTTTGTCTCAGATCTTCCTGTTTCAGATCCTGCGAGGTTTGGCCTACTGTCACAAACGGAAGGTTCTACACAGAGATCTGAAGCCTCAGAACCTGCTCATCAACGAACGAGGAGAACTGAAACTGGCCGACTTCGGTAAGAGACATGTTCTCATTCTGTCCTTGGTTCTGGGATGTTTAAAACGCTCCTCACACTATACTGCAAACCTGAACCGTACTGAGCTGGCTCCCAAATTTCCTTTTCACTTAGTCTGATTTCTGCAACTATGGTGGAGGCGCAACAAGGCCAGCACAGTACAGGTCAGCTTGGCTCAGTTCGGCATGATTGCTGACAATGAGCCGGTCTATTCAGTGAAGACGGTAATGTTCCATTGTGTAACTCCTTGTTATTTTGTTCCAGGTCTGGCCCGGGCCAAGTCAGTCCCCACTAAGACGTACTCCAACGAGGTGGTGACGCTCTGGTACCGACCTCCTGACGTCCTACTGGGATCCTCGGAGTACTCCACACAGATAGACATGTGGTGAGTGAGCTGAGGTGATTTAGAACCATGAGAGAACCAACGTAGAACCATGAGAGAACCAACGTAGAACCATGAGAGAACCAACGTAGAACCATGAGGGAACCAACGTAGAACCATGAGAGAACCAACGTAGAACCATGAGAGAACTAACGTAGAACCATGAGAGCCAATGTAGAACCAATGGAGAACCAACGGAGAAACATGAGAGAACCAACGTAGAATCATAAGCTTTTCTTGAGCATGGGTTATCAGGAGCCATGATCTTCTAATCTGAATTATATATGCAAAACTGAAATCCATCCTGACCCCTATATCGACCTCTGTATCTACCACAATCTGGCGGTCCTGATGTTCCCTTGAATAATGAGAATAGCCATGCATCTAATTTACAGTGGGGTTAAGTGAAAGGTGGGTACCGACTCCCCCTATAAAGACATGTATTGACTCTATTTGACCCCTAACCTCATCTTTTCAACCCCAGGGGTGTGGGCTGTATATTTTATGAGATGGCTGCCGGGAGGCCTCTGTTCCCTGGCTCTACTGTGGAGGACGAACTGCACCTCATCTTCAGACTGCTGGGTGAGTGCTGCCACCTGGTGGCGGGAAAAACAACACGACATGGAGATATTAAATATATTTGCTCTCTGTAATGTAATTTAATGTTGTGACTGTTTTGTGTGTTTTAATTGTTGTGTGTGTCATTTGAATTTGCTTGTATATGCCACGGCACCACGCATTAAAATTATACTTTTAACCTGTTATTTGATTTAACCTTTTTATTTAACCTACATCTTTGTAGACAGTCAGCTGCTATGCTAAAGCCCCTGTGAATGCCCCCTCCAACAGGAACACCCTCCGAGGACAGCTGGCCTGGCATCTCCTCCATGGATGAGTTCAAGTCCTACAAGTTCCCCAAGTACAAGACACAGCCCCTCATCAACCATGCTCCCAGGTATGTAGGGCTGCAGGCCTGGGTATGGATCTGTTGGAGTGGTTCCATCATATTAAAGGGACATTTCACTGAGAATGAAATGTTTGTCAGATGTTTTCAGACCTACAAGAGCAGGACACTAGTAGACCACTTTAGACTACTGTAGGAGTGTCTGAAAACATCTGACCATCTTTCATTTGAAACATGGTAATTTAGCAGACGCCTTTACCGAAGAAACATACAGATTCCCACACAGCAACATATCCTTAAAACAGCTACTGTCAAGGTAAATGAACATGTGGAAACACTGGGTGTTTCCTTTTGAAGTGGTATTACTGGCCCTTCTGCTTTCGAAAAGGGTTTTGTAAGAGAAAAGGTGTGTGTGTGCGCGTGCACCTCCCTTCCTGTGGAGGAAATCCTGTGGAATAGTTTACTCTGCTTCTTGCCTAGAGTTCACTACACCACCATGAGTCACTCCCACTGATCTAACACCTTTCCCACTGTGCTCTCTTTCTTTCTCGCTCTCTCTTTCTCGCTCTCTCTCTCTCCCTCCCTCCCTCCCTCCCTCCCTCCCTTTCTGTGCTTCTCAGGTTGGATACTGATGGCATTGAACTGCTGCTGTCATTTCTCAAAGTGAGTCCCACTACAGATATGAACACATTGACTCATTGAATAAACAATCCTCTTATGCGCTGCACCACTGTTCCAACACCTGTATCTGATAAACGGCACCATGTTGTTACACTGGGACAATGTACTTGGGAGAATTCTATAGGAAAACCTAGTGTACATATGGCTTTGACACACCCATAATAACTTCACCAGAATGCAGACGTTTACAGTACAGTGCTGCAGAAGTCAAATCATGTAGTTATTTAGCTTCCTGGAGTTGTATTGTGGCATATTTAATATAGCGTAGTTATTTAGCTTCCTGGAGGCAGGAATTGATTTTCAGAGTGTGGATGTTTCTCTGTCGTTGCTTTCTCAGTACGAGTCCAAGCAGAGGATGTCTGCAGATGAGTCGATGAGACAGTCCTACTTCAGGAGCCTGGGGACACACGCACACACACTGCCAGAGAGTGAGTGATACACGCACACACACTGCCAGAGAGTGAGTGATACACGCACACACACTGCCAGAGAGTAAGTGATACACACACACACACTGCCAGAGAGTGAGTGATACACACACACACACTGCCAGAGAGTAAGTGATACACACACACATATATACAATGAGAGAGCTCTAAGTGTTCTGCGTGGTGTGTTCCTTATCTTTCTCTTTTTAACTTTCTCTCTATTTCTGACCCGTATGTGTGTGTGTGTGTGTGTGTGTGTGTGTGTGACAGGCATATCCATATTCACCCTGAAGGAGGTTCAGCTGCAGCGAGATCCAGGCTATAGGAACTCTAACTATCCTGAGTCAGGTTAGTGGAGTCCCTCAGGGATCCACATTAGTACCACTTTTATTTATATATATATTTAGCTATCTTCTTTTTTTTTCCTAACACTCAAAAACCCTGAAATACCCTGAAAAGGTATTTAATAGTCAACTATTCAGTTGACTTAGCCCTCTACTACGTTACTGGTTTAACGTAACACAATAGTAGTCTTTTGTAATTATTATTAATATCTACTTTTCGTTTTGTTGTTTTTGCTACCCTCAGGCAACGGCAAGAACAGAAGGCAGAGCATGCTCTTCTAGAGACTCCAAACAGTGGTGTGTTCAACAGAGGAGGATGTCCTACATACCTGAATAGGTTCTCTGAACGGTGGTGTGTTCAACAGAGGATGTCCTTACCTACCTGAACAGTTATACAGACAGGGGTGGTTCAGTCCCAGAGATGGTTGTCTACAAGCGGGGGGGGGGGGCTCAGCCCTCTGTGCGGCCCCCCTTTCTGCCAGGGGCCCCTTACAGTACTGTTGGACCCCTGGGGGCCCAGGCCAATGTGAAACTGGCTAAAAATAGAGATGTTTATACATTTTATATTTATTAGGGATAAGAGAGAATTTGCTGCTACAAATCCAACTACTGTCTAGAAGATTCTAACTGGCTCAGTCACTTTAAAAGAAAACATGCAATGTGTATAGATGTTTTATTATCTGGAAGTGGTGGCATTTTTTGTTGTTGTGGTTTTGTCCATTCGTTTCCATTATTTCCACCTCAACACTCCAACTGTGACAGACCGACAAACAGCGATCTTTGCTGTAGCAGAGTCTGACGTTTTGGGATTTTCTCTTTTCTGTTGCCGTACGTGATGTTGTATTCAAACACCAACCTCCATATTTCTGGACCATTCAATATATATCACAAGATACTGTTGAGGACAGTACAGCCCTAGTGGATGGGGATGATCGTAGAGATTGTTCTATCTCTATGGTGACCATATCCACCTGCTGCCAACCTGAAAGACTGTACCTTCATTTCGATAGAAGGTATGGGAGCAGTGATCGGCTTGGTGAAAAATGGTTCACATAGTTGTTAGTAGGTATATGTATTGGAGCTTCTACCCTAATGCTCCCAGCCAAGATTTAGAAAGCCCTACTGGTTAGATCCAGAGAGAAGCCGTTGAGGTCAACATTGAGACTGTCTGGATGAGTCCTTTGTGACGTCATATCATTCCAGAATGCTGTGGCCTCTTGTCATGACTCATGACCAATGAATTAACAAAATCAGTATGTCAGAGATTTGGCTTTGTGGAATTTATGATATGGGCATTACAGGAAGATGTCATATCTGACTTTTATTTTTATTCTTCACAACACCCCCAAAGGCATTGGCCATGTTCCAGGTCGCCTATATTGCAGTTGAGTTGCTCAGGTGGTTAGATTATTAAATCGTATTGATGGGGGTTCCTGAAATATGAAATGCTACGTACTCATTTGCAGAGAACAGATCCAATTGGTCGTAGATGAGGAAGTAGTGTATATATATTTTTTAATTGGAGTATATCTATATCTGTGCAACAGGACTGCAATGTATGCGACCTGGAACATGGCCACTACCACCACATGATGACAGTTTCCTCTTCTCCGCTCCTCTCTATTGCGCCAAGCTTCCTGTGTCTTTCGTGAAGGGTATGTGAGCGAATGTAAAATCTCACTGTCAAACCAGGCCAGATAAACTGAAGGAGGTGTGAATTACCGACAGTTATGTTTCTACTCTGCCATCCATTCTCATCCTACCTTCAAACAACCAACTGGAAAACGGTTCCTTGTTTTGGATTGCTTTGATCATGGTGTATGTTGCCTGCTCTGTATGGGAAAAGAAGCACTGAACTCCTCGGTCTGCAACGGCACCCTATTCCTTATATATCATTCCAGGAAATTAGTCCCTTCTGGGTAACTTATAAAAAATAAATAAACATTTTATTTCACCTAATTTTAACATTTTGTAATGAAGAGCACATGTTCAACTTAATAATAATTATTTTACAAAAAATCTATCAGGAAAAAATACTTGTAAGTGCTAAATAAAGTAGCAGGGCTGACCGTAACAGGGCTGACGATTTCAACTTAAATCAGCCATAAACCCCTTGTGACCGTTGGAATGGAAGCTTGTGGTGTGCATCAAAAAATATTTAATTGTTGGAACATTTCTAGCCTGTCTGTCTATGGATAACGACAGGGTTGACGTGTTACGCTCGATCCGCTTAGTTTTTCACCACAGAACACCAGATAAATGGAGGGTTGACCTTTTAAAATGAATCACTAATCTCATTAAATAAATAATAACATTCAGAAATGATTGTCAAAGCAACCTCATGATGCTGTAGCAGTGCTGATCTTGGATCAGTTTGACCTTTTCAGATAATATTCAATGAGATTACGTGGAATGGGTGGACGTGGTCCTAGATCAGCCCTCCTGCCCCGAGAAGCTTCGTGATTACGGGGCCCAGCTCTCCTAGTGAACGCAGTACGGAGTCTACTGCGGTCTATTTAACAGTGTTATATACCAGATGTTTGGTATGGTATTATTACTTTAACGTTATTTGTGGATAATTGTTATTGTTAGTGCGGCATGTCGTAAGGGATTTTTTCAGAGAAAGAAAATTAAACTGAAGATTAAAAATATATGTAAATGGCTGGTCTGTTGGGCTCCTGTTCCCTCGCTTCCTCTAGTGTGAGCACACACACACACACACACACACACACACACACGATACATTAGGTGCTTTAGACCTGTACTGCATATTATGAAGACCAGAAGACCGTGTTACAGCATTAAATGCTTCAGTTTTATTCAAAACAAGACTTTTCACCAATATACCATTATACAGAATATATACTGTATAGATCCGCTCCAGTATAAAACAAACAACATTACAAAATGTTACAAAGCTTTTTCATAGATTTTGGAATCTCGTCTTCATATATATATATATATACACACAGTGGGGAAAAAAAAAGTATTTAGTCAGCCACCAATTGTGCAAGTTCTCTCACTTAAAAAGATGAGAGAGGCCTGTAATTTTCATCATAGGCACACTTCAACTATGACAGACAAAATGAGGAAAACAAATCCAGAAAATCACATTGTAGGATTTTTTTATGAATTTATTTGCAAATTATGGTGGAAAATAAGTATTTGGTCACATACAAACAAGCAAGATTTCTGGCTCTCACAGACCTGTAACTTCTTCTTTAAGAGGCTCCTCTGTCCTCCACTCGTTACCTGTATTAATGGCACCTGTTTGAACTTATCAGTATAAAAGACACCTGTCCACAACCTCAAACAGTCACACTCCAAACTCCACTATGGCCAAGACCAAAGAGCTGTCAAAGGACACCAGAAACAAAATTGTAGACCTGCACCAGGTTGGGAAGACTGAATCTGCAATAGGTAAGCAGCTTGGTTTGAAGAAATCAACTGTGGGAGCAATTATTAGGAAATGGAAGACATACAAGACCACTGATAATCTTCCTCGATCTGGGGCTCCACGCAAGATCTCACCCGTGGGGGTCAAAATGATCACAAGAACGGTGAGCAAAAATCCCAGAACCACACGGGGACCTAGTGAATGACCTGCAGAGAGCTGTGACCAAAGTAACAAAGCCTACCATCAGTAACACACTACGCCGCCAGGGACTCAAATCCTGCAGTGCCAGACGTGTCCCCCTGCTTAAGCCAGTACATGTTCAGGCCCGTCTGAAGTTTGCTAGAGAGCATTTGGATGATCCAGATGAGGATTGGGAGAATGTCAGATGAAACCAAAATAGAACTTTTTGGTAAAAACTCAACTCGTCGTGTTTGGAGGACAAAGAATGCTGAGTTGCATCCAAAGAACACCATACCTACTGTGAAGCATGGGGGTGGAAACATCATGCTTTGGGGCTGTTTTTCTGCAAAGGACCAGGACGACTGATCCGTGTAAAGGAAAGAATGAATGGGGCCATGTATCGTGAGATTTTGAGTGAAAACCTCCTTCCATCAGCAAGGGCATTGAAGATGAAACGTGGCTGGGTCTTTCAGCATGACAATGATCCCAAACACACCGCTCGGGCAACGAAGGAGTGGCATCGTGAAGAAGCATTTCAAGGTCCTGGAGTGGCCTAGCCAGTCTCCAGATCTCAACCCCATAGAAAATCTTTGGAGGGAGTTGAAAGTCCGTGTTGCCCAGCGACAGCCCCAAAACATCACTGCTCTAGAGGAGATCTGCATGGAGGAATGGGCCAAAATACCAGCAACAGTGTGTGAAAACCTTGTGAAGACTTACAGAAAACATTTGACCTCTGTCATTGCCAACAAAGGGTATATAACAAAGTATTGAGATAAACTTTTGTTATTGACCAAATACTTATTTTCCACCATAATTTGCAAATAAATTCATAAAAAATCCTACAATGTGATTTTCTGGATTTGTTTTCCTAATTTTGTCTGTCATAGTTGAAGTGTACCTATGATGAAAATTACAGGCCTCTCTCATCTTTTTAAGTGAGAGAACTTGCACAATTGGTGGCTGACTAAATACTTTTTTCCCCCACTGTATATATAGATATATATATATATAATAGTTTTATTTTTTGGGGGGGGGAACACGTCAATAGTGTTACATTTTCAAAAGGCACAGCCGGTGCTATTTGAAAAGCATAGTGCATACAATACAATTCCATATCATACAATGAAAACAACAATGCTTCACATTCTGTAATGATAATCACAAATACAATTATACTTATGGGGGTTGAGATGGATGGGGGGGGTTGAGATGGATTGGGGGTGAGATGGATGGGGGTGAGATGGATTGGGGGGGGTTGAGATGGATGGGGGGTTGAGATGGATGGGGGTTGAGATGGATTGGGGGGGTTGAGATGGATGGGGGTTGAGATGGATGGGGGTGAGATGGATTGGGGGTTGAGATGGATGGGGGTGAGATGGATTGGGGGTTGAGATGGATGGGGGTTGAGATGGATTGGGGGTTGAGATGGATTGGGGGTTGAGATGGATGGGGGTGAGATGGATTGGGGGTGAGATGGATTGGGGGTTGAGATGGAATGGGGGTGAGATGGATTGGGGGTTGAGATGGAATGGGGGTGAGATGGATGGGGGGTGAGATGGATTGGGGGTTGAGATGGATGGGGGGTTGAGATGGATTGGGGGTTGAGATGGATTGGGGGTGAGATGGATGGGGAGGGGGCTGAGATGGATTGGGGGTGAGATGGATGGGGAGTGAGATGGATTGGGGGGGGTTGAGATGGATGGGGGGTTGAGATGGATTGGGGGTTGAGATGGATTGGGGGTTGAGATGGATGGGGGTGAGATGGATTGGGGGTGAGATGGATTGGGGGGTTGAGATGGAATGGGGTGAGATGGATTAGGGGGGGTTGAGATGGAATGGGGGTGAGATGGATGGGGGTGAGATGGATTGGGGGTGAGATGGATTGGGGGTTGAGATGGATGGGGGGTTGAGATGGATTGGGGGTTGAGATGGATTGGGGGTGAGATGGATGGGGAGGGGTTGAGATGGATTGGGGGTGAGATGGATGGGGAGTAGAGATGGATTGGGGGTGAGATGGATGGGGGAGTGAGATGGATTGGGGGTGAGATGGATGGGGAGTGAGATGGATTGGGGGTTGAGATGGATGGGGGTTGAGATGGATTGGGGGTTGAGATGGATTGGGGGTGAGATGGATGGGGAGGGGTTGAGATGGATTGGGGGTGAGATGGATGGGGAGTGAGATAGATTGGGGGTGAGACTCCAAATCATAAGCAAATTTGGAAGAAAATCAAGTGGGCTGATAGGAATTCATAATGAAGAGATGCTTGATGAAGGTGGAAGTTGGTCCAATGGGCTGGATTGAGTTTTGAGAGCCTGAATCATGACTTGTGATTGGCAGGGGACAGGAGCAGGGGTGAGGGGGACCCATCCAAGTTTGGCAGGGGGAGGTGTCCATTCATTAGGCTGGGGAACTGTGGACAGAGAGCGAGAGGTGTGGAGGTTCAGCCAATGCTCCTGAACTTTCTAAATCTAGTGCTGGGAAATGAAGAAAGAAGAGGCCTGCACACTGTATATAATGTTTCAATCCTTGCAACAAATTCACAATGTTTCCAATTCACAGAAGCCTTGTCCAGGGGTGTGTTCATTAGTTGGATTCTGTTGTAAAACATTTTGCAACAGAAACCATTTACTGTTTACTTTAGGAAGCAAACTGAATGAAATGGGGAGGTACCTACCTGAAAAATGTTTTAAGTTTGGAGTAAACGGTTCCCGTTGCAAAAAATTTTGCAACCGCCAAAAGGTTTTGCAGCAAAATCTGACTAATGATGACACCCCAGGTCTCTGCTTCTATCACCAGAGGAACTGGAATCCTGGTTTCCTGTTCTATGCTCTGTGCCTCCTCCCTCCCTCTTTCCCTCCCTCCCTCCTCCTCTCCGTCCCTCCTGATCGTTTCTACCACCCTAACAGGCTCTATAGAGGGTGAAGTGAGTGAACTATGCATTGTACACAAAGAGGCTGCTTAGGTGTGTGTTGCTGGGAGGGGAGGAGGAGGAGGAGGAGGTCTGCGTCTCACAATGCACCCTATTCCCTACATAATGCACTAGTTAAAAGTAGTACACTATATAGAGGATAGGGTGCCATTTGGGATGCAGCCCAGGGTCAGCCCTCGACAAAACCAGTCCAGCCTGTTCAGTTCAGACCTGCTCCCCTGGGCTCAAACAGGAAGTATTCACAGGATATCTCTCCCTCTCTGCCTATGTTAACGCTGAAACTGGAGGTATACTGACTTCGAGACGAATGAGCTTCTCCAAATGTAACAAACCCAGCCACGTCAGTCTCTGTTATTGCAGTCAAACTCACTTCATTCACACACTGAGCGTATAGAACATCAAAAAAATGTGGCTGTAGAATTACATCTAAGTGTACTTAAGATCAAATTGATAGAGAGGGATGTGAAAAAAGTTGTCAATTTTACCAGGGCAGGTCAAGGGGGTTGGAGAATGGAAGACATGGAGAGAAATGATAACATTGATTCTACCTGACAAACATTAGCATACATGTGAACGGTGTGCTCATCGTTACAGCTGAGTGGAATTCAAAAGTCTAAGAACTCCTTCCTCACCTATCCATCCTCAGGGGGAAACAAACAGGATTTGGCGATCAACCCAACAAACACTGTCCGTTCAGCACTTCTCTGTTCTTTAAGCTAATCTGTCTCTGCCTCCCTCTCTCCTTTACTCCCTTTTCTCTCTCTCTCTCTCCATCCCTCTTTCTCTCCCTCCCTGAACTCCCTCCTCAACTACCCATCTTGGGGAGTAAACAAAAAAACACAGTCCATTCAGCACTTCTGTCTTTCACTCCCTCCCTCCAGTTTTTACCTGAAACAGTGATCCGTGTCCTTGAAGCCTGGCCGGGCTCAGAGGGGCTGCGGGACTTAGGCTGCTCCAGAAGTGAACGCCTGATAACAGAGAGCTGTGGCCGAGCAGCAGACCAGATGGAGTCTAGGGAGGGAGAATGAAAAAGGGCAGAGAGAGAGAGAGGGGACAGAGAGAGAGATGGAGATGGGGAGGGCAGCGAGCGAGAGTGTGAGTTTTGTATCTCAACTTGGTATTATTATGAACAACTCAAACGGAAGGAAGTCTGGTTCCTCTTTTTCGATACAGGGGTGAGGTAGGGTGGAGAGGTAGGGTGGTGAGGTGGAGAGGTAGGGGGGTAGGGTGGTGAGGTAGGGGGTGGGGTGGTGAGGTGGGGGTGAGGTAGGGGTGGAGAGGTGGGGTGGTGAGGTAGGGCGGTGAGGTAGGGGGTGGAGAGGTAGGGTGGTGAGGTGGAGAGGTAAGGGGGTAGGGTGGAGAGGTAGGGGGTGATGTGGAGAGGTAGGGTGGTGAGGTAGGGAGGTGAAATGGAGAAGTAGGGGGTAGGGGGTGGTGAGGTGGAGAGGTGGGGGTGAGGTAGGGTGGTGAGGTGGAGAGGTGGAGAGGTAGGGGGTAGGGTGGAGTGGTAGGGGGTGATGTGGAGAGGTAGGGTGGTGAGGTAGGGGGTGAGGTAGGGGTGGAGAGGTAGGGTGGTGAGGTGGAGAGGTGGAGGTGGGGGGGGGTAGGGTGGTGAGGTAGGGGGTGGAGAGGTAGGGTGGTGAGGTGGAGAGGTAGGGGGGTAGGGTGGAGAGGTAGGGGGTGATGTGGAGAGGTAGGGTGGTGAGGTGAGGTGGAGAGTTAGGGGGTAGGGTGGAGAGGTAGGGTGGTGAGGTGAGGTGGAGAGTTAGGGGGGTAGGGTGGAGAGGTAGGGGGTGATGTGGAGAGAGGTAGGGTGGTGAGGTAGGGAGGTGAGGTGGAGAAGTAGGGAGTAGGGTGGAGAGGTAGGGGTTGTGAGGTGGAGGGGGTGAGGTAGGGGGTGGAGAGGTAGGGGGTAGGGTGGAGAGGTAGGGGGTGATGTGGAGAGGTAGGGTGGTGAGGTATGGGTGAGGTGGGGGTGGAGAGGTAGGGTGGTGAGGTGGAGAGGTAGGAGGTAGGGTGGTGAGGTAGGGTGGTGAGGTGGAGAGGTAGGGGGTGATGTGGAGAGGTAGGGGGGAGAGGTAGGGGGTGAGGTAGGGTGGAGAGGTAGGGGGTGAGGTGGAGAAGTAGGGGGTGGGGTGGAGAGGTAGGGTGGTGAGGTAGGGGGTGATGTGGAGAGGTAGGGTGGTGAGGTGAGGTGGAGAGGTAGGGGGTAGGGTGGAGAGGTAGGGGTGAGGTGGAGAGGTAGGGTGGTGAGGTGAGGTGGAGAGGTAGGGGGGAGAGGTAGGGTGGAGAGGTAGGGGGTGAGGTGGAGAGGTAGGGTGGTGGGGTGGAGAGGTAGGGGGGAGAGGTAGGGTGGAGAGGTAGGGGGTGAGGTGGAGAGGTATGGTGGAGAGGTGAGGTGGAGAGGTAGGGGGGAGAGGTAGGGTGGAGAGGTGGGGGTGAGGTGGAGAGGTAGGGTGGTGGGGTGGAGAGGTAGGGTGGTGAGGTAGGCGGGTGAGGTAGGGTGGTGAGGTGGAGAGGTAGGGTGGTGAGGTGGAGAGGTAGGGTGGTGAGGTAGGCCGGGTGAGGTAGGGTTGTGAGGTGGAGAGGTAGGGTTGTGAGGTAGGGGGGTGAGGTGGGGGGGGTGAGGTAGGGGGAGAGGTGGTGAGGTAGTAGGGGGTGAGGTGGAGAGGTAGGGTGGAGAGGTAGGGTGGTGAGGTAGAGGTGGGGTGGTGAGGTAGGGGGTGAGGTGGAGGTGGGTGGTGAGGTGGGGGGGTGAGGTAGGGGGTGAGGTAGGGTGGAGAGGTGGGGGTGAGGTGGGGGTGAGGTAGGGTGGAGAGGTAGGGTGGTGAGGTGGGAGGTAGGGTGGAGAGAGGTGGGGAGAGGTGGGGTGGAGAGGTAGGGGGTGGGGTGGTGAGGTGGAGAGGTAGGGTGGAGAGGTAAGGTGGAGCGGTAGGGTGGTGAGGTGGTGAGGTAGGGGGGTGAGGTAGGGTGGAGAGGTAAGTTGGAGAGGTAGGGTGGAGAGGTAAGGTGGAGAGGTAGGGTGGTGAGGTGGGGTGGTTGTTGTTGATTAAGGTTTCACTCCTAGGCATCATATCCCATGAATTAAACACCTGTAGAGGCTAGAGAGTAACATAAGAAATGAAATGATCTCCCCCTCTGTCTCTCCCTTGTCAACTCCAATTGGAGAGGTAAGCCAGTGCTGTGGAGGGACCCAGCCCTGCATGACTGGTCTGCCTGCCTTTTCCTTCATGTTAATGGAATGATTGGAGCATATGGTATCACTTAGCCCCCCCACCTAAATCTCTCTCTCTCTCTCTCTCTCTCTCTCTCTCTCTCTCTCATACCATCTCCCCCCCCTCTCTCTCTCTTTCTCTCTCTCATACCATCTCTCTCATACCCTCTCTCTCACACAACCTCTCTCTCTCTTTCTCTCATACCCTCTCTCTCTCATACCCTCTCTCTCACATACCATTCTCTCTCTCTCTCTCTCATACCATCTCTCTCTCTCATACCATCTCTCTCTCTCATACCATCTCTCTCTCTCTCATACCATCTCTCTGACTAGGACAGGATATGTGTAAATCTCTTGTTTTTCCGCTGATCTTCCTTTACACTGCTTTAAACAGTGTTTCAGTTGTTGTTTCTGTATAAGCTGTACCACTGTCTGTGAAGAAGTCAATGTCTTCTTTCTGATGATGAAAGCTAAAGTTTGGATCGTGTGCTTCGTAACAGTACTGTAGAAAGCCCCATATCATCTAGAGAACTGGGTCCGATGTGGCTGACCGGTCTGGGCCTGTGGCACTGCAGTGCCTTGCTGCTCTACCTAGGCTTTGGGGACACTAACGTAATGGTCTGGAACTCTGGATAGACTCCAGCCTCCATCTCCCCATAGCCAGGCAGGCCTCAGAACAGATGGCAAGGAAACAAAAATCACAGCAACACTATTCTCTATCTTAGAGAAGATTAACTAGCATCACTCACGAGTGAGATGTGAGTGGCAAGTCTTCCCCAACAACAACAACAACCTGATATGGAGTGAAATCAGTTTATCTGACTTTTTATGTTGTAAATAGGGTTTATTAAGTGCCAGACGATGCCAGTGTTCAGTATTCACTGGCACTGTATGCTGTATCATGTCAAGTAGCAGTATAGTTCACCATACCTGTGCAGTATAGTTCACCATACCTGTGCAGTATAGTTCACCATACCTGTGCAGTATAGTTCACCATACCTGTGCAGTATAGTTCACCATACCTGTGCAGTATAGTTCACCATACCTGTGCAGTGAAGAAGGCGTGGGTGAGGGATCCAGACGGTAGGGCGGGGCTATTGAGGGCTATCGAGCCGATATCACTTCCTGTTAGAAGCATGGAGGGGGCGGAGATCTCTAGGGCTTCGGGCTTATTGGTTTTGGGTGGGAGTCCATGACAACTGTCTCTATGACTACTACCACTAACCCTACTACCACCACTGGTCCTCTTCTCCAGAGGCTGCAGGGCCCGCTTTCTCTCTCTATGCCCAGAAGAGAGATTCAGAGGCTGGGCTCCCTGGTCAGAGTCCTCCTCCTCCTCTTCAGCCTCTGGGCTCCAGCCTCCTCGGCCTGGCCCTGGCTGGGAGTTGGGGCTGTGGGGGGAGGAGGACGGGGAGTGGCGCTGGTGGTGGTGGTGGGTGTGATGGTGGAGAGGGGAGGGTTTGGATGGCCTGTGGGTGCTGAAGGATTGTGATGAAGGCTCAGGCTTGATGAGGGACGGTGAGGGTGGAGTCCTCTCGGTGGTACCCGTCCCAAATCGGATGACACCGGGAGCGGGCCTCGTCCTGCTGTCTCTCCTGTCTCTCCCTCAGGGCACGGAGCAGCTCTTCTGGAGGAGGATGGAGGGAGCTGATGCTGAAGGAGGAGTAGAGGCCAGAGCAGAAGTACTTGTTATGACACGCAGCCTGCTGGGTCGCCACAGCCGCCCCCAACGCTGCCCCCAGGGCCCTCCTCTGCTGCGCCTCCTCCTCCTCTTCCTCCTCTACATCCAGGTCCTGGATGTCCTGGTCCTCGTGGAGCGTCACACGGCCGGAAGCCAAGCCCATCTCTACTGCTGCTGGGTCCATCTTTAAGATTTCCGGGAACGAGACAAACTTGTAGACAAACTTCTGTCCGATCACCTTCTTGATAATATTCTGGAGCATATGGAACATCATTATGAAATTAGTGTGCAGGTTGAACCGAACAATGTGTTTGTGAATTCCCTAATATTTTATTCATGGATATAATTACACACAAAATATTTAATACACATTTATGAGCTGATAAGAAGACAGCATACATTTTCATTTTCTATTGTCAATGAATAACAGAACTCAAAATTATCAATGTTGAAGCAACCATTTTGATTTCAAAAGTTCATTCATAGAAAAATGAATTGCTACCAAAGCCATCTAAAATGATTACAAAATGTCTGAAATTGTGATGCATCATCGTCTCTGGGCTATGCTGTTTGTTAGGTGAAACAAGAGGAAGTGGAACTATCTGCCAGTGGGGATCTTCGGGTTGAAAAAGAAGAACAACAAACAACATGAAGTTACCATGAAATGTCACATCGACCGAAATGCCAAATTAACTAGTGTAGAGATAATTGTGCGTGGGAGAATTCTAATGCAAGAGTGCTGCACCCGAGAGCCAAGTAACAACAAACTAAATGTCAAACAAACATGAGGCCTGTACCTTGTCATAGTAGTATCTCAGGGCTCTGCTCAGCTTGTCCTAGTTCATATTAGTCGTATTTATTTCTAGTAGTATGTCTGGGTAGTCTTACTGTAGTCAATGTGTGAGTAATTGTACGTTGTGGTAGTAGTGTCAGTGTACTGTCTGTGTAGTGTCAATGTAGTACCTTGTCATAGTAGTATCTCAGGGCTCTGCTCAGCTTGTCGTAGTTCATATTAGTCTTGTTCTTGCGGAGCCCCCACAGCTTGGCCACCTCCTCAGACTTGAGCAGTTTAAACTCCCCGTCAGTGGACGTCCAACAGATCAGATGCTTGTGACTCTGGTCCAACAACAGCTGCAACAGGAACTGCCACAACGTGATGGCACTGTCCATACCTAGAGGGTTATAGACCATTGACGGCATCAACATGGCACCAGTGCAGTGGTGTGAAGTAAAAACAATTTAAAGTACTACTTAAGTTGTTTATTTTTGTATCTATATTTTACTATTTATATTTTTGAAAACTTTTACTTCAGCTAGATTCCCAGAGAAAATAATGTACTTTTTACTCCATACATTTTCCCTGATACCCAGAAGTACTCGTTACATTTTAAATGCTTAGCGGGATAGGAAAATTGTCAAATTCACATCCCTGGTCATCCCTACTGCCCCTGATCTGGCACACTCAATAAACACAGATATGTTGTTTATAAATGATGTCTGAGTGTGCCGCTGGCTATCCAGGAATAAAATAAAAAAAAACTAGAAAATCGTGCCATCTGGTTTGCTTAATATAAGGAATTTGAAATGATTTATACATTTATGTTTGAGCAATTCCATTTACTTTTAATACTTAAGTATATTTAAAACCAAATACTTTTTTACATTTACTCAAGTAGTATTTTATTGGGTGACTTTCACTTTTACATGAGTTATTTTCTATTATGGTATCTTTACTTTTACTCAAGTGTGAAAATTGGGTACTTTTTCCACCACTGAACCAGGGTTTTTGTACTGTCCAGGAAGAGGCGGTTGTCTGGAGGATGGAGAACAGGCCAGCCACCGGAGGGTGACCCTGGGCTGTTTCTAGCCTGTTGCCTGTTGCCTGTATTGTATGGTGTCTACTTCCATTAGACAATGTTTCTATAATGGCGGCAGGTAGCCTAGTGGTTAGAGTGTTGGACTTGTAACCGGAGGGTTGCAAGTTCGAATCCCCAAGCTGTCGTTCTGCCCCTGAACAATGCAGTTAACCCACTGTTCCCCGGGCGCCGAAGACGTGGATGTCGATTAAGGCAGCCCTCCTCACCTCTCTGATTCAGAGAGGTTGGGTTAAATGCGGAAGACACCTTTCGGTTGAAGGCATTCGGTTGTACAACTGACTAATAATGGTGACTTTGACTTTAGCAGCTCCCGTATAGGGTTTTTCACAAACGCTTCCAACTTAAAGACCATGGCCTAATGGATCAATCAAAATGGAGTAGCCTGCACTGTGACATTTAAAGACAATATGTGACGTGTAAAGACACGGTGTGAAATAGAACAGTGCAGGCTAGTATGTGTAATGTAAAGGAGGAGAGGAGGAAAAGTAGGAACAACAGCTCAAGCCAGAAGTATGCTGCGGTCCAACCTGGCTGAGGCTACAGGAAGTATGACGGGCCGAGAGAGAGGGAGCGAGAGAGGGGGAGACTGGGAGGAGCGACCAGGGTGGGTTTTGTCGTTTAATGGAGGAATGTGCAGTCCTATGAGTTCCTGTCTGCCTGGTAAAACACATTTTACACACTAGCACACAGGCTGACTAGTCTTGTCTAAAGTAGTGGACTTCATAGGGACTAGTCTTGTCTAAAGTAGTGCACTTCATAGGGACTAGTCTTGTCTGAAGTAGTGCACTTCATAGGGAATAGTCTTGTCTGAAGTAGTGCACTTCATAGGGAATAGTCTTGTCTAAAGTAGTGCACTTCATAGGGAATAGTCTTGTCTAAAGTACTGCACTTCATAGGGACTAGTCTTGTCTAAAGTAGTGCACTTCATAGGGACTAGTCTTGTCTAAAGTAGTGCACTTCATAGGGAACAACCTGGGAAACTGTTCTCTGGCTCTGGTTTAATATGAGACACTAGGACAAAGTCAATGATCGGTGTTCTGATGAGGAAAGTGAAATATAATTGACCCTGATCAATGAATGCATTATCAAACCTACACACACATGCACCCACACGTACCTACACACACATGCACCCACACGTACCTACACACACAAAAATACGTACACACGTGTACGGACACGCGCTTACGTAGTACACACACACACACATGTACACACCTAGACACACGTACAAACATACACACACACATCGTCAGAACACATTTCCAGCACAAAGTATCCCTAGAGTTTTCTATCTGTTATGTGAAACCACAAAACTGTCAAAGTCAGGACTTCCTCCTATTCTACTGTCAAGGACACATTGGTAGGGAGAGGGGGGGATCCAACACTATGGGGAGCATTTCCCCAATCCTGTTCCACTTCCGACTCACTGCCTGCCTGGGTCATGAGATCAAACTGTCCCTCTCACACTCCACCCCTTGGACATATACTGAGACAAAACAAATTACTGTTTTGAGAGGGCATTCTATGTTTAGGGTTCCTAGTGGCCGGGGGACTTTAATGCAGGGAAACTTAAATCATCTTTACCTAATTTCTATCAGCATGTTAAATGTGCAACCAGAGGAAGAATACAAATCTACAACACCTTTACTCCACACACAGAGACGCATACAAAGCTCTCCCTCACCCTCCATTTGGCAAATCTGACCATAATTCTATCCTCCTGATTCCTGCTTACAAGCTAAAATTAAAGCAGGAAGCACTATTGACTCGGTCTATAAAGAAGTGGTCAGATGTTGCAGATGCTAAGCTACAGGACTGTTTTGCTAGCACAGACTGGAATATGTTCCTGGGATTCTTCTGATGGCATTGAGGAATACACATCAGTCACTGGTTTAATCAATAAGTGCATCAAGGACGTCGTCCCCACAGTGACTGTACGTACATACCCCAACCAGAAACCATGGATTACAGGCAACATTCGCACTGAGCTAAACCCGGGAAGCTTATAAGAAATCCCGCTATGCCCTCCTACAAACCATCAAACAGGCAAGCGTCAATACAGGACTAAGATCGAATCACACTATACTGGCTCCGACGCTCGTCAGATGTGGCAGGGCATACAAACTATTACAGACTACAAAGGGAAGCAGAGCCGAGAGCTGCCAGACGAGCTAAACTACTTCTATGCTCGCTTCGAGGCAAGTAGCACTGAAACATGCATGAGAGCATCAGCTGTTCTGGACGACTGTGTGATCACGCTCTCCACAGCCGATGTGAGTAATACCTTAAAACAGGTCAACATTTACAAAGGCCGCAGCGCCAGATGGATTACCAGGACATGTACTCCGAGCATGTGCTGATCAACTGGCAAGTGTCTTCACTGACATTTTCAATCTCTCCCTGTCTGTCTATAATACCAACATATTTCAAGCAGACCACCATAGTCTCTGTGCCCAAGAACAACAAGGTAACCTGCCTAAATGGCTACCGACCCATAGCACTCACTTCTGTAGCCATGAAATGCTTTGAAAGGCTGGTCATGGCTCACATCAACACCATTATCCCAGAAACCCTAGACCCACTCCAATTTGCATACCGCACCAACAGATCCACAGATGATGCAATCTCTATTGCACTCCACACTGCCCTTTCCCACCTGGACAAAAGGAACACCTTTGTGAGAATGCTATTCATTGACTATTGCTCAGTGTTCAACACCATAGTGCCCTCAAAGCTCATCACTAAGCTAAGGACCCTGGGACTAAACACCTCCCTCTGCAACTGGATCCTGGACTTCCTGATGGCCCGCCCCCAGGTGGTAAGGGTAGGTAACAACACATCCGCCACGCTGATCCTCAACACGGGGGCCCCTCAGGGGTGTGTGCTCAGTCCCCTCCTGTACTCTCTGTTCACTCATGACTGCACAGCCAGGCACGACTCCAACACCATCATTAAGTTTGCTGATGACACAATGTGGTAGACCTGATCACCGACAATGATGAGACAGCCTATAGGGAGGAGGTCAGAGACCTGACTGTGTGGTTCAAGGACAACAACCTCTCCCTGAACGTGATCAAGACAAAGGAGATGATTGTGGACTACAGGAAAAGGAGGACCGACCAAGCCCCCATTCTCATTGACGGGGCTGTCCAAGCACACCAAGACAGTCGTGAAGAGGGCACGACAAAACCTATTCCCCCTCAGGAGAAAAGATTTGGCATGGGTCCTCAGATCTTCAAAAGGTTTTACAGATGCACCATCGAGAGCATCTTGACGGGTTGCATCCCTGCCTGGTATGGCAACTGCTCGGCATCGGACCGCAAGGCACTACAGAGGGTATTGCGTGCGGCCCAGTACATCACCGGGGCCAAGCTTCCGGCCATCCAGGACCTCTATACCAGGCGGTGTCAGAGGAAGGCCCTAAAAATTGTCAGACTCCAGCCACCCTAGTCATAGACTGTTCTCTCTGCTACCGCACGGCAAGCGGTACCGGAGCGCCAAGTCTATGTCCAAGAGGCTTCTAAATAGCTTTTACCCCCATAAGACTCCTGAACATCTAATCAAATGGCTACCCAGACTATTTGCATTGCCCCCCTTTTACGCTGCTGTCACTCTGTTGTTATCTATACACAGTCACTTTAATAACTCTACCTACATGTACATATTACCTCAATTACCTCGACATCGGTGCCCCCGCACCTTGACTCTGTACCGGTACCCCCTGTATATAGCCCCGCTATTGTTATTTACTGTTGCTGTTTAATTACTTGTTATTCTTATCTCATTCTTTTAAAAAAAAAATCTTATAGCTGCATTGTTGGTTAAAGGTTTGTAAGTAAGCATTTCACTGTAAGGTCTACACCTGTTGTATTCGACGCATGTGACAAATTAAATTTGATTTGATTTAATCAAGTGAAACTTTCCACGTCACCTCAGCAATCATTAAAACACAGTTTTGTGCGAAAACATTTGTCACCTTTGTAATATGAACCATGAT
The DNA here is from genome assembly GCA_030435695.1 of Brachymystax lenok tsinlingensis. Classification (NCBI taxonomy): domain Eukaryota; kingdom Metazoa; phylum Chordata; class Actinopteri; order Salmoniformes; family Salmonidae; genus Brachymystax; species Brachymystax lenok. The sequence continues at coordinate 48,851,475 of CM059818.1, forward strand.
CTTCCTGGTTATTCAGAGTACAAACACAAAGCCATCCAGTGTTTTGGGGAACGGAAACTCCTAATGTGATTAGGTGCTGTGTGTGGAGACAACTTAACCATGACTAAAACTGCTCTCTTCCTGTTCACATTCACAGTCCGTCGCTCGCTGGAAAATCCAACCACCGATTGCGAGTGAACCCCATAGCCGTTACATACGGCCAGCTTCAGAAAGCCAAAGCGGTGTTTTGAGTTGAATCTAGGTAGCTCTGTATAATACCCATCTTCTTTTTTATGATATTTTTATCTAACTGTCTGTCTCGTTCTCTTACTTTAGAATAGAATAGTGTGACTAAAAACATAATTCACACGGGAGATTATACAGAGTTGAAATAAGCAGACTCTCCAGTACTGTCTATAACTTTTTCTGCCTCACTGACACAGTTTGAAGATGTTTTCACTACCAGACAGATGCAAACCGGAAGCTCGTAGAAACGTTGTGTAGTCTACTCCAGACCAGACAAACTAGAAACTCTCTTGCTGAAAGATCCTATTCTATTTCTCTGTTACACTGAGTTTACAGTAAAACATGTGAATAAACAGCAACAATACATATAGCTTTATGTCTGTTGAACTTTGGTATAGAAACAAAACAACCTGTCAACCTGTGGCCTACTCACACATATAGTCTACAGTAATTGAGATCAGTTTACCTAATTCATCAACCTACATTCAAAATCCATGTTGACTTTCACTATCAAATAAACAATTAAAAACCATAATAACCTAACATAAAAACACATTCACTTGTTTTCATATTACCTGCGATCTCTTGTTTGCCTTTCCTTCCACTCCTTGAAAACGTTTATGATGAAATTTGTATGACCCCTTGTTTTTCCATGCTGACTGACTGCCGTCTAGCTAGGCTACATGGCTCTGCTGGACTGAAATAGGATCCTGGCTTCTTTTTCTCTTTCTGAGCAGGAAGTTGGAGCAGGCAGACAGAGAGCCGCTGGCTTCCTCTTCCCTACGATTCCCCAGGCGTTTTGCCGTCTATGTAAACACGCCTTTCCTCCTCTCTCTCTCTCTCTCTCTCTCTCTCTCTCTCTCTCTCTCTCTCTCTCTCTCTCTCTCTCTCTCTCTCTCTCTCTCTCTCTCTCCGCGACAATGGCCAACATTGCTCTCGATTATAACACACATTGTAATATTGTAACTCCCCAACTTACTCAACAGTTAAACTGACAACACAGATGTTTCGTAACCAACAAGTGTAGACTAACAGTAGTTGTGTTTCCATTAAGTTCAGTGATTTTTCTGTGGACATTTAGAAAGTTTGGATAGAAAAATACGTTTCCATTATACTATCTTGTGTCAATAAAAACAGCTGTAAAAAAACGAAAGTGTCCAATAAAAATGTAGTGGTTGAAGTGTTTTCATTACCCATTTAGACAAATTGCATTTGGCCAACCTGTATCCCCTCCGAACTATCTGTTTCATGTCTCAGGTATACATAGCCGCAGGAAGTAGGGGTGCTGAGGGTGCTGCAGCACGCCCTGAAAAATCGGAAATAAAAAAATATATATTCCAAAAATACCAATATTTAAATAAAAAAATTCTCACAAAAGTGGCGCAACAGAGCGTTTAATAGTTCTGTATTAGTGGATGATATAGCAGTCTGCAGCATAGATTTGTACGTTGTGCCCTGCGTACCTTCAAAATGATTCTGCAATCATCATTCATTCCAAAAAACACAATTTACTACATCATTTGTCGCATTAAATAAAGTTCAACAAAATAAAAATTCAGTCCTATCGAACAGATAAAAATTTTGTCGATCTTTAGAAAGTTTCTCCTATAGCTGCCGTTTCCATTACACATGTCGCAAGGATTTCTGTTGTTGTTGGAACATTGCTTTTGTCTATTAAACCTTGTTCAATGGAAATCTGCCTAGTGAAATTCTTACGGGCCCTTCCAACAATACAGAGAGGAAAAAAGGGAAATAATAGAAAAATAATAACACGAGGAATAAATATGTAACACAATGAGTAATGATAACTTGGTTATATGGCTATATACAGTACCAAGTCGATGTGCAGGGGTAAGATAGATAGATATGTACGTATAGGTAGGGATAGAGTGACTAGGCAGCAGGATAGATAAACCGTCGCTGCAGCGTGTGTGACGAGTCAAAAGGGTCAATGCAGATAGTCCGGGTGAGCTTAACTATTTAACTAACTATTTCGCAATCTTATGGCTTGGCGGCAGAAGCTGTTCAGGGTCCTGGTGGTTCCAGATTTGGTGCATCTGTACCGCTTGCCAAGTCAATGACTTGGGTGGTTGGAGTGTTTTTAGGGCCTTCCTCTGACACCGCCTGGTATAGAGGTCCTTGATGGCAGGGAGCTCAGCCTCAGTGATGTACTGGGCCGTACGCACTACCCTCTGTTGCGGTACAGTATAGAACATAGAACATACAGTATGGAACATAGAACGTGGAACACAGAACATACAGTATAAAACATAGAACATACAGTATAGAACATAGAACATGGAACACAGAACATACAGTATAGAGCATAGAACATACAGTATAGAACATAGAACATGGAACACAGAACATACAGTATAGAGCATAGTCAAAGTCATGGCTTATTCTAAAGTCCTGCTAGGTGGTGCGTTTTCTAGGTCTGTACTCTTGTTGTGCACCACAGGCACAGGGTGTGTGGGGGTGTGAGAGAGCAAGAGAGAGACAGAGAGTTATTAAGCCAAAATAGGATAGTATCTAGTGAATAGATATTCTAGGTAACTCTTTACTTTACATAGTCCAGTTTAATTACATTTACATTGATATCAAAGGGGACACTAAAATACGTTGTCCACTGCTCAAGGTTGTGTGCATTATGGTGTGTCATTGTTGGGGCCAGGTCCATTGATTTTGGAACTAGTCTAGACCAGAGTGCGTACATGAGGGCAAATGTCTATTCGACCTCTGTGCCAAACATCGATTTTAATACGTGAAAGCAAACCTATTGAACACGATAGCCAACATTTGACAAGGTATTTATTTAGAAATCAAACAAATCAAATGTTATTGGTCACATACACATGTTTAGTACATGTTATTGAGGGTGTAGCGAAATGCTTGTTGCCACAAAGTTGGAAGCACAGAATCGTCTACTAGTAAATGGGGTTTGGAGTCAAAGACATAACAAATTGCCTGCAGGCTACTTTTCACAAACAGGACCTATGTGTAAATAACTGGAATAGGAATAAGATAACCCTCATCCAGCCAGGATATGTTAATTTAAATCCAGCAAGGATATATAATTTAAGAACATGATTTAAAAATCAATAGGTGTCATTTAGGCACAAAAAGAGAAAAATGGCTGCAATGTCTACAATTTCAATTGGCCTGTTGATAAAATGAACATGGTGGTTTTGTTATTACACATAGGCTTTAGTATTGACAGCACCATCACACTGGGCACACACTGGTTGAATCAATGTTGTTTATGACGTTGAACCAACGTGGAATAGACGTTGAATTGACGTCGGTGCCCAGTGAGATACACTGCATGACCATCGTCGCACATCTCATTCCAAAATCATGTGCATTAATATGGAGTTGGTCCCCCCTTTGCTGCTATAACAGCCTTCAGTCTTCTGGGAAGGCTTTCCACTAGATGTTGGAACATTGCTGCAGGAACCTGCTTCCATTCAGCCACAAGAGCATTAGTGAAGACGGGCACTGATGTTGGGCGATTAGGCTTGGCTCAAAGTCGGCGTTCCAATTTATCCAAAAGGTTTTTGATGGGGTTGAGGTCAGGGCTCTGTGCAGGCCAGTCAAGTTCTTCAATACCGATCTTGACAAACCATTTCTGTATGGACCTTGCTTTGTGCACCGGGGAAAGGGCCTTCCCAGACTGTTGCCACAAAGTTGGAAGCACAGAATCGTGAGACGTTATTGCTCCCAGACATTTCCACTTCACAATAACAGCACTTACAGTTGACCGGGGCAGCTCTAGCAGGGCAGAAATTTGACTAACTCGTTGAAAGTCACTGAGCTCTTCAGTAAGGCCATTCTACTGCCAATGTTTGTCAATAGAGATTGCATGGCTATGTGCTCAATTTTATTCACCTGTCAGCAACAGGGTGTGGCTGAAATAGCCAAATTCATTCATTTTAAGGGGTGTTCACATACTTTTGTAGTGTAGTTCTGTGGACTGTAGGACCTACACGCACCAACGTTTTCCATGAATCCAGTAAATTCCACTGCACCTTGGAACAAGCTAAACAATGAGGCGTGGTCCCCGTGCGCACGCCTGATTGGCTGTTGCATTTTTGGCCCCTGAACCTGGTACCTTGGATAGCGAAAGACGCTCCAGAGTCATTTTAGTACACTAGACAACACTAATCCTAACTGACGCGCCATGCCTCGCTATACGGTTCACATTCGGGACGAGTGGCTGGCTGTTCCCTGTCGCGACCCGACCTACACCATCCAGTGGCTGGGCTACGAGGCGCTCAAACGCTACACCAAGAACAAGCCCGACAACGGAGGCATCAAGGCGGTGAAAGACATTCGGTTTGTCGCGAGGAGGTGCCAGGGACAGGGGCTGTTGGACGGCGATGACACCATAGAGGATGTCCTCGAGGACAATGACTTCGTCGAAATTGGTAGTTGGTCTATATTCCATTTATTTTATTTTGTACCACTTAAAAGGTAGGTAGAACAACTTATTTTCTCCCTTGGAAAACTTCAGGAAACATGGCATGGTCTACAATAGAATAGGATACAATAGAAAGACTATGTGTTTTTTTGGTAGAATGTCTATTAATATATTGATTTATATAATCGATTTGTAGCCATCGAAGGGGATACCATGTCTCCAGACTTCATTCCATACCAGCCTGGAGTTTCACACCTGTATCCTTCTTGTGTCACACTGATCAACTGCTCATGTCAATGTTGGAATGGAATGTATAAGATACGCATTTGGATTATGAGTATAATTTGACTACAAATGTCTGTCATAAAATTTTTATAAATCTCATATTAGCTAGTCATAAATGGAATATAGGTAGTCATTATACCCATGTCAGAATATGTCCTAGTAGCCTGCATATGCCAGGTGAGTAGTAAGTTATTGATTGAGACACCATGCTGTAGTCATTTGAGTGTTAATATAGCGTCTCTCACTTCTGGTCCATATCCCTAACCATTATCAAACAGGACAGCTGCATACAGAGAATCCGACGATGTGAGTATTACTGGTGTATAACACTGCCTTACATGTTCTTTTATTAATATCTAATCAGTTCATAAGCAACACGTGCTTTCTTCTCTTCAGTATCTTTTCCTAGATGGCAACAGCCTGACTTCGACAGACCTGGTGAATTTAGGAAGGGGTCTGTACAAGATTAAGGTAATTATTGAATTAATATTTTTCCCTGATTATTATGTGTATATATATATACATGTTCATTTCGGGGTATTTCTTGGAAAAAGTAAGTTGTCTTTATTTGCCCTTTTGTAACTGTTTCAACAAAAACGAATAAACAGTTGATCACCAAAAACAGATTTAAGGTAATGATCAACAAGCTTGTAGTCTAGTTGTGCTATCATGTCCATGATGTGCTGATCCTATCATTAACCAATCCTCCTCCTCCCGTCCTCTCCTTTCCTCCTGTACCTAACCTTTCAGCTGACCTCAGAAGCAGAGAACGGAGTTGTGAAATCCAGAGAGCTTCTGGACACCATCGTCAAGGAGAACAAAGGTGAGAGAAGTTAGAATCCTTAGAATCCAAGTTAGAATCCTTTGAATCCAAGGTAGAATCTAAGTTAGAATCCGAGTTAGAATTCAAGTTAGAATCCATAGAATCCAAGTTAGAATCCTTATAGTTCAAGTTAGAATCCTTAGAATCCTAGTTAGAATCCTGTCATGATGATTATGGAACTATTAATGTACCCATAAAAGAAGAAGGTCAATCAAAGAAGAAACATATAACACTGAATAACACACATATATGAAATTGGTTATAGAAGAGGGGAAAGGGGAATGCCTTCAACTGAAATGTGTCTTCCGCATTTAACCCAACCTCTCTGAATAATTTTGTTATATAGGGGTGGATTGTCAACAGTATGGGGGGCTGCCTTAATCGACGTCTTCGGCGCCCAGGGAACAGTGGGTTAACTGTTCAGGGGCAGAACAACAGATTTTTACCTTGTCAGCTCAGGGATTTGACCTTGCAACCTTCCGGTTACAAGTCCACCACTCTAACCACTAGGCTACCTACCGCCCCTGAACATATAATCTGCATATAATCTGTGAACCATACTGTTGACAATCCACCCCTATATAAGGAAATTTGCACTAATTTTAACATAATATGCAATAGACTGTGATGGTAAACACCTGATTAAAGTTATCCTGGGTGCGAGAGTGCAACAAATTGTTCACTGTCATCAGAGAATTGACCTACATGCAACTGTCTTTTGCTCTCTCTAGTTGTCTATGGAATCACTACAGGGTTTGGTAAATTTGCCCGGACTGTCATTCCTGTCCACAAGCTCAAGTACAGTACTTTCTATTTTTATCTGAATATTGTCTTATAAGATTGATGCATTGTTTGCTTACGATGTGTCCATGTGTTGTATTCCCTTAGGGAGCTACAGGAAAATCTGGTGCGATCACACTCTGCAGGTTAGTGATCTAATGTATAACCGAGCTACAAGTACTAATATCTAACTGGCCCATGTGTTCCACTACCTAAAGCATATACCTAAAAAACGGATTTCAATTCATGCAAGTCTGTCTTTTTGCCATAATTGCATATTCGCTATGAATATATCCATTATTTTATATTCACTGGTCTTGTTTTGGGGCTCATACTATACCATGGATAGGACCGTATTCATTTGAAACTTTCCCATTACGCTCTGGTGTTTAGGTGTGGGCAACCCACTGAGCCCAGAAAGGACCAGGATGTTGTTGGCTCTGAGGATCAATGTCCTGGCTAAAGGGTACAGTGGAATCTCCCTGGAAACCCTGCACAGAATGATCCAAGCCTTCAACGGTAAACTCCTTAACCCTGACTTTCACCTCAGCTTCACCTCGGGGATAGCCTACATTCCATTGATTCCTATTGGTGCTATCGGTTCTGTTGGTTCCATTAGTTATTTTGTTTCCGTTGGTACAGTTGGTTCCATTAGTTATTTTGGTTCCGTTGATTCCGTTAGTTATTTTGGTTCCATTTAGTTGAGTTTAAACGGATCCCCATTAGCTTCTACACATTCAGCAGCTATGCTTCCTGGGGTCCACATAAAACGTGTAAATACATGACAAAGTACAGAACAGTAATAGACAAGAACAACTTAAAATATAACATTACATTTAAAATAAAACATTAAAATGAAATAAGAGTTAAACTGTATATAGGAAAGACACCAAGAAACAACAAAAAAATACTATTTACACTCATATTCTTATATACAGTACAGTTAAATTAGATCTTTAGAAAAAGGAGAGGCGTTGTGATACAATATGTTTTTTTTTTAAATCCGTTTTTAAATTGTTTTTTTTTCCTTTGTAACCTCTAGTGGCAGAGCATTCCACGATGCATTACATTTTCTGTAGATGTAACGATGTGCGCTGAGAGTCGGGAAGTAAGTTCAGGGAGTGAGTGTTTTAATAAATAAACGAAACACAAACAACACACTGACATGAAAACAGAGTCAATAACACCTGAGGAGAGAACCAGGGGGGAGTGACAGATACAGGGAAGATCATCAATGAGGTGATGGAGTCCAGGTGAGTGTCATGAGGCGCAGGTACGCGAGACGATGGTGACAGGTGTGCGGGATAATCAGCAGCCTGATGACCTAGAGGCCGGAGAGGGAGTATACGTGACAATAGATAACTGAGCGAAGCATTAAATATGTTTTTGGTTTGGGTACCGTGAAGAAACCCATAGTGGCGTGTCTGGTGCACAGGAGGTTGGTGGCTCCTTCATTTGGGAGGACAGGCTCATGGTAATGGCTGGAGCGGAATTAGTGGAATGGTATGAAATACATCAAACACATGGTTTCTAGGTATTTGATGCCATTCCATTCATGCTGTTCCATCCATTATTATGAGCCGTCCTCCCCTCAGCAGCCTCCACTGGTCTGATGGGGTATGTGTGTTTGTCGTAAGTTTATGCAAATATATTATACTAGTGGTTCGGCATTTTCAACACACAAATGTTTCTTCAAAAGACTAGAAGAGAAGTAGTCAATTTCTCCTCAACCCTTAACCGTGGAAGACTATCATGCATATTGTTGATGTTTGTTCTGTGTGTGCAGTTAAGGGCAAGGTGTGCTGCTTTGTCTGGAACCAGCTGCAGCTTTGCTAGGTCTTTGTTGGCTGCAACTGACCATATTACCGGACAGAAATCAAGATGGGACAAGATCAAACCCTGAACAACTAGTACAGATTATCTTTGCGTCAAAAATGGCAGAACATATTTTTGTAACAGTGCATACAGTGCATTCGGAAAGTATTCAGACCCCTTGACTTTTTCCACATTTTGTTAAGTTGCAGCCTTATTCTATATTAACCCTCAAAATCACAGTTGACAGTGCATGTCAGAGCAAAAACGAAGCCATGAGGTCGAAGGAATTGTCCGTAGAGCTCCGAGACAGGATTGTGTCGAGGTACCAAAAAATGTCTGCAGCATTGAAGTTCCTCAAGAAAACAGTGGCCTCCAGCATTGTTAAACAAATCAGAAATAAACAAAAGCCTCATTCATAAAAAGAACAGAAGGAGTGGAAAAAAACAAAGCAGCATACATTCTTTTTGAAAACAGAGGTTTGGAACCACCAAGACTCTTTCTATAACTGGCCAGACGGCAAAACTTAGAAGTCGGGGGAGAAGGGCCTTGGTCAGGGAGGTGACCAAGAACCGATGGTCACTGACAGAGATCCAGAGTTACTTTGTGGAGATCGGAGATCCTTCCAGAAGGACATCCATCTCTGTAGCACTCCACCAATCAGGCCTTCATGGTAGTGGACAGACGGAAGCCACTCCTCAGTAAAAGGCACATGACAGCCCGCTTGGAGTTTGCCAAATGCACCTAAAGGACTATCAGACCATGAGAAACAAGATTCTCTGGTCTGATGAAACTAAGATTGTACTTGAATGCCAAGCATCACGTCTGGAGGAAACCTGGCACCATCCCTAAGGTGAAGCATGGTGGTGGCAGCATCATGCTGTGGGGATGTTTTTCAGGGGCAAGGACTGGGAGACTAGTCAGGATCGAGGGAAAGATGAACGGCACAAAATACAGAGAGATCCTTGATGGAAACCTGCTCCAGAGTGCTCGGGACCTCCGACTGGGGCGAAGGTTCACCTTCCAACAGGAAAACAACCCTAAGCACATAGACAAGAATGCAGGAGTGGCTTCAGGACAAGTCTCTGAATGTCCTTGAGTGGTCCAGCCAGAGCCCAGACTTGAACCCGATCTAACATCTCTGGAGAGACCTGAAAATAGCTGTGCAGCAGCGCTCCCCATCCAACCTGACAGGGCTTGAGAGGATCTGCAGAGAAGAATGGGAGAAACTCCCCAAATACTGGAGTGCCAATCTTGTAGCGCCATACCCAAGAAGAATCAAGGCTGTAATCACTGCCAAAATCTGTTTTTGCTTTTTATTGAATCCATTTTAGAATAAGGCTGTAACGTAACAAAATGTGGAAAAACTCAATTTATGTGGACACCTGCTTGTTAAACATCTAATTCCAAAATCATGGGCATTAATATGGAGCTGGTCCCCCCTTTGCTGCTACAACGGCCTCCACTCTTCTGGGAAGGCTTTCCACTAGATGTTGGTACATTGTTGCAGGGACTTGGTTCCATTCAGCCACAAGAGCATTAGTGAGGTCGGGCAATGATGTTGGGCGATTAGGCCTGGCTCTCAGTCGGCGTTCCAATTTATCCCAAAGGTGTTCGATGGGGTTGTGGTCAGGGAGGGATCTGTGCAGACCAGTCAAGTTCTTCCACACTGATCTCAACAAACTATTTCTATAAGCTGAAACACGAAAGGGCTTTCCCCAAATGTTGCCACCAAGTTGGAAGCACAGAATCATCTAGAATGTCATTGTATGCTGTAGTGTTAATATTTCCCTTCACTAGAACTAAAGAACCTAGCCCGTACCATGAAAACAGCCCCAGACCATTATTCCCCCTCCACCAAACCTTACAGTTGGCACTATGCATTTTATTTACTTATTTAATTTTTTCATTTAACTAGGCAAGTCATTTAAGCTCCTGAGTGGGGCAGTGGTTTAAGGCACTGCATCTCAGTGCAAGAGGTGTCACTACAGTCAAATCCAGGCAGAATCACATCCGTCTGTGATTGGGAGTCCCATAGGGCGGAGCACAGGTTTGGTAGGCCATCATTCTAAATAAGAATTTGTTCTTAACTGACTTGCCTAGTTAAATAAAGGTAAAAATGTTTTAAATAAATCAAATAAAAATATGACGGCCTACCGAAAGGCAAAAGGCCTCCTGCTGGGACGGGGGATTAAAAATATAAAAATATAGGACAAAATATACATCACGACAAGAGAGACAGCACAACACTGCATAAAGAGAGACCTAAGACAAAAACATAGCATGGCAGGAACACATAAAAACAGCACGGTAGCAACACAACATGACAACAACATGGTAGTAACACAACATGGCAGCAGCACAACATGGTAGCAGCACAAAACATGGTCCAAATATTGTTGGGCACAGACAACTGCACAAAGGGCAAGAAGGTAGAGACAACAATACATCACGCGAAGCAGCCACAACTGTCAGTAAGAGTGTCCATGATTGAGTCTTTGAATGAAGAGAAGGAGATTGGGGAAGGTAGGGTTCTCCTGGCATCCACCAAACCCAGATTTGTTTGTTCGGACTGCCAGATGGTGAAGTGTGAACTTATCACTCCAGAGAACGCGTTTCCACTGCTCCAGAGTCCAATGGCGGTGAGCTTTACACCACTCCAACCGACGCTTGGCATTGCGCATGGTGATCTTAGGCTTGTGTGCGGCTGCTCGGCCATGGAAACCCATTTCATGAAGCTCCTGACGAACAGTTATTGTGCTGACTTTGCCTCCAGGGACAGTTTGGAACTTGGTAGTGATTGTTGCAACCGAGGACAGACGATTTTTACGCACTACGCGCTTCAACACTTGGCGGTCTCGTTGTATGAGCTCGTGTGGCCTACCACTTTGCGGCTGAGCTGTTGTTGCTCCTAGATGTTTCCACTTCAAAATAACAGCACTTAAAGTTGACCGGGGCAGCTCTATCAGGGCAGAAATTTGACGAACTGACTTCAGTGCCAAGTTGAAATTAACTGAGCTCTTCAGTATGTCCATTCTACTGCCAATGTTTGTCTCTGGAGATTGCATGGTTATGTGCTCGATTTTATAGCAAGAAGTGTGGCTGAAATAGCCGAATCCACTAATTTGAAGGGGTGTCCACATACTCCTAGGAGTAACCAATGGTTCCATATGTTCTTTTGGTTGCGTTGGTTCCATAAGTTATTTTCTTCCACTGCGTCCATTGGTTCTTTTGGTTCCATTAGTTATTTTGCTTCCATTACTTCCATTGAATGGGCCACTTCAGAGATTCTTTAATTGAAAAAACAACAACGTTAAACAAACAGAAACAGGGAAACATTGACTGGGGTCTATCTCTCACATCTCTGATTGTCTTCTCCTCATAGCGTCCTGCCTGTCCTTCGTCCCTGAGAAGGGGACAGTAGGTGCCAGCGGAGACCTGGCCCCTCTCTCCCACCTGGCTCTGGGGCTGATGGGAGAAGGCAAGATGTGGTCGCCCAAGAGTGGATGGGCCGACGCCAAATACGTAAGCCATATCACTGCATTTATTTAATGTTCTATTTTACCTTTATGTAACCAGACGATTCAGAACAAATTCTTATTTATAACGACAGCGTGTAACTGTATAACTAACAAACTGATGTCACTGGAACTTCTCAATGGGCCTGGATGATTGGGACATTGCACAATATTCTCAGTGAAAATGTTGACATTGTGATCAACATAGTGGTAGACTGACTACTGAGAGGTCAGATGAGAAAACATGTTTGTTTTTCTACAACCCGCGACCTTTTACATTTGTTTTCCCCCTCTTTTCCCCTTTCATCCCTCTGCCCAGGTACTAGAGGCTCATGGACTCAAGCCAATATCACTGAAGCCCAAGGAGGTAAAGCGAACACACTCGTCTACTCTTTTGTTGTTCTTTGTCACTCTATGGAGCTGTTGATTTGAGTTCACACAGAGTATTTGTGTACCATTTACAACAAACCAACTTCAATCAGTTTGCAAATGACTGCATCTACTCTTCTGTTGTTCTTTGTCACTCTATGGAGCAGTTGATTTGAGTTCACACAGTGTATTTGTGTACCATTTACAACAAACCAATTTCAATCAGTTTGCAAATGACAGCTGATAAAACAGAATGTTCTCTTATTTTCCACAACAAAGGTGTTTAACTCCAGTCCTTGAGATAGGTGTTTTGATGGGATGAGACTCCTATATTTGCATGTCACTGGGCTGTGTTGGATCAACTCTTCTTCAGTTCAGCTCTCTGGACCACAGATGTTCTGGGCTGACCATGGTTTCCAAGGGGATGTTTGTGTGGGGATTGGGTTAAAAGCCATCTCTCTTGCCTGCCCATAGGGCCTGGCGTTAATTAATGGTACCCAGATGATCACGTCTCTGGGGGCAGAGGCGGTAGAGAGAGCCCAGGCCATCGCCAGGCAGGCGGACATCATCGCTGCTATCACCCTGGAGGTGCTCAAGGGGACCTCCAAGGCCTTCGACAGCGGTGAGACGAGAAGGAGGGATGCGTGTGTATGTGTGTGCTTTCACCCAATCACTCTGGAGGTTTTCAAGGGGACTTTCCAAGCCTTTGAGCATGGAGGGTTAGTGTTCATTCTAAAGTTAGGGTTAGTTAGCCCTGCTGAGGTGCTAAAGGGGATCAGTGAATGTGTATAAGTACTCCCGAGTGGCACAGCGGTCTAAGGCACTGCATCTCAGTGCTTGAGGCATCACTACAGACACCCTGGTTCGAATCCAGGCTGTATCACAACCGGCTGTGATTGGGAGTCCCATAGGGCAGCGCACAATTGGCCCAGCGTCGTCTGGGTTTGGCCGATGTAGGCCGTCATTGAAATTAAGAAGTTGTTCTTAACTGACTTGCCTGGTTAAATAGAAAAATAACATATATATATACTTTTAATGTGTGTAGGTGATCACTGCGGGACATACAACCACAACTTTGTCATTTTCTAGCACTTTTACCAACTGCCGACCACAACGACCGATCTAAAACATCATGATTGAGACTGATTTAGCTACGCTATGCTAACTCAGTCCTCCATCATTCTAGATATCCACGCTCTGCGGCCCCATCCAGGACAGATAGAAGTGGCCATGAGGTTCCGTGCCTTGCTGGACTCAGACCACCACCCCTCAGAGATCGCAGGTGAGGGAATGGATCAGGGTGCTGTACTATGGCTGACCCTCTGCTCCAACCTCTCCAATCTGTGTGTGTGTGTGTGTGTGTGCCTGTCTTTTGGAGGAGTTGGGATAAAGTAATCACTGGACAATAAAAGTAATGTTCTTGTTCCTCTACAGAGAGCCATCGGTTCTGTGACAGAGTCCAGGATGCCTACACCATGCGTTGCTGTCCTCAGGTGAATTAACATAGGGGTCAGAGGTCACAGAGAATCCCCCTCCAGGTCAGGACTCAACTCAGCCTGGTCTTTTCTTTTTTATCCACAGGTCCACGGTATTGTGAACGACACAATAGATTTTACCCAGAAAATCATCAACACAGAGATCAACAGTGCCACTGACAACCCTGTATCCTTCACTGTGGGTGGTGTGTGTATGTGTGACCAAACTATTCACCAACTATTCCCCTGACCAAATTTGACAATTTCTGCCTTCTGTGCCAGTTTTATCCTTAATGTCTGAAACAAGATGGTGTTTGCAGAGAGAGGAGAGACCATCTCAGGAGGAAACTTCCATGGGGAATACCCAGCAAAGGTATCAAAAGCTTCTGGTGGACTGAGTATTCCTGAGTTTTAAAACTAAGTGAGACGATAAAAGGCATAGTATGACTAGATTCAGCCGCGGGGCGATTTTTTCTGGAGCAGATGTTTTGAAGTTGAAGTCGGAAGTTTACATACACTTAGGTTGGAGTCATTAAAACAAGTTTTTCAATCACTCCACAAATTTCTTGTTAACAAACTATAGTTTTGGTAAGTCGGTTAGGACATCTTCTTTGTGCATGACACAAGTAATTTTTCCAACAATTGTTTACAGACAGATTATTTCACTTATAATTCACTGTATCATCATTCCAGTGGGTCAGAAGTTAACATCATGGGAAAATCTAAAGAAATCAGCCAAGACCTCAGAAAAAAAATTGGAGACCTCCACAAGTCTGGTTCATCCTTGGGAGCAACTTCCAAATGCCTGAAGGTACCATGTTCATCTGTACAAACAATAGTACGCAAGCATGAACACCATGGGACCACGCAGCCGTCATACCGCTCAGGAAGGAGACGTGTTCTGTCTCCTAGAGATGAACGTACTTTGGTGGGAAAAGTGCAAATCAATCCCAGAACAACAGCAAAGGAACTTGTGAAGATGCTGGAGGAAACAGGTACAAAAGTATCTATATCCACAGTAAAACAAGTTCTATATCGACATAACCTGAAAGGCCTCTCAGCAAGGAAGAAGCCACTGCTCCAAAACCTCCATTAAAAAGCCAGACTACAGTTTGCAACTGCACATGGGGACCAAGATTGAACTTAAAAAAAAAATGTCCTCTGGTCTGATGACACAAAAATATAACTGTTCGGCCATAATGACCATCGTTATGTTTGGAGGAAAAAGGGGGAGGCTTACCAGCCGAAGAACACCATCCCAATCGCGAAGCACGGGGGTGACAGCATCATGCTGTGGGGGTGCTTTGTTGCAGGAGGGACTGGTGCACTTCACAAAATAGATGGCATCATGAGGAAGGAAATGTTTGTGGATATATTGAAGCAACATCTCAAGACATCAGTCAGGAAGTTAAAGCTTGGTCGCAAATGGGTCTTCCAAATGGACAATGACCCCAAGCATACTTCCAAAGTTGTGGCAAAATGGCTTAAGGACAACAAAGTCAAGGTATTGGAGTGGCCATCACAAAGCCCTGACCTCAATCCTACAGAAAATGTGTGGGTAGAATTGTAAAAGCGTGTGCGAACAAGGAGGACTACAAACCTGACTCAGTTACACCAGCTCTGTCAGGAGGAATGGGCCAAAATTCACCCAACCTATTGTGGGAAGCTTGTGGAAGGCTACCCGAAATGTTTGGCCCAATTTAAACAATTTAAAGGCAATGCTACCAAATACTAATTGAGTGTATGTAAACTTCTGACCCACTGGGAATGTGATGAAAAAAATAAAAGCTCAAATAAATCATTCTCTCTACTATTATTCTGACATTTCACATTCTTAAAATAAAGTGGTGATCCTAGCTGACCTAAAACAGGGAATTTTTACTGGGAGTAAATGTCAGGAATGTTGAAAAATCGAGTTGAAATGTATTTGGCAAAGGTGTATGTAAACTTCCGACTTCAACTGCATACAGTGCCTTCGGAAAGTATTCAGACCCCTTGACTTTTTTCACATTTTGTTACATTACAGACAAATTCTAAAATTGATTAAATAAAAACATGTCCTCATCAATCTACACACAATACCCCATAATGACATCACAATACCCCATAATGACATCACAATACCCCATAATGACAAAGCGAAAACAGGTTTTTAGACATTTTGGCGCATTTATTTAAAAGTAAAGAACAGAAATACCTTATTTACATAAGTATTCAGACCCTTTGCTATGAGACTCTAAATTGAGCTCAGGTGCTTCCTGTTTCCATTGATCATCCTTGAGATGTTTCTACAACTTGGAGTCCAACTGTGGTAAATTCAAGTAATTGGACATGATTTGGAAAGGCACACACCTGTCTATACAAGGTCCCACAGTTGACAGTGCATGTCAGAGCAAAAACCAAGCCGTGAGTTCAAAGGAATTGTCCGTAGAGCTCTGAGACAGGATTGTGTCGAGGCATAGATCTGGGCAATGCAGTATTGAAGGTCCCCAAGAACACAGTGGCCTCCATCATTCTTAAATGGAAGAAGTTTGGAACCACCAAGATTCTTCCTAGAGCTGGCTGCCCTGTCAAACTGAGCAATCGGGGGAAAAGGGCCTTGGTCAGGGAGGTGACCAAGAACCCGATGTTGAGACTCAGAGCTCTAGACGTCCTCTGTGGAAATGGGAGAACCTTCCAGAAGGACAACCATCTCTGCAGCACTACCAATCAGGCCTTTATGGTAGAGTGGCCAGATGGAAGCCACTCCTCAGTTAAAGGCACATGACAGCCCGCTTGGAGTTTGCCAAAACACACCTAAAGACTCTCAGACTATGAGAAACAAGATTCTCTGGTCTGATGAAACCAAACTCTTTGGCCTGAATGCCAAGCATCACGTCTGTAGGAAACCTGGCACCATCCCTAAGGTGAAGCATGGTGGTGGCAGCGTCATGGTGCATGGGATGTTTTTCAGTGGCAGGGACTGGGAGACTAGTCAGGATCGAGGAAAAGATGAACGGCGCAAAGTGCAGAGAATGGGAGAAACTCCCCAAATACAGGTGTGCCAAGCTTGTAGCATCATACCCTAGAAGACTAAAGGGTGTAATCCCTGCCAAAGGGGCTTTAACAAAGTACTGAGTAAAGGGTCTGAATACTTATGTAAATGTGGTATTTAAGTTTTTTTAATTTTTTTATACATTTGATAAAATACTGTTTTTGCTTTGTCATGATGGGGTATTTTGTGTAGATTGATGAGGGGGAAAAATTATTCAAGCAATTTTAGAATAAGGCTGTTACCTAAAACAATGTGGAAAAAGTCAAGGTGTAACGCCCAGGCCAGAGATGACAGGCTGGAGCGTTTTGGTTTCGTTTTGGTGTAGGGTTGTCAGTTCTAGGTGTCATAGATCTATGTTGGGGTATGGTTCCCAATTAGAGGCAGCTGTGTGTCGTTGTCTCTAATTGGGAACCATATTTATGTTTGTAGGTTTCACTCTAGGTTTGTGGGTTATTGTATGAGCTTAGCTTGTCTTTGTTATGTTCACTTTCACGATCTTCGTTACTTTCTGTTTGTTGTGTACCCAGTACGTTCGTATTAAAATGTATACTGGAAGCATCGCTGCGTCTTAGTCTGTCCATTATGAAGATCGTGACACAAGGAGTCTGATTACTTTCCCGAAGGCACTGTATGTATGTATATAACTGTTTGTTGGGAGCTTCATGAAATGGGTTTTCATGGTCGAGCAGCCGCACACAACCCTAAGATCACCATGCGCAATGCTAAGCGTCGGCTGAAGGGGTGTAAAGCTCGCCACCATTGGACTCTATAGCAGTGGAAACGTGTTCTCTGGAGGGATGAATAACGCTTCACCATCTGGAAGTCCGACAGATCTTGGTTTGGCGGATGCCAGTAGAACGCTACCTGCTCGAATGCATTGTGCAGTGTAAAGTTTGGTGGAGAAGGAATAATGGTCTGGGTTTTTTTTTTTATGGTTCGGGCTTGGCCCCTTAGTTCCAGTGAAGGGAAATCTTAACGCTACAGCATATACTGACATTCTAGACGATTCTGTGGTTCCAACTTTGTGGCAACAGTGGGGGGGGAATGCGCTTTCCTGTTTCGGCATGACAATGCCCCCGTGCACAAAGCGAGGTCCATACCTCAATAATGCTCTTGTGGCTGAATGGAAGTAAGTCCCCACAGCAATGTTCCAACATCTAGTGTAAATCCTTCCCAGAAGAGTGGAGGCTCATATCCGCAAAGGGGGGACCAACCCCATATTACTGTCCATGATTTTGGAATTAGATGTTCAACGAGCAGGTGTCCACATACTTTTGGTCATGTAGTGTATATATACAGTTGAAGTCGGAAGTCGGAACACCTTTGCCAAATACATTTAAACTAAATCTTTCACAATTCCTGACATTTAATCCTAGTAAAATTCCCTGTCTTAGGTCAGTTAGGATCACCACTTTATTTTACGAATGTGAAATGTCAGAATAATAGTAGAGAATGATTTATTTCAGCTTTTATTTCTTTCATCACATTCCCAGTGGGTCAGAAGTTTACATACACTGAATTAGTATTTGGTAGCATTGCCTTTAAAGTGTTTCACAAGGAAGGGTCAAACGTTTCACAAGCTTCCCACAATAATTTGGGTGAATTTTGGCCCATTCCTGATGGCCACTCCAATACCTTTACTTTGTTGTCCTTAAGCCGTTTTGCTTTGGAAGTATGCTTCGGGTCATTGTCCATTTGGAAGACCCATTTGCGACCAAGCTTTAACTTCCTGACTGATGTCTTGAGATGTTGCTTCCACATAATTTTCCTTCTTCATGATGCCATCTATTTTGTGAAGTGCACCAGTTCTTCCTGCAGCAAAAGCACCCCCACAACATGATGCTGCCACCCCCGTGCTTCACGGTTGGGATGGTGTTCTTCGGCTTGCAAGCCTCCCCCTTCTCCCTCCAAACATAACGATGGTCATTATGGCCAAACAGTTCTATTTTTATTTCATCAGACCAGAGGACATTTCTCCAAAAAGTACGATCTTTGTCCCCATGTGCAGTTGCAACCCTTAGTCTGGCTTTTTTTATGACGGTTTTCCTTGCTGAGTGGCCTTTCAGGTTATATCGATATAGGACTTGTTTTACTGTGGATATAGATATTTTTGTACCTGTTTCCTCCAGCATCTTCACAAGGTCCTTTGCTGTTGTTCTGGGATTGATTTGCACTTTTCTCACCAAAGTACGTTCATCTCTAGGAGACAGAACGCGTCTCCTTCCTGAGCGGTATGACGGCTGCGTGGTCCCATGGTGTTTATACTTGCATACTATTGTTTGTACAGATGAACGTGGTACCTTCAGGCATTTGGAAATTGCTCCCCCCAAGGATGAACCAGACTTGTGGAGGTCTACAATTTATTTTCTGAGGTCTTGGCTGATTTCTTTTGATTTTCCCATGATGTCAAGCAAAGAGGCACTGAGTTTGAAAGTAGGCCTTGAAATACATCCACAGGTACACCTCCAATTGACTCAAATGATATCAATTAGCCTATCAGAAGCTTCTAAAGCCATGACATCATTTTCTGGAATTTTCCAAGCTGTTTAAAGGCACAGTCAACTTAGTGTATGTAAACTTCTGACCCACTGGAATTGTGATACAGTGAGTTATAAGTGAAATAGTCTGTCTATAAACAATTGTTGGAAAAATTACTTGTGTCATGCACAAAGAAGATGTCCTAACCGACTTGCCAAAACTATAGTTTGTTAACAAGAAATTTGTGGAGTGGTTGAAAAACGAGTTTTAATGACTCCAACCTAAGTGTATGTAAACTTCCGACTTCAACTGTATATATATATACAGTATATATAAATCAAATCAAATCAAATTTTATTTGTCACATACACATGGTTAGCAGATGTTAATGCGAGTGTAGCGAAATGCTTGTGCTTCTAGTTCCGACCATGCAGTAGTATCTAACAAGTAATCTAACAAATTCACAACAACTACCTTATACACACAAGAGTAAAGGAATGAATACGAGTATGTACATATAAATATATGGATGAGCGATGGCTGACCGGCATAGGCAAGATGCAGTAGATGGTATGGAGTACAGTATATACACATATATATATGAGATGGGTAATGTAGGATATGTAAACATTATATAAATGGCATTGTTTAAAGTGGCTAGTGATACATTATTTCATCCAGTTATAATTATTAAAGTGGCTAGAGATTTGGGTCGATGGCGAACGGCATAGGCAAGATACAGTAGATGGTTTAGAGTACAGTGTATACATTTGATATGAGTATGTCGGATACGTAAACATTATATACAAAATTGTTTAAAGTGGCTAGTGATACATTTGTTACATCCAATTCCTATGTTTAAAGTGGCTAGAGATTTAAGTCAGTATGTTGGCAGCAGCCACTCAATGTTAGTGATGGCTGTTTAACAGTCTGATGGCCTTGAGGTAGAAGCTGTTTTTCAGTCTCTCGGTCCCAGCTTTGATGCACCTGTACTGACCTCGCCTTCTGGATGATAGCGGGGTGAACAGGCAGTGGCTCGGGTGGTTGTTGTCCTTGATGATCTTTTTGGCCTTCCTGTGACATCGGGTGGTGTAGGTGTCCTGGAGGGCAGGTAGGTTTCCCCCGGTGATGCGCTGTGCAGTCCTCACTACCCTCTGGAGAGCCTTACGGTTGTGGGCGGAGCAGTTGCCGTACAGGATGCTCTCGATAGTGCATCTGTAAAAGTTTGTGAGTGATTTTGGTGACAAGCCGAATTTCTTCAGCCTCCTGAGGTTGAAGAGGCGCTGTTGCGCCTTCTTCACCACGCTGTCTGTGTGGGTGGACCAATTCAGTTTGTCCGTGATGTGTACACCGAGGAACTTAAAACTTTCCACCCTCTCCACTACTGTCCCCTCGATGTGGATAGGGGGGTGCTCCCTCTCCTGTTTCCTGAAGTCCACGATCATCTCCTTTGTTTTGCTGACATTGAGTGAGAGGTTATTTTCCTGACACCACACTCCGAGGGCCCTCACCTCCTCTCTGTAGGCCGTCTCGTCGTTGTTGGATCTGTGTACGGGACCAATAAACTTTGATTGGATTTGATATGACTCCTATTCCTCTATTGTTCTCTCTCTCTTTCTGTCTCTAGGCCCTGGACTTCTTGGCTATAGGTGTCCATGAGCTGGCAGCCATCAGTGAGAGGAGGATTGAGCGTCTGTGTAACCCGTCTCTCAGTGAGCTGCCAGCCTTCCTAGTCAACGAAGGAGGGCTCAACTCTGGATTCATGATCGCACACTGTACAGCTGCTTCCCTAGGTTAGTAAAGGACCAGCTCTTACTAACGTATGTAACTACGTCTTTGGGTGCCCAGGAGTAAACCCATTGTGTGTTAAAGAAGGCTAGCGCTGAGAAATAAAGTATTACTTTGATTTAAACACACCCATCAACATGTATCGATCACATCTTTACTAATGCTGCAGAAAATGAGCTTGAAAGCAGTATCCAGATCCATAGGATGTAGTGATCACAGTAGCCATATCTAAACCAAAGTTCCAAAGGCTGGGTCTAATATAGTGTATAAGAGGTCATACAATAAGTTTTGTAGTGATTCTTATATTGTAGAATATTTGCTGGTCTGTGGTGTGTAATGAGGAGCAATCAGACGCTGCACTTGACACATTTATGAAATTGCTTATTCCAGTTACTAATAAGCACATACCCATTAAGAAAATGACCGTAAAAACTGTTAAATCCCCATGGATTGATGAGGCAAATGGAATGGTAAATAAGTCTGGCTGCACAACCGGATTGGCAAACGTATTGCAAAATGAGAAATCATGTGACTAAACTGAATAAAAAGAAAGCTAATATTAATAATATTTATGTCAATCTCTCCTGGCTCAAAGTGGAGGAGAGATTGACTTCATCACTACTTTTATTTATGAGAGGTATTGACATGTTGAATGCACCGAGCTGTCTGTCTAAACTACTGGCACACAGCTTGGACACCCATGCATACCCCCCAAGACATGCCACAAGAGGTCTCTTCACAGTTCTCAAGTCCAGAACCTGACTATGGGAGTTACATAGTACTACATAGAGCCATTACTACATGGAACTCTATTCCACATCAAGTAACTGACGCAAGCAGTAAAATTAGATTAAAAAAACTGATAAAAATACACCTGATGGAACAGCGGGGACTGTGAAGCAACAAAAACATATGTGGTAGTAGTGGAGTAGGGGCCTGAGGGCACACAGTGTGTTGTGAATGTATTGTAATGTTTTTAAAATTATCTACAAATTCTTGATGGGTGAAAAGTGTCCGAAACATTACTCCTAAATTCATAAAATCAATCGTTATATCCTGTTTCACTTGTGTAGTATCAGAGAACAAGGTGCTGTGCCACCCATCTTCAGTGGACTCCCTGTCCACCAGCGCAGCCACAGAGGACCACGTGTCCATGGGAGGCTGGGCCGCCAGGAAAGCCCTGAGGGTTGTGGAACATGTGGAACAAGGTGGGAAACTAACCATTGAATTGGACTTGATACAGTAGATATTCATCTTTTTATTATTTGTTACTTTTGAAAAGAAGCAATATTTTGATACTAGATATGAATTAGTTACCTGTCAGAATTCTTCTGTGAAATTCACACAGAAATATTTTTGGGCTGGGTTCACACACAAAGTGGCAAAAACAACAAAATAATGTAGTTGGTTCTAGCCTGGGGTGGGAAGTGTCTGCACAAGGTTGCAATTCATTGGTGAATAGTTTTTCTGCTACGAGCTGTGTACTAAATTGGTCACTAAACCTCACAGTTATCTGCTTTTGAGCATTTAATGTAAATAGTGAGTAGCAAACAAACAGAAGTAAATGATGTGAACTGATGTAGTGCATTCGGAAAGTATTCAGACCCCTTGATATTTTCCACATTTAGTACATTACAGCCTTATTCTAAAATTGATTAAATCGTTTTTTCTCTCATCAATCTATACACAATACCCCTTAATGACAAAGCAAAAATATAGTTAAAAAATATCTATAATAAAAAAAATCCTGAAATATCACCTTTGTTGAACTTTGTTGAATCACCTTCGGCAGCGATTACATAATGGAGTCTTCTTGGGTATGACACTACAAGCTTGGCAGAAGCTGCCCAGTGACACGAGTCTACCAGACGAGCTAAATAACTTCGATGCTCACTTCGAGGCAAGTAAAACTGAAACATGCATGAGAGCATCAGCTGTTCTAGACAACTGTATGATCACGCTCTCCGCAGCTGATGTGAGTAAGACCATCAAACAGGTTAACATTCACAAGGCCGCAGGGCCAGACGGATTACCAGGACAGGTACTCCGAGCACGCGCTGACCAACTGGCAAGTGTCTTCACTGACATTTTCAACCTCTGCCTGTCTGAGTCTGTAATACCAACGTGTTTCAAGCAGACCACCATAGTCCCTGTGCCCAAGAACAATAAGGTAACCTTCCTAAATGACTACCGACCCGTAGCACTCACGTCTGTAGCCATGAAATGCTTTGAAAGGCTGGTCATGGCTCACATCAACACCATTATCCCAGAAACCTTAGACCCACTCCAACTGTCATACCACACCAACAGATCCACAGATGATGCAATCTCTATTGCACTCCACACTGCCCTTTCACACCTGGACAAAAGGAACACCTATGTGAGAATGCTATTCATTGACTACAGCTCAGCGATCAACACCATAGTGCCCTCAAAGCTCATCACTAAGCTAAGGACCCTGGGACTTCTCCCTCGGCAACTGGATCCCGGACTTGATGGGCCACCCCCAAGTGGTAAGGGTAGGTAACAACACATCCGCCACGCTGATCCTCAACACGGGGATCCCTCAGGGGTGCGTGCTCAGCCCCCTCCTGTACTCCCTGTTCACTCATGAGGCACGACTCCAACACCATCATTAAGTTTGCTGATGACACAACAGTGGTAGGCCTGATCACCGACAACGATGAGACAGCCTATAGAGAGGAGGTCAGAGACCTGACTGTGTGGTGCAAGGACAACAACCTCTCCCTGAACGTGATCAAGACAAAGGAGATGATTGTGGACTACAGGAATAGGAGGACCAAGCATGCCCCCATTCTCATTGACGGGGCTGTAGTGGAGCAGGTTGAGAGCTTCAACTTCCTTGGCGTCCACATCACCAACAAACTAACATGGTCCAAGCACACCAAGACAGTTCTGAAGAGGGCACGACAAAACCTATTCCCCCTCAGGAGACTGAAAAGATTTGGCATGGGTCATCAGATCCTCAAAAGGTTTTACAGATACAGCATCGAGAGCATCCTGACGGGTTGCATACCTGCCTGGTATGGCAACTGCTCGGACTCCGACCGCAAGGCACTACAGAGGGTAGTGCGTACGGCCCAGTACATCACCGGGGCCAAGCTTCCTGCCATCCATGACTTCTATACCAGGCGGTGTCAGAGGAAGGCCCTAAAACTTGTCAAAGACTCCAGCCACCCTAGTCATAGAGTGTTCTCTCTGCTACCGCACAGCAAGCGGTACCGGAGCGCCAAGTCTAGGTCCAAGAGGCTCCTAAACAGCTTCTACCCCCCAAACATAAAACTCCTGAAGAGCTAATCAAATGGCTACCCAGACTATTTGCATTGCCCCCCCGCTCTGGAGCGCTGCTGCTACTCTCTGTTGTTATCTATGCATAGTCACTTTAATAACTCTACCTACATGTACATATTACCTCAGTTACCTCGACACAGGTGCCCCCTTTGACTCTGTACCGGTACCCCCTGTATATAGCCTCTACATTGACTCTGTACTGGTACCCCCTGTATATAGCCTCCACATTGACTCTGTACTGGTACCCCCTGTATATAGCCTCCACATTGACTCTGTACTGGTACCCCCTGTATATAGCCTCCACATTGACTCTGTACCGGTACCCCCTGTATATAGCCTCCACATTGACTCTGTACCGGTACCCCCTGTATATAGCCTCCACATTGACTCTGTACCGGTACCCCCTGTATATAGCCTCCACATTGACTCTGTACCGGTACCCCCTGTATATAGCCTCCACATTGACTCTGTACTGGTACCCCCTGTATATAGCCTCCACATTGACTCTGTACCGGTACCCCCTGTATATAGCCTCCACATTGACTCTGTACTGGGACCCCCTGTATTTAGCCTCCACATTGACTCTGTACTGGTACCCCCTGTATATAGCCTCCACATTGACTCTGTACTGGTACCCCCTGTATATAGCCTCCACATTGACTCTGTACTGGTACCCCCTGTATATAGCCTCCACATTGACTCTGTACTGGTACCCCCTGTAGCCCCGCCATTGTTATTTACTGCTGCTCCTTAATTATTTGTTATTCTCTTACTTTTTTTGTGATATTTTCTTAAAACTTCATTGTTGGTAAAGAGCTTGTAAGTAAGCATTTCACTGTAAGGTCTACCTACACCTGTTGTATTCAGGGTTGTTCTTCTTAATCTGAATTGGGAAACATTTACCCAGTTACTGTGAAAATGTCCTATTTCTACTGACAGTGGGTGTTCTGGGTAATATGTAACTTCACGGTGATACTGACAACTACAGTAGTGGAGTTCAAGCAAACACAGAAAAACAAGAAGTCAGTGATATTTAAAAGACACACCAGAGGAAGTTGCCACTATTTCAATGTATTGTCTTGTCCTAGAGATGAAATGCACGTTGACTTAAATCATTGTGCAACATCATGTGTAAACTCTGGCCATCGTCTTTCAGCAAAAAAAAAAAGTGGATTTCTACCGGTGTGGCCGTCTTAAAAACTAGCCCACATTTAGAAGGCTCAACCAGTGTTAAAAGTCTAATGTAATATCAGATCATTTCTGGGTAACAATTAAGTACCTTACTGTGATTGCTTTCAATTAAAATTGCCAAAAAGAAACAAAAATAGCTTCTTAGCAAAGGGATATTTCTCATGCAAGAATGTTGCTAGGATTGTCTGGGGGTGGTCTGGATGTGGAGGGTAAAACTGAAATCTAGCTATTATTGGCAGAGAGGTTATTGGTGATGTCATCAGGCAGGTCAAAACTCCATCCCACCAAAACAGGCTGAAATTTCAGCCGATCTTTTACAAACAGCTTTTACACTAAAAGGGCATCATCATCACTTTCACAGTATTATTCCAACCTCATACTGTGGAAATATATATACAACACAGGAAAATCACGTTTGTTTTGACTGTACTGGACATTTAAAATACTTTTTACCTCTATGTCAATAAGGAACTTTTGGATTTTTTGGTTTAATACTGTTGTTGATGATACTTATCCAATCAGAGAAATGTGTTTATTTATGTGAATGGCGTGTTATTCTGAGGGTCCACAATTGGTCCATAACCTGTCCTATTTCCCCTTCCCCTCGTCAGTCCTGGCAATCGAGCTGCTAGCTGCCTGCCAGGGAATTGAGTTCCTCCGCCCTCTGCGTACCACAACACCATTGGAGAAGGTCTATGACCTTGTACGCAGCGTAGTCAAGTAAGTCAAACAGATCTGGGCAGTGTGTACACACTGTAACGCACACAACACATGTCTCAGTCACCCGAAATGATTGAGAAAGTTGGTTAATATTTATCCAATGTCCCTCTTCTTTCTGTGCCTCCTCTTCCCCTCATTATGTGCTTCCCACCAATTCGCACCCCCTCTCTGCCTCCCCCTCTCTGCCTCCCCCTCTCTGCCTCCCCCTCTTCTCCTCACCCTCTCTGCCTCCCCTCTTCTCCTCACCCCTCTGCCTCCCCCTCTTCTCCTCACCCTCTCTGCCTCCCCTCTTCTCCTCACCCTCTCTGCCTCCCCCTCTTCTCCTCACCCTCTCTGCCTCCCCTCTTCTCCTCACCCTCTCTGCCCCCTCTTCTCCTCACCCCCTCTGCCTCCCCCTCTTCTCCTCACCCTCTCTGCCTCCCCTCTTCTCCTCACCCTCTCTGCCTCCCCTCTTCTCCTCACCCTCTCTGCCTCCCCTCTTCTCCTCACCCTCTCTGCCTCCCCCTCTTCTCCTCACCCTCTCTGCCTCAACCTCTTCTCCTCCCCCTCTCTGCCTCCCCCTCTTCTCCTCACCCTCTCTGCCTCCCCTCTTCTCAGGCCCTGGATCAAGGATAGGTTCATGTCTCCAGACATTGAGGCGGTCCATCGTCTTCTTCTAGACCAGAAGGCAAGTGTGGGGTCATAATAGTGTGGGGTCATAACTCTGAGCCTATGTTCATTAAATAAATGAAAAATATTAATTTAGCACACGCTTTTATCCAAGTTTGTGTATTTTATGTGGTTATTCAGGTGTGGAATGTGGCTCAGCCATACATTGAGAAGTATAACATGGAGCTTCTTCCTGAGTCCCGCCCCATCTCTCCTACTGCCTTCTCATTGGATCCCCCAGCATCACCACGGAAACGCATCCGACTGGAGTGAAATCATCATCTGTCTAAATGTATACTTTTTGTCTTCCTGTTTTTCAGACAAATGTTTTCTTCCTTCCGCAACCCCAGCCGCTTCAAAAATTATTATGTATTCCATGCTAGTTTTCAACAAAGAGTTGTCGGATAACATTGATTGAGGCTAGACAGTAGATTTGTAATCTTATTGGTCACAGAAACTAGATAGAGCTTGATTTAATGCATTAAACTTTATTCACAAAAGCAATGTAAATTTATTTTTCAATAAATTACAATAATTTCATGCCTTATTATTACCTTAGTTATTTCATATAGTCATACTTTGTTTAATAGTAATTTGGGGAACTGATTGTACACAGAAATTACTATGTACGTAGAGTGAATATTGATTTAAAGCTACAATGTCCACCTGAATAATCAAAACAGTAAATACAGTCAGTCAATCTAAGGAAGTGGTTTTGTTGTTTTTACTGGAATTTACCAACAACTGAAGATTTTTTCTAAACAAATGTAATTTATACAACATAAGACCTACATGTGCACACTGTATTCTGCATGTTGATGCAAAATAGATTGCACCCGTTACATTTTAATACTGAATAAAGTGCTAATAACATGGTCATACTTACAGTGAAATATGCATTCAACTGTTTCCATTGAAATTCTACAATGAATTTCCAACAACTGGATTTGTATCATGCACTCGCTCAAGTGGATCTTGGAGTTGGTGGTCGAACAAGCTAGCCTGGGTACCAGTCTCTTTACCTAATCCACTCCCTGTACCCATGTCATGTGCCAGGGGACTGGTCTTAGTTTCTGACATCTTCAAATATAAACATTATATCGTTCATGAGCTGCTATCGTCCTATCACAACGATAATGCAAATATTGAAACTTTTTCTCCACAGGACATGTTGCTAAACCAGTCTGTCAAACTTTGCTAGCTCACTTCTAAATTCTCCAACTAAATACATACTGCAATTCCAACCACAAAACGTCATCATCTCAAAATACAACAACGTGCCTAGCTAACAGCTACATGTTTGTTTTTGACATTGTTATAAATTGCAATTTTATTTACAACAACCAATGAGCAACTCCGCCGTAAATCGGAGGGCCTGTTGTCCGGACCTCTGGCAGTCTCTAATTCTGTAAACATTTCAAAAATTGTATCTGTAAATAATCGAACATTATATACGCCTATGTATCCATAAATAAATGGTTATCTGTAAATAATCAAACATAATATTGGCCTATGTATCCATAAATAAACGAATGGATTTAAATACTTTACATCGAAAATGTTGAAAGAAGCCATGAGTGAACTCGTGCTTCAGTAACGGAATCAATATTTCCCTGACATTCTTTTGTAATGAACTACATAGCTACAGTGAGCAATATTGCGTGAGTTGTTTACATTTGAAACGCGCACCACTCATTTTAACCTCATGTGCCCAGAGATTGGAACAAATCAGACATTAGACATTTCACCCCAGAAAGCTATTGAGAAAACACTTCAGGCAAGTGGACAGAGATAAGACCGGGGATGCAGGCATTAGACCCATTCTGTAAACAGCAGTAACCTGCACTGAACATTTGTTTCTTAACACTGTGATCTGAAAAGCAACATCAGATTCACATTCTAACAAATGCAAAGGTATTAAGATGTAGGCTATTGATTATTTAGACTATAGAAGTAGTCACTATTTTTGACTGCAAACTCAAATTATTTTTTTATTGCATTCCCTCAGATATTAATTATTGTAAGGTATTGTACCTATTCTGAACACAAACTGGAAATGGACATTCACTCCCCTCTTCACTCCCCTTTGAGCATGCCTGATATAAAGAAAGGTAAGCCTACATTTACACAGATGCTATTTTTTCTATATATAAGCTTGATTTGTTGACATGTTATGATACCATTTATGTTCTTTCAGTGAAGATAAGTTCTCCCAAACACACTCCTGATGCTGAATACCTCTTAAGGAGAAGACGTGGGATGGCAGGTATTTAATTTGAGGACAAATATACAATTTATGGGTGATTTTACTGTGCCTAAAACGTTTATTGTGAATAACAAACAACATTTCTTACAGAAAGTCTTGAGGAGACTGCAAAGCCAACATTGGAAACAGTCTGGCTGAAATCAAGAAATAGAACAGGTAACGCTTAACATATGCATGCAAATAATTGAACCATGGCAAGTGTCATTGTTCTTGCTTTCATGATAATGTTGTTCTTTTTTATTTACTAGTATCTTGTTAAAAGCAATTTGATAGGATATTTGTTGAACTGTTGAATGCAGTGTTTCTCAAAATTCTCCTCGGGGACCCCCAGACATTTCACCATTTTGTTGTGGCCGTGAACTAGCTCACCTGATTGCCCTAGTCGAAGGGCATGATGATTAGTTGACAAGTTGAATCAGGTGTGCTAGCTCTGGAATAGATCCAATACATGGAATGGTTGGGTATCCCCGAGGAGAGGTTTGAGAACCACTAGTTTAATGAATACACACCAGCCATGGAGACATGTTTTTCTCGTCTCTGATATGCAGATGACGACAGAAAATCTAACAACCCGTTTGTGCTTCCAATGGATTGTAACATCTTCAAAAAGAGAGAGATTGACTCTGTAATCAAACAACAAGTAAGTAGGCTACTGTAACACCCTCTGGGACTTTTATGCATCCATCTCTAGACTATAATATAAAATAAAAAATATATAATACAATCTGAGCCATGATTAACACAGTATGCCGGGTCTTCAGATCGAGGCCTGTAATCCTATCAAGTGATTACAGGAATGCCATTTTGCAATTCTCTCTCTCTCTCTCGCTCTCTCTCTCTCTCTCTCTCTCTCTCTCAGGAGAAGAAGTTCTTCAGCAGCCTGCCAACCCAGATGAAGAGTACCTACCTGTCCCGTCTCAGGTGCCGCTCCGCCCCCATGAGGAGTGCTGTGGAGGACACAATCCCCGAACCAGAGAAATGCAGACGTGAAAAAACAACATGGGCCACCGTGGTTACTAAAAGTACTGTATATGACAGACAACAGTCTAGAATCAAAATGTACATTTTAATTATCTAAATATGAATGTATTTGCATTGCTTTCTGTGTCCTATAGGTAAGATGATTGTGTAATAGGTAGACCTATAATAAAACTATAATTATTTTATTTAAATTATTGGACTTAGACAGCAGTCACAATAAAGGAGCATACATCAATGTTTTAACAGAGTGTTGACCAGATTATCTCTTGTCGTTTTGCAGGTTGCAGTCAAGAGAGGGAGAACATTAGGGACTACTTGTCTAAACGACGAGAAAAGTTTATGCAGCAGGTAAAACAACTATGGTCAAAAATGTAACATAAGCTGGGGCTAGGTGTGATGAATTCAATCAAACCTGCAGTGCCGTAGTTATGCAAAGCCAATTTCATTTCAATTCAATATGAATTTTTAAAAAGCCATAGTTTCTGATGTAGAGGACACATAATCTCTACAGTAGGTTTTTAAGGAATTCCAGCCTCTCTCTCTCTGTCCATGTCTCTGTAGTACTCTCTGTCAGTGAAGCAAGACACCATCAAGAAGCTGGAGAAGGACACGGTGATAGAGCTTCAGTTGATCAGCCATGCTGAGAAACATCTGGAACAGGACTCAATCGCCTTTGAAAAGTTCATCAAGGAAAACGACCAGAGCTCAGTGGAAGCCGTCAAGTTGTTAGTAGGCCTATCATTATTATTACCAATAAATATTAGCCTACACATGATTCTGTATTAACTTTTAAAATATATATAGCTACCTGATTGACAAATAACCAGTAGGTTACAGTAATAGTTACAGTAGTTAGTTAATTTATTAATGATAGGTCCACCACAGGTAGATCATGGTAAATGCACAATGTTACAATAAGTTACTCATTACTCATATATGAATATACTGTATTATATACTATTCTACTGTATCTTAGTCTATGCCGCTCTGACATTGCTCGTCCATATATTTATTTATTCTTAATTACATTCCTTTACTTAGATTTGTGTGTATTGGGTATATGGTGTGAAATTGTTAAATATTACTTAGATATTACTGCACTGTCAAGGGCTAGAAACACAAGCATTAAGCTACAACCGTATTAACGTCTGCTAAACACCTGTATGTGAACAATACATTTATTTTTATTTACTTAAATAAAAACATCACATGTGTATTCTGCTATATTTCTTTCCAGGGCAGAGAAAGAGACTATGATGAAAATGGAGAAAACAGCAGAAATTAAAAAAGTAACAGTACAAATGATGGCGATGAAAAGGTACTGTATCATGTACGCTATACTAGAAAGGAAAATATCAAAATGTGTCTCCTTCGAGCCGGATTTGAACCAGCGACCTAAGGATTTCAGCTTTAATTCCCACTACAGTCCTCCGCTCTACCAACTGAGCTATCGAAGGGACGCTAAAGGATAGAGAAAAAAAATAGTATTTAAAGACAATCATCAGAGGAAATCGACAGTTGTGAAATGTTTAATATTTTCTGTAATTCTTCTCCCCAGTAACGCTGCTCGGTTTTAACATATTTGACTACTGTAGCTAATGTAGTAGTGGAAAGCACCTAACCACGTTAAGTTTTCTTTTCAGAATGTATTAGCTAGCATGCGCGTTAGCTAGGCTACGTTTAGACGCCGCCGTCGCGCTGAACTCATTTCCATTGGGGAGGGGGAGAGTCGACATGTGGGTTTTTTCCAGTGGTCGTAAATGTCATCCCACATAATGCAAGCACATCCCCTTTAGCGACATCTCAAAGTATCAAGAAATCCTGAAGGAGTACCAGACCTACAAAACGTTTCTCATGGCCGTCGGACCCATGGAGTGGCGCCAGGAACAGAAGCGCAAGACGGAGGACAAGAGAGCAACCAAGCATAGGGAGCGAGAGAATACAAACATTTTCTGTCTTCCTTCATCGGTCAAAGGTATGGGAGTTTAAATACTTTCATTGGATTTATTTGAGAATGATAAAATGTGTGCAATAGGAAATATGCAATAGTAGGGTCGCACCAACATGGTTTAAATTAATCTAGGATTAGAGTTATTCCATGTTGGTGCAACACACCCTAAATCTATTGACAGAAGTCTGACATTTTGTATTGTTTTCCTGATTCCAAGACGAAAATAAAAAAGGTCCAGCATATGCCAGACGCAATTCAAGAGTCACAAAAAATTCTCAGATAAGACATCAAAGCAAAAGGTAAGAGGATGGGGAACATATATATATTTTTTGTGTGTGTGGATTATCATTAAAAATTAAAATCAATTAATGTAATTGACTACTAAAATTGAAAATAGTTCAGTGCTAGTGTGTGCATTTGATTGTACCCTGTTAGCAGCAAAGTCGGCAGCATCATTCACCACCAGGAGAGACAGGGGTCCACCATCCCTGAGGTGCCAGAGACAGCAGAGACCTCAGACAGTGACGAGGTATGGATTAAAAGTTTGTGTTTATATTAATGAACCATCTTGAGTATTGGTGTGTTTGTTGACATAATGTATGTAACCAACCACGATAGTGGTTAAACCGGAGGTAAATTTACCAAACCCCCTAATGCAAAAAAAAATAAAAACATAAATAGCATATCTAAGTACCGTAATAAGTGGGTAAACCCTATTCACAAATGAAGACAAGGAAACTGGGTTTACTTTGGTTGACCCCCCCAGGACAGCACAAACCGATCCGACTGGGACCAGACATGTGTTATCTGTTCTGTTTTCTGTTCTGTTTTTGTTCTCTGCTGTGGCTGCTCTCCTCCAAGGAGCCAGAGTTGTGTTACTCCAACCCCAGGGACATGCTGAATTTGCTGACTGACCTGGAGGAGCAGAACCTGTCCTACATCCAGAACTTCCAGGAGACAGAGGAGGTCATGGATGAGATCCGCAAAACCATCCAGTTGACGCAGGAAAGAATGTGAGGAAGGGCACATTTATAACTCCCTATTTGGAATCAGATCCTCCCTGGAATACAACAGCGCTGTGTTCCTCAGAGCATGCAACGGAAACAAAAATGAGTGTTTCTTATCGATGAGTCCAGGTTCTCCTTGGGCAAACTTCACCTTTTATTCAGTTAATTTCATGCCTAATAAACACGACCCAGGTGTCATCCCTAGCAGATGTGTGTGCTAACAGCATATGGTGTGTGTTTTTTTTTACATGTGTAATGTACAGGAATAGTGAGGCCCGGATCCTGCTGCAGCAGGTAGACATCCTGAAGAACACCATCCAGAGGGAGGAGGAGAAGACCTCTGAGCTGGAGCTCAAGTCCAGGATCTTCTCCTATGGAGAGTACAGAGCTGACAAACAGGTTAGTACTATTGTCCACGTTGTTGCTGCAGGCCCAATGGATGAGCGCATTTGATGATTGGCATCACTCTCGGTGACGAAATGGCAACAGCAGGTTACATGGGCGCCTTTGATTGGCTGATTGATTCATTGGTCTACTTCCTAAAATGCATCAGCGATGAAGATCCAAAGGTACCTCAATCTCCCCAGACCTTTCCTTCCACTGCATTCTGAGAGGGAGACTAGGAAAGAGGCTGCAAAGAGTCAAAGGAAATACATGGTGTGTTTGTAAATTCAATCTGGAGTTGCAGAGTGTGCTCAGAATGCTCTCTGGGCGTTCGTAAAACTCAGGGTATTGTCAGATTGTCCATTAGTAAATTCAGAGTGTTGTCAGATTGTCCGTTAGTAAATTCTGAGCTTTTCGCTGTCAGAGCGTTCAGAGTGCACACTGGACTCTCTGGTCGAGGAGGAGGGTTGATCCGAGCGTTCTGACCTCACAACGGCAGTCAAGCACCCGAGCTAACTGGCTAACGTTGGCTAGCTTGCTAGCTACTTCCAGACACAAGTGAGAGAACACCTCACTGACCATTTTACTCTCTAGCAGAGCTGGTTAGGCTGTTTTCATGTTATCCAGAGCTGGTTAGGCTGTTTTCATGTTATCCAGAGCTGGTTAGGCTGTTTCCATGTTATCCAGAGCTGGTTAGGCTGTTTTCATGTTATCCAGAGCTGGTTAGGCTGTTTTCATGTTATCCAGAGCTGGTTAGGCTGTTTTCATGTTATCCAGAGCTGGTTAGGCTGTTTTCATGTTATCCAGAGCTGGTTAGGCTGTTTTCATGTTATCCAGAGCTGGTTAGGCTGTTTTCATGTTGTCCAGAGCTGGTTAGGCTGTTTTCATGTTATCCAGAGCTGGTTAGGCTGTTTTCATGTTGTCCAGAGCTGGTTAGGCTGTTTTCATGTTATCCAGAGCTGGTTAGGCTGTTTTCATGTTGTCCAGAGCTGGTTAGGCTGTTTTCATGTTATCCAGAGCTGGTTAGGCTGTTTTCATGTTATCCAGAGCGTTGGTGACTGTAACTGTGCTGCTGGCAACAATTTAATTAAGCTTTTTTACTGACAACTGCCATATTCAACAGGTGTTGAGCGTTCGTAAATTAATCTGTTATTCTGTGCTCTGGCACACTCAGACGAGTGCTCTGAAATCGGTGTAGATATCCAGAGTGAATTTACGAACGCACCCACAATTGAGATTAAACCATTTCGTAGTCAATTTCACCTCTTCCTTATCGCAGGATGTGATGCTCAATGTGCTGCACAAGAAGGTGAAGGAAGTGTACAGGGTGTGTGTGGGAGAGGTGGACTCCAATATCAGCACTCTTCACATGCTGGCCAACATCGAGAGCAGAATGCAGGACGTTATGGACCGACTGGAGACGCTGCCCCCGGACAATATTGACACTGTCCGTACCCAGAGGGAGAAGGAGAAGAGGCTCAAGTATGTGTCCTTCCTCACAGCTCTTTGCGGTCATACACCGACAAGTAACCGTAAAGCTCTTTGGCAGCCTAATTCTGGTATTTTCCCCACTCTAATTGTTCTTTTGACCAATCAGATCAGCTCTTTTGCCAATAATTGGGTACATCAGAATTGGTCTGCCTGAGTAAACGCAACCCTTGTGACAACTTCTGGTGTAAAAAGGTCTTTATAAAATAAATGTGATTGGCAACTATTAATTAATCTACCACATACCACACTGTAATGCACATTCAGGATGAATGCTCTCAATTGTGCGGCCAGCGGTAGAAGTTGACCAGAGTATTCATCATCCCAAACTTCCTCAGCAATCTCAGGAAGAAGGCTATAAAAGGCTGTTGTGCCGTCTTGGCAATAATGCTCCCTCCCTCTAATCTCCTTTCAGGATGCGTGAGGAGAAGCTGTTGATGAAGAAACACCACCAAGAGGAGAGACTCCGAATGGCTCTGGAGAGAGCCACCTCTGACAGCAAGAAGAGGGTTAGTGTAGTGTACCAAACTGTGCACAAACAGGACACATTTCGATTGCTATAATACAGTTTGAGTGAATATAGACTGTTTATAGACTGGTGGGCATAGAGAATCAACCTAGAATACAGTATCTACCTTTGCTACACTGTGTATTGATGAAACATGTTTCTCCAGGACCAAATGACTTTGCAATGACACGTAATATTACAGAACTGTAACAGACAGTTTGATACACAGCATAGTGAGCCAGTCTCCATTTATCCTGTTCTCTCTGGCTTGTAGACGGGCAGAAGGCTGGTGCCGCGATCGGAGCCATCAGAGATCAAGAAGAAGGACAAGACACACGCGTTGACCACTAGAGAGCAAGAGGACGCCTTGTACTTCTTTGCCTGATTATTTTAAACCATCAGTATTCACAGACAATATAAGACAGTGACTGATTTTAAATGAGCTTTTGTATACAGTACCAGTCAAAAGTTTGGACACGCCTACACATTCAAGGGTTTTTCTTAAACTATTTTCTGGAGACATCAAAACGATGAAATAACACATGGAATCATGTAGTAACCCAAAAAGTGTTAAAACAAATCTATATTTTAGATTCTTCAAAGTTGCCACCTTTTGCCTTGATGACAGCTTTGCACACTCTTGGCATTCTCTCAACCAGCTTCACCTGGAATGCTTTTCCAACAGTCTTGAAGGAGTTCCCACATATGCTGAGCATTTGTTGGCTGCTTTTCCTTCACTCTGTGGTCCAACTCATCCGAAACCATCTCAATTGGGTTGAGGTCAGGTGATTGTGGAGGCCAGGTCATCTGATGCAGCACTCCCATCACTCTCCTTCTTGGTCAAATAGCCCTTACACAGCCTGGAGGTGTGTTGGGTCATTTGTTCTGTTGAAAAACAAATGATAGCTCAAATCAGATGGGATGGCGTATCGCTGCAGAATGCTGTGGTAGCCATGCTGGTTAAGTGTGCCTTGAATTCTAAATAAATCATTGACAGTTGCACCAGCAAAGCACCATCACACCTCCTCCTCCATGCTTCACGGTGGGAACCACACATTTGGAGATCATCCGTTCACCTACTCTGCGTCTCACAAAGACACAGCGGTTGGAACCAAAAATTTGGACTCGGATGAAAGGAGATTTCCACTGGTCTAACGTCCATTGCTCGTGTTTCTTGGCCCAAGCAAGTCTCTTCTTATTGGTGTCCTTTAGTAGTGGTTTCTTTGCAGCAATTTGACCATGAAGGCCTGATTCACACAGTCTCCTCTGAACAGTTGATGTTGATGTGTCAGTTACTTGAACTCTGAGGTATTTATTTGGGCCGCAATTTCTGAGGCAGGTAACTATAATGAGCTTATCCTCTGCAGAAGATAACTCTGGGTCTTCCTTTCCTGTGGCAGAGCCAGTTTTATCATAGGGCTTGACGGTTTTTG
The DNA here is from genome assembly GCA_030435695.1 of Brachymystax lenok tsinlingensis. Classification (NCBI taxonomy): domain Eukaryota; kingdom Metazoa; phylum Chordata; class Actinopteri; order Salmoniformes; family Salmonidae; genus Brachymystax; species Brachymystax lenok. The sequence continues at coordinate 48,888,371 of CM059818.1, forward strand.
CAACTGCACTCAAAGTTATTAATGTTCCGTATTGACTGACCTTGATGTCTTAAAGTAATGGACTGTCGTTTCTCTTTGTTTATTTGAGCTATTCTTGCCTTAATATGGACTTGGTCTTTTACCAAATAGGGCTATCTTCTGTATACTAACACTACCCTAACAACTGATTGGCTCAAATGCATTAAGGAAAGACATTTCACAAATTAACAAGGCACACCTGTTAATTGAAATGCATTCCAGGTGACTACCTCATGAAACTGGTTGAGAAGAATGTCAAGAGTGTGCAAAGCTGTCAAGGCAAAGGGTGGCAACTTTGAAGAATCCAAAATATATTTAGATTTGTTTTAACACTTTTTTTTAGCTACTACATGATTTCATATGTGTTATTTCATAGTTGATGTCTTCACTATTAAATCTACAATGTAGAAAATATGAAAAACATAAAGAAAACTCTGGAAGGAGTAGGTGTCCAAACGTTTGACTGGTACTGTCCATTAGGTCTATATTTCAGTTAGCCCAAGTCACCAAGGAGCATAGATCCACTCACTGTTTTGGCCTATACAGTATTATCTAATGCTATACAACAGTTAGATTGTTAATTAAATGTACTGTATACTTTGATTATAAATAAAATGGAGTATATTCTGTTATTGCTTCCTAAATATGATCATTTACAGATAGGAAGTATGTAAATTGCACAAAATAATGCCATACAAGATATTACTGAAAAGTGCAATATGCACAATTTTATTATCCTTGTGCTCAAAAGGGGCACAACAGCTTGGTTCATCACCATATAAAAAGGACAACTGCTTCTCAGATGTTTTCAAAACAAGACATTTTCATAAAAAAATGACGACAAATCAGCAAAGATTAGTAACCAGACATCCAAACTAAAAAAAGAAGCAGCTTTCAAGCGTCTTTCATTTCACCATCCTCCTCCTCTTCTTCTACCCCTCTAATGAACAAGACATTGTTGCATCTGTGTAGAGGGAAAAATAGTGTACTGTTAGCTCACCGTGGGCTGGTAATGTCAGAAAGGAAATTATTAAACATTGTGCTAACTCTGCAATTAAAAAGGGAGATACAGTGCCTTCAGAAAGTATTCATACCCTTTGACTTATTCCACATTTTGTTGTGTTACTGCCTGAATTCAAAATATAGAGAATTTTTTGCTAATTTATTGAAAATGAAATCTCTAATTTACATAAGTATTCATACCGAGGAGTCAATGCATGTTAGAATCACCTTTGGCAGCGATTACAGCTGTGAGTCCTTCTGGGTAAGTCTAAGAGCTTTGCACACCAGGATTGTAAATAATATTATTATTTTTAAAATTCTTCAAGCTCTGTCAAGTTGGTTGTTGATCATTGCTAAAACAGCCATTTTCAAGTCTTACCATAGATTTTCAAGACGATTTAAGTAAAAACTAACTAGGCCACCCAGGAACATTCAATGTTGTCTTGGTAAGCAACTCCAGTGTATATTTTGACCTTGTGGTCCCAGTCTGTTGGAAAGCGGACCGAACCAGGTTTTCCTCTAGGATTTTTCCCTGTGCTTAGCTCTATTCCGTATATTTTATCCCAAAAAACTCCCTAGTCCTTGTCAATGACGAGCATACCCATAACATGATGCAGCTACCACCATGCTTGAAAATATGAAGAGTGGTACTCAGTAATGTGTTGTGTTGGATTAACCCCAAACATAAGGCTTTGTATTCAGGACCTAAATTAGATTTCTTCGTCACATTTTTAGCAGTTTTACTTTAGTTCCTTATTGCAAACAGGATGCATGTTTTGGAATAGTTTTATTATGTACAGGCTTTTCTTTTCACTCTGTCATTTAGGTTATTATTGTGGAGCAACTTCAATGTTGTTGATCCATTGTCAGTTTTCTCCTATTACAGCATTTAAACTGGGTAACAGTTTTAGTCACCATTGGCCTTATGGTGAAATCCCTGAGCAGTTTCCTTCCTCTCCAGCAACTGAGTTAGGAAGGACGCCTGTATCTTTGTAGAGACTGGGTGTATGGATATACCACCCAAAGTGTAATAACTTCACCATGCTCAAAAATACCTTCAATGTCTGCTTTTTTAGTTTGTACCCATATACACCAATAGGTGCCCTTCTTTGCGAGGCATTGGAAAACCTCAGTGGTCTTTGTGGTTGAAACGGTGTTTGAAATTCACAAATCGACTGAGGGACCTTACAAATAATTGTAATTGTCTTTCAAAGTAATGTTTAACACTATTTACACACAGAGTGAGTCCATGCAACTTTTTATGTTTGTAATTTTTTTTTAATTTGTAAAAAAGTCTACAAACATAATTCCACTTTGACATTATGGGGTATTGTGTGCAAGCCAGTGACACAATCTCAATGTAATCCATTTTTAATTCAGGCTGTAACACAACAAAATGTGGAAATAAGTTAAGGGGTGTGAATACTTTCTAAAAGCCATTTCTGTGTGTAGCCTGGTCCCAGATCTGTTTGTGCGGTCTTGCAACTCCTATGGTCATGGTTACTCCAATCCCTGACCATAGGAGTTGGCAAGACAGCACAAACAGATCTGAGACCAGGCTAATGTGTTTAATCATGAACTTTGCGAAGTACAAGTAAACAAAAGAGTATTCCACTGAACTTACCTGACGAGCACTTCTCCTAGGTGGCCAGCCAACGCTCCATCCACATACTCTTCAGTGTTGGCCAACTATAAAACCAGAGACAATATATTGGTTGATGTTATTAATTGATATGAATGCTGTAACAAAATGTACACCTGTTTTAATCAAACTAAATGAATGGGCCACAGTGAAGCAACCAGAGCCATACTGCTTAGCTAATGACTCTCTCTAGACACAACTGTGTGCACATGAGGAACTCCAGCTGTAGGGAATTATGCATTTCAGTTATGTTTTTTACTATATGCATCTTTCTGGTCCACACACACCTACCTGCATATTCATGTAGCTGTCCACGGACACCAGGTATCCTTTGTATTCCATGCCCCACTTCAGCTTCACCATCACAGGCTTGCCAGTCAGACCGTTCAGGAACGGTTTGGGATTCAGTGGTAAACTCTGAAATGACATTCACATGTGCCATTATCAAATAAAAGTTGTGAAGAGGGTACGACAACCCCCCCAGGAGACTGAAAAGAGTTGCCATGGGTCCCCTGATCCTCAAAAAGTTCTACAGCTGCACCATCGTGAGCATCCTGACTGGTTGAATCACTGCCTGGTATGGCAAGCGGTACCAGAGCGCCAAGTCTAGGACCAAAAGGCTCCTTAACAGCTTCTACCCCCGAGCCATAAGACTGCTGAACAATTAATCAGTTAACAATTTACATTGACACACACCTCCCCCGCATTTGTTTTTACACTGCTGCTACTTGCTGTTATTATGTATGCATCATGGACATTCTTACTGACAGTTGTGGCTGCAAATGACCTCGACTAACCGGACTCTGTACTGGTACTCCCTGTATATAGCCCTTTTATTTTATTACTTTAGTTCATTTGGTAAATGTTTTCTTAAAGTCTTTCGCGAACTGCATTGTTGGTTAAGGGCTTGTATGTAAGCATTTCTACACCTGTTGTATTTGGCGCATGTGACAAAGTTTGCTTTGATTTGGTATATTGCCCATATATCACACTCCCTCTGGCCTTATTGGTAATTATATTATAGTCATAATATTAACGATAATGAACTCGTTATATTTAAGCAATAAGGCCAGAGGGAGTGTGGTTCATGGCCAATATACCACGGCTAAGGGCTGTTCTTATGCACCACGCAACGCAGAGTGCCTGGAGACAGCCCTTAGCCGTGGTATATTGGCCATATACCACAACCCCCAGCGATGCCTTATTGCTATTATAAACTGGTTACCAAAGTAATTAGAGCATTAAATATAAATGTTGTCATACCCATGGTATATGGTCTGTTATAAACTGGGTGGTTCGAGCCCTGAATGCTGATTGGCTGACAGCCATTGTATATCAGACTGTTTACCACGGGTATGACAAAACGTTTATTTTTACTGCTCTAATTACATTGGTAACCAGTTTATAAAAGGCACCTCTGGGCAAACAGCCAATCAGGGCTCGAACCACCCAGTTTATAATGTTTATAACAGCTATGACAAAACGTTTATTTTTACAGTTCTAATTACGTTGGTAGCCAGTTTATAGTAGAAATAAGGCCGTGGTATATCGGCTATATGCCACAACGAGTGGGGTAGTATTGCTTAAAGATCCCTTTGGCTTTCAGACAACCAGCATCCAGGACCCAAACACATTACAGCTGCATCTCACAGCTAGCTACCTAGATAATCAAACTAGCCTTTCACATACAGTGCAAAGCACAACAAAGTATCTCTTACCATCTTACCACCCTAACTGACTACCGTAGCTAGCTGGTTGGATAATCACAACAAAGGCGCATACTGCGAATTTATGATAGCTAGCTACTCAAATTCAAGTTATGATAGCCTGGACGTTCACTACATATTACCAATCCTCATCAAACACCTCATAATATAGTCTAGAATAGTCTATTTACCATTTGGATTCTGTATGAGATTCAACGACGATTGCACGCCGTTATTGGATACAGGAAGTAGTGGTGAACTCTGAACTCTGATACGTACAAAAGCAGCACTGTGATTGGTTCAGTTTTTGTAATTGTTCATCTTGATTGGCCTCAGAACCGGAGAGAAGAACAGACGGGAATCTTCTACTCCAATCAAGTCTCTTCTTGGTGCGGAGCCCAAATTTGCGGGAAAGATTCGATTGTGGCCAAAATATTTATCGCCGAACTTGTTACATTGTTGCAATTTTAATGAAACAGTTTCAGTCACATTGTTACAATCAGATACTTGATCCAATATAGTCTCTCCTGCTCGCCGGGCTAGACAACAGCAGTTGCAGTTTCAGTTGTGACCACTAGGAGGTAATGTTCTCAAATGGATTGAAGTAGCCAACACTCCTAACCATTATGAGTGATTTGTATAACATAAGATAAACTTTTATGGAAACTTGTATCTCCTTTTAAAGATGTAAATTATATTATGATAATCGATATTGGCAGTCACATAGTAGCCTAAAGAATGTTGGTTATTTTGGAATGTTTATTTAAATGTAAAATGAATTTCACCGCAGACTGTTGCTTGTGCTATTGCTGTACTGTAGTTCATTGTGAATGTCATGTCATTTTTGACACAAGATAGATCAAATTCTCTCTCTATGTCTCTGGCCATGTTCGAGCGGGTCACTTTTGTCAATCTCCAGCTTTCAAAGTGTGTTGCATTATGGGGATAGAAATTGTCCGATTTACGGCTACATGTCTACTGCATGAACTTGATAAAAAAATCAAGAGATCAAAGGTCATGAAGTTTTGACTGCAGCTGCTCTTCACCAACTTCCTTGTTCAGGGGCAGAACGACAGATTTTTACCTTGTCAGCTGTTGGATTCAATCTTGCAACCTTTCAGTTACCAGTCCAACGCTCTAACCACTAGGCCACCTGCCGCCCGCTACCTGCCGTGCTTGAGAGCACCCTTGATGATTAGGGTGGTTTTGTTTGTCCCATGAAAACGTGACCAAAGACGTGACTGAAACAGGAACCAACTTTGCCGCAATTCATGTATACAGTGGATATGTACAAATTAATGTGATATTTGAGGCTCTCTCTCACCAGGGGCGGACTGGGACAAAAATTCAGCCCTGGCATTTTATCCACACCAGCCCCCTCTGAATCAGAGAGGAGCCCGTGGAGCAGTTGTTGGGGGTTAACGGCCTTGCTCTATGGCAGAACAGCAGTAAGTCTCTCTCTCTCTCTCCCTCTTTGTCTGTTTTCTCTCTATGTCCGCTACACTTGACTGCTGCAGCAGCAGCTGATATGTCTGTGCTGCTAAGCCTAGCATCACTGCGACCAGAAGACCAGGGGGACCACACTGCCTGTACAGGAACATCCTAGGGTAACACTTTATTTTAAGGGTCCATAATAAACCATTTATAAAGTAGAAATAGCACTCACTTTAGATCAGGGACTGCAAAAATACTTTACTAATGATTAGTAAAAGGTTTGTTAATGTGGGAGTAATGATTCATAAATGGTGAATGCACAATTTATATATGCCTTGTTGTGAATGAATTAACACATATATTAGACAAATAAGAAAATCACGGAATAAATGCCTTATACAGGACCATTGGCTTATAACAGGGCTACTCCAGTACTATTTGAGAAGGTCCGTGAAATTAACACGATGGGAGACAGAGAGCTGGTTTCAAGTGCAGGGCGCAGCAGATGTTTATTTGTAAAGGACCACAGGAGGAGGCAGTTAGCTGGGTCCAGGGGCAGGCAGAAGGTCATACACAGGGGGTCCAAAAAGGCAACAGTACAGGCAGAGAAAAGCTAGTAACGTCGTCCGGGAGATCAGGTAATAGGTTGATAACAGGAAATCCGATATGCTAAAGTACAGGCAGGGAATAGGCAAAAGGTGTCGTTAGAGAGGCAGGCAAAAACTATCATTCACGGGAGGATAAATTACGGGAAAAACAGAGCTCCGAATAGAAGTGTGTCACAAAACAAACAATACCTCACAATGATGTGTGACAATGACATACAGGTGTGTGAACAGGTGATCAGATTGGGATCTGGAGAGTGAGCTGCGTTCAGGGGATCTACGTGTTTGAGAGTGTGAGTTGGAAGCAGACGTTACGGTCCGGTCACACAAATTTCCTAGGTGGCAAAGGTCTGGATAGATATTGTCATTTGTCGACGTAGTAGCAAACCCCCACCTCACAACCCCTGCGACACCAAACTGTTCACACCCCTCTTGAATGTAGAGTGAAAATGTTGCAGCTAATTTTAAAGCTAATTTCCCATAATTCTACACATTTTGCATGGGGCAGAGAATTTATTTGCTATTTTAAAGTTAATTTCCCACAATTCTACACATTTTGCATGGGGCAGAGAATTTGTTTGCTCTTTTAAAGTTAATTTCCCACAATTCTACACATTTTGCATGGGGCAGAGAATTTGTTTCCTCTTTTAAAGTTAATTTCCAACAATTCTACACATTTTCCATGTCTTATGTGTGTTTATATGATACCAGTGGTTGAAGAGCGTTTGTTTTTTTGTAGTTGGGACCCGCTGTCCGTATTGACCCTGTTCTGTGGTCCGCCAGTTAAGTATAGGGGCTTATATAACAACTACATATTTCATGTGTTCCACCTGCCCACTAAGCTAAATGTTTAAGTATTAGGCTACATATAATTCAATAGAATAAAACAGAGAGAGGAGAGCGACTGCCAGTTCCCTAATGTTTTGGCTGTGTAATACAGACAATGGCTACATTAAGGAACTGGCAGTCTCTCTCTCTTCCCCTCTCTGTTTTCTTCTATTTAATTCAATATACAGCCTTCTGTGTTTGTCAAAGAATGATGCCGGGACTAGTTTATGTGGATGTGGATAGATTTCCAGCGGTGTGCTTCGTTTGACAGTTCCACACGCATATGCATATCTTTCTGCCAAGAAGGGACGGGCCTTTCAGTGAATTAAATAAGCTGGAGATAGGCGGGACTTTCCAGCCTTCAGTGGTGGTAGCTACAGTTGAAGTCAGAAATGTACATACACCTTAGCCAAATACATTTAAACTCAGTTTTTCATAATTCCTGACATTTAATCCTAGTAAAAATTACCTGGCTTAGGTCAGTTAGGTTCACCGCTTTATTTTAAGAATGTGAAATGTCAGAATAATAGTAGAGCTAATAGTAGAGAGAATTATTTATTTCACCTTTTACTTCTTTCATCACATTCCCAGTGGGTCAGAAGTTCACGTACACTCAATTAGTATTTGGTAGCATTGCCTTTAAATTGTTTAATTTGGGTCAAACGTTTCGGATAGCCTTCCACAAGCTTCCCACAATAAGTTGCTTCAATATATCCACATAGTTTTCCTTTCTCATGATGCCATCTATTTTGTGAAGTGCACCAGTCCCTCCTACAGCAAAGCACCCCCACAACATGATGCTGCCACCCCCGTGCTTCACGGTTGGGATGGTGTTCTTCGGCTTGCAAGCCTCACCCGTTTTCCTCCAAACATAACGATGGTCATTATGGCCAAACAGTTCTATTTTTGTTTCATCAGACCAGAGGACATTTCTATATATTCAATATTTGTCCCCATGTGCAGTTGCAAACCGTAGTCTGGCTTTTTAATGGAGGTTTTGGAGCAGTGGCTTCTTCCTTGCTGAGCGGCCTTTCAGGTTTTGTCGATATAGGACTCGCTTTACTGTGGATATAGATACCTTTTGTACCTGTTTCCTCCAGCATATTCTCAAGGTCCTTTGCTGTTGTTCTGGGATTGATTTGCACTTTTCTCACCAAAGTACGTTCATCTCTAGGAGACAGAACGCGTCTCCTTCCTGAGCGGTATGACAGCTGCGTGGTCCCATGGTGTTTATACTTGCATACTATTGTTTGTACAGATGAACGTGGTACCTTCATGCGTTTGGAAATTGCTCCCAAGGATGAACCAGACTTGTGGAGGTCTCCATTTTTTTGTATTATGGCTGATTTCTTTTGATTTTCCCATGATGTCAAGCAAAGAGGCACTGAGTTTGAAGGTAGGCCTTTAAATACATCCACAGGTACACCTCCAATTGACTCAAATTATGTCAATTAGCCTATCAGAAGCTTCTAAAGCAATGACATCATTTTCTGGAATTTTTCAAGCTGTTTAAAGGCACAGTCAACTTAGTGCATGTAAACTTCTGACCCACTGGAATTGTGATACAGTGAAATATAAGTGAAATAATCTGTCTGTAAACAATTGTTGGAAAAATTACTTGTGTCATGCACAAAGTAGATGTCCTAACCGACTTGCCAAAACTATAGTTTGTTAACAAGAAATTTGTGGAGTGGTTGAAAACGAGTTTTAATGACTCCAACCTAATTGTATGTAAACTTCCGACTTCAACTGTATGTAATGTAAACAGATAGCAGAGTCACTCCTTAATTCAGCTCATAAACTCACTGGCTGGTCTGAAGAGATTGAGTTTCAGAAGCGAATAAACATTGATAAAACAATTAAAATACACTGACAGTCCCTGAATTGACCTTTATTGTAATACATTTTGGCTTTTGTTTATTAAAAAGCATTGTATAAATGTCTAGTAAATGGACATTGCCTTACATATGTGTTATAAAAGCCAATCTAATGACTTGTTAGGCTATATTACAAGTAGTCTAGTGTCTAAATGTTTGTGCACTTTTAAAAATATTTTATGTACGTATATTATTTCTGTATTTTTTTGACCAGCCCACCCCAGTAAAAGATGGCATTTGCCAGAAGGGCCAGACTGCCAATCCGTCCAGGTCTCTCACCAATTGATTGTACAATGCACACACATACAGTACCAGTCAAAAGTTTGGACACACGTACTCATTCAAGGGTTTTTCTTTATTTTTTACTATTTTCTACGTTGTAGAATAGTAGTGAAGACATCAAAACTACGAAATAACACATATGGAATAATGTAGTAACCAAAAAAGTGTTAAACAAATCGAAATATATTTTATAGTCCCACTAAACGCAAAGCAGATGGGATGGCGTATCGCTGCAGAATGCTGTGGTAGCAATGCTTTAAAGTGTGCCTTGAAATCTAAATAAATCACAGACAATGTCATCAGCAAAGAACCTTCACACCATCACACCTCCTCCATGCTTCATGGTGGGAACCACACATGCGGAGATCATCCATTCACCTACTCTGCGTCTCACAAAGACCCCAAAATCTCACATTTGGACTCATCAGACCAAAGGACAGATTTCCACCAGTCTAATGTCCATTGCTCGTGTTTCTTGGCCCAAGCAAGTCTCTTCTTCTTATTGGTGTCCTTTAGTAGTGCTTTCTTTGCAGGAATTCGACCATGAAGGCCTCTGAGCAGTTGATGTTGAGATGTGTCTGTTACTTAAACTCTGTGAAGCATTTATTTGGGCTGCAATCTGAGGCTGGTAACTCTAATGAACTAATCCTCTGCAGCAGAGGTATCTCTGGGTCTTCCTTTCCTGTGGTGGTCCTCGTGAGAGCCAGTTTCATCATAGTGCTTTATGGTTTTTGCGACTGCACTTGAAGAAACTTTCAAAGTTCTTGAAATGTTCTGTATTGACTGAACTTCATGTATTAAAGTAATTACGGACTGTCATTTCTCTTTGCTTATTTGAGCTGTTCTTGCCATAATATGGACTTGGTCTTTTACCAAATAGGGTTATCTTCTATATACCACCTCTACCTTGTCACAACACAACTGATTGGCTCAAACACATTAAGAAGGAAAGAAATTCCACAAATTAACTTTTAACAAGGCTTTTTTTGTTTACTACATGATTCCATATGTGTTATTTTATAGTTTTTATGTCTTCAATATTATTCTACAGTGTTGAAAATGGTAAAAATAAAGGAAAAACCCTGGAATGAGTAGGTGTGTCCAAACTTTTGACTGGTACTGTATGTTTTCAGATATATTGAGTATTTTTAATGTTGGGTGTTGGAGACATGCTTATTTCGACGTTAATAAAGACATACTTTTTGTTAACATTGGAAACACTGTCATGTTGCACTGAGACTTGCTGTTGGAAAACCACATCAGTGTCCGACTTTCGGCTATCGCAGATGCACCCGGATGTTGAGGAGTGAAGTCGGGGGGGGAGGTACGTCTGCGACAGCCGAAAGTCGGACACTAATGTGGTTTTCCAACAGCAATGCTCACGTCAACATGGCAGTGATTCCATTGTTTATAAAAGTTCTTCTTTATAATGCCCGAAATAAACATGGCTTCAACCCCCATATCAAACACTTACAGACTGAAATCATATGTGTGTACAATCAATCAATGAGAGAGAGCATCAAATATCACATTCATTTGTATATATCCACAGTACTGTATACATGAATCGTCGCAAAGTTGGTTCCCTAATGATTGGCTGGTAATAGATCCTCCCCATGTAGAATGATAGAGCCCTCTAGTGGCCAAAAGTCAATTTTAGCATGGGCAGCGCCATTGAGGGCTTCCAGCATGCTTCCGCCATTTTAAAGCCTTAATGTCACTGCCCATGCTGTCACAGACGCTATAATGGCACAGATATACACAGGCACCCTCATAGATATCATCCTAACCAACTTGCCCTCTAAATACACCTCTGCTGTTTTCAACCAAGATCTCAGCGATCACTGCCTTATTGCCTGCATCCGTAATGGGTCTGCGGTCAAACGACCACCCCTCATCACTGTCAAACACTCTATAAAACACTTCAGCGAGCAGGCCTTTCTAATCGACCTGGCCCGGGTATCCTGGAAGGATATTGACCTCATCCCGTCAGTAGAGGACGCCTGGTCATTCTTTAAGAGTGCCTTCCTCACCATCTTAAATAAGCATGCCCCTCTCAAAAAATCCTGTGGCGTTCTGCATTAGCATCGAATAGCCCACGCGATATGCAACTTTTCAGGGAAGTCAAGAACCAATATACACAGGCAGTTAGGAAAGCTAAGGCTAGCTTTTTCAAGCAGAAATTTGCATCCTGTAGCATGAACTCAAAAAAGTTCTGGGACACTGTAAAGTCTATTGAGAATAAGAGCACCTCCTCCCAGTTGCCCACTGCATTGAGGCTAGGAAATACTGTCACCACTGACAAATCCACTATAATTGAGAACTTCAATAAGCATTTTTCTACAGCTGGCCATGCTTTCCACCTGGCTACCACTATCCGAAAGCTGCAGCGGTCATCCCCCTCTTCAAAGGGGGTGACACTCTAGACCCAAACTGCAACATACCCATATCTATCCTACCCTGCCTTTCAAAGGTCTTCGAAAGCCAAGTTAACAAACAGATCACCGACCATTTCGAATCCCACCGTACCTTCTCCGCTATGCAATCTGGTTTCAGAGCTGGTCATGGGTGCACCTCAGCCACACTCAAGGTCCTAAACGATATCATAATCGCTATCGATAAGAGACATTACTGTGCAGCCGTATTCATTGACCTGGCCAAGGCTTTCGACTCTGTCAATCACCACATTCTTATTGGCAGACTCAACAGCCTTGGTTTCTCAAATGATTGCCTCGCCTGGTTCACCAACTACTTCTCTGATAGAGTTCAGTGTGTCAAATCGGAGGGACTGTTGTCCGGACCTCTGGCAGTCTCTATGGGGGTGCCTCAGGGTTCAATTCTCGGGCCGACTCTCTTCTCTGTATACATCAATGATGTCGCTCTTGCTGCTGGTGATTCTCTGATCCACCTCTACGCAGACGACACCATTCTGTATACTTCTGGCCCTTCTTTGGACACTGTGTTAACTAACCTCCAGACGAGCTTCAATGCCATACAACTCTCCTTCCGTGTCCTCCAACTGCTCTTACATGCAAGTAATACTAAATGCATGCTCTTCAACCGATCACTGCCCGCACCTGCCCGCCTGTCCAGCATCACTACTCTGGACGGCTCTGACTTAGAATATGTGGACAACTACAAATACCTAGGTGTCTGGTTAGACTGTAAACCCTCCTTCCAGACTCACATTAAATATCTCCAATCCAAAATTAAATCCAGAATTGGCTTCCTATTTCGCAAAACAAAGCCTCCTTCACTCATGCTGCCAAACATACCCTCATAAAACTGACCATCCTACCAATCCTCGACTTCGGCTATGTAATTTATAAAATAGCCTCCAACACTCTACTCAACAAATTAGATGCAGTCTATCACAGTGCCATCCATTTTGTCACCAAATCCCCATATACTACCCACCACTGCGACCTGTATGCCCTCATTGGCTGGCCCTCGCTTCATACTTGTCGCCAATCCCACTGGCTCCTGGTCATCTACAAGTCTCTGATAGGTAAAGCCCCGCCTTATCTCAGCTCACTGGTCACCACAGCAGCACCCACCCGCAGCGTGCGCTCCAGCAGGTATATCTCACTGGTCACCCCAAAATCCAATTCCTTCTTTGGCCGCCTTTCCTTCCAGTTCTCTGCTGCCAATGACTGGAACGAACTACAAAAATCACTGAAGCTGGAGACTCATATCTCCCTCACTAGCTTTAAGCACCAGCTGTCAGAGCAGCTCACAGATCACTGCACCTGCACTTAGCCCATCTGTAAACAGCCCATCCTACTACCTCATCCCCATACTGTATTTATTTATTTATCTTGCTCCTTTGCACCCCAGTATCTCTACTTGCGCATTCATCTTCTGCACATCTATCATCCCAGTGTTTAATTGCTATATTGTAATTACCTCGCCACCATTGCCTATTTGTTGCCCTACCTCCCTTATCTTACCTCATTTGCACTCACTGTATATAGACTTATTTATTTCATTTTTTTTTTTTACTGTATTATTGACTGTATGTTTGTTTATTCCATGTGTAACTCTTTGTTGTTGTATGTATCAAACTGCAGTGCTTTATCTTGGCCAGGTCGCAGTTGTAAATGAGAACTTGTTCTCAACTAGCCTACCTGGTTAAATAAAGGTAAAATTAAAATTAAATAAAAATAAAGATGAGTCCCCTATCTATCTATCTATCTATCTATCTATCTATCTATCTATCTATCTATCTATCTATCTATCTATCTATCTATCTATCTATCTATCTATCTATCTCTATGAGTCTCCAACAAGGCAGGCCATGGCTGCAGTCCTCTATCTATCTCTATGAGTCTCCAACAAGGCAGGCCATGGCTGCAGTCCTCTATCTATCTCTATGATCCTCCCCAGGATGAAACTGGTAACGAGAAACTGCAGTCAAAACTTCATCAGCTTTGATCACATGATTTTTGTAAAGTCGATGCAGTCGACATCTAGGCGCAAGTCGGATTTTTTTTTTTTATCCCATAATGCAACAGTTGTTGAAAGGCAGTGACCAACGATGGTCACCGACCAAAAAAACCAAAAAAAAACAGCTTGAACGTGCAATAGCCATCGATCACGTGAAACCATTCATTCCTATGTGAAGACTCATTAGCGCATTGAAGTCAAATTAAGTCGATTAAGATGGCACCTTATTGAAACGTAACATGCGCAGTTTGAGCTACTCCAGGAGTGACGTTGCAAGCTAGCTCAGTGCCAACCCCTCTCATTGAGTAACTCAATTTGAAGGCCGCCCGAGGTACTTCTCCTGTGTGCGATTTTTAAATAATCGGTTCAAGGACATGCGTCTGGTACCATGATTGTCTTTGAAACATATTTTTATTTACACGAAGATTGACCACGAAGATTGCCATTTTTCCATTAGCTGTTTTCCGCTAACAATGGCTTCAGTGAGAGGGGGCAGTCGTTCTCCCCTGGATGTAACCTAGGCTATATGTCTTTGGCTGTGACACAACATCATACCTGTGTTAGGATCCAAGATATGGGTACAGACAATTATTGGATAGTCTCAAAGCTCCACTGGGTGGGTTGTTGATGACATGTTTTACCCATCAAAGGATGTGCCTGAGGACCAGGAATCTAACAAATGAACTGCAACTTCAAGCCAAACAAACCACAAACACACTACACAGACAGGGTGATGAGTGGTGGGATTTCCAAGTTGATAAACAGCCAGGGCATGGACATGGAATAGGGTAGAATTCCTGTGTAAGGAGTCTAAAAAGCCAGTTACAACAATTAAAGACCATCTCTGGTGTCTATGCTTTGGACAGAAACCAATCCGTTTTCAGTTACAATGAAGGAAGGTCCATTATAAGAGACATAGCCAAAGGCTTGGGTAGTGGTATTTCAATGCAATGATGTTTTCCTCCAGCTGCTGTTGATGGTATTATTGTCAGTGTATCTCTATTGTTCATCAGATGTAAACCATATGAACCTTGTAAACCATATGAACCGTGTGAACCATATGAACCGTGTTGCTGATGTGTGCTTATACAGGTTCAGGAGTAATGCTGGGAAAGGTACTGTCTAGTATACAGGCGCCTCAGAGTGGAATGAGTTTCTTCTGACCATAAAAACGCCATCCTCTCTGGGCAGCTTCAAAATTAAAGTAAAAAACTGTTTGATATCTGTCGTGCCCATATGAATGACCCCTTTCGATGTAACTGTAATGATGAGATAGGTGTTCTTCTTTTTTAAAATGTTTTATTATCTCGCTGTCGTACTGTGTTCAACCGTGTTGGATCTTGCCTAGCCATCTTGTTTCAAGAGGACCACAATGGAAATAAGTCCTAGACTTTATTATGTGTTATCCTCCATGATTTAACAATGGAAATAAGTCCAAGACTTTATTATGTGTTATCCTCCATGATTTAACAATGGAAATAAGTCCTAGACTTTATTGTGTGTTATCCTCCATGATTTAACAATGGAAATAAGTCCTAGACTTTATTATGTGTTAGCCTCCATGATTTAACAATGGAAATAAGTCCTAGACTTTATTGTGTGTTATCCTCCATGATTTAACAATGGAAATAAGTCCTAGACTTTATTGTGTGTTATCCTCCATGATTTAACAATGGAAATAAGTCCTAGACTTTATTGTGTGTTATCCTCCATGATTTAACAATGGAAATAAGTCCAAGACTTTATTATGTGTTATCCTCCATGATTTAACAATGGAAATAAGTCCTAGACGTTATTGTGTGTTATCCTCCATGATTTAACAATGGAAATAAGTCCTAGACTTTATTGTGTGTTATCCTCCATGTGCATGTATGGCTGCTGCCTTGTTTTTTTAAATGGTCGAATTAATAAACTAAACTAAACCATGTGAACCGTCACAAACTCCTTGAATACAAGTAACGTGATAGATCCTAGTTTACTTATAAAGACTCCACAAAACATTTACTGTGTTCAGATTTCCCTAGGCAACAGATTCAGTTACAGTACACGCAATCTCAGCTATGACAAGCTCGGCTGCAATCCTGCAATACTTGACAATTCCCACCAGACCACCAGGCTCAGATACTTTTCAAATCTTTACAATTCTTTGAGAGTTTTCTCTAGCCTGCCTGGAGTGACAGAGCGAAAGGGTTTGTACTTTTGGGACTTTTCTAGTGGATCAATTAAAGCAGGCAACATGAATAAATCACAGATAACGTATTTGAATTGATTTAAAATAGCATTTGAAACCCAGGTCTGATTCCCACCTAAACACAGGATATGTCTCAGCAGCATTGATCCCCATTGTTAGGACATGTTCCTACTACAGTCAGTAATCCTATTGTACATTCATCATCTACTAGGGGAAAGTACAATCTGAGAAATGAGCTGTGTCATTAAAGAGCTATGTAGTAAAGATACAGTAACATACTGAAACCCATCCCTGAACTGCACCTGTTGTTGATGGAGAGACCAATCTGTTAAGACAACACCATTTTCTACTGGAACAGTCTGGCAGCATCCCAGTAGAACACTGCCAGAGGCAGCCTGGTGCACACAGACTAGTGAGCAAGATTTCCTTTCAGCAATAATTAACACTTAACTTACCTGAGCAAGATTTAAGACTTTAAAAATAACTCCCTAACTGTTGATTCTGGACTACTCAGTGGGTGCTGCAGGTGTTGACTTTCCAGGTATAGTGGTTGTACCGATGAATAAGATATACGGTAGTGACCTAGTGTCCACCTTCTTCACAGAAGGCCAGCATGTAATTAGCTATCAAAATATGTAATAAAACATGTTTAGTGTCTGAGACATGCCCCCCCCACACACAGCACCCAGGTGTTACTCTACTCTACACACTACCTCACACAGACACACACGCAGACAGACAGACAGACAGACAGACAGACAGACGTGGAGTCTAAAACAGGATCACTGCGTCGGGGCAGTAGACATTCCGATCATAACACACGCTCCGATCCCAGCTCCTTCCCCATCCTTAACCGAGATTATCCTTCTGTTTGGTCCTTCGTGTCCCCTGTGCAGGGTCCAAGAGAGGCTCTGATTACCCCCTGTCCTGTCTGCCTGAGGGTAGGGGGGGACGAGACGGGAGGTGATGGTATGGGGTCTGAGACATCATTCATCAAACAAACAGATGCCCTCAACGTGCTACAGTACAGTTAGTTAGTCTCACGTCAACATTACATATCAGCAGTTTTTTTTGTCGTCGTGTTTCTGTAACTGCCAGCAGCCAATCACTTACAGTCTTTTTATTTTTTTTTGTTTATTTTATTTTGATACTCCAGCATCCCGGAGTCGCCTCTTCATTGTTGACATTGAGGCTGGTGTTTTGAGGGGTACTATTTAATGAAGCTACCTGTTGAGGACTTGTGAGGTGTCTGTTTATCAAACTAGACACTCTAATGTACATGTCCTCTTGCTCAGTTGTGCACCAGGGCCTCCCACTCCTCTTTCTATTCTGGTTAGAGCCTGTTTCTGCTGTTCTGTGAAGGGAGTAGTACACAGCGTTGTACGAGATCTTCAGTTTCTTGGCAATTTCTCGCATGGAATAGCCTTCATTTCTCAGAACAAGAATAAACGGACGAGTTTCAGAAGAAAGTTTTTTGTTTCTGGCCATTTTGAGCCTGTAATCGAACCCACAAATGCTGATGCTCCAGATACTCAACTCGTCTAAAGGACAGTTTTATTGCTTCTTTAATCAGAACAACAGTTTTCAGCTGTGCTAACATAATTGCAAAAGGGTTTTCTAATGATCAATTAGCCTTTTAAAATGATAAACTTGGATTAGCTAACAGAACGTGCCATTGGAACACAGGAGTGATGGTTGCTGATAATGGGCCTCTGTACGCCTACGTAGATATTCCATTAAAAATCAGCTGTTTCCAGCTACAATAGTCATTGTCAGGCTCTTGTGTAGCTGGTGCATAGAAGTCAGGCGCAGGAGAACAGTACTGAGTGAGCAAAACACTTTACTCAAACAAATAATCAAGCTAAACGCGTAAATACAAAGACACATGCCAAACAGGCGAGGCATAAATGAAACGCACCAGACGGAAAGAAACAGCTTAACAATAAACAATCACACACAAGGACCAGAGGGTTAAATACACAACAGATAATGATGGGGAATGCAAACCAGGTGTGTGAAAACAAGACGAGACAAATGGAAAATGAAAAGTAGATCGGTGATGATTAGAAGACCGGTGACGTCGACCGCCGAATGCCGTCCGAACGAGGAGGGGGGAACCGACTTCAGTCGAAGTCGTGACATAAATCAATTTGATGTTATTTTAATGGACAAAAAAATAGCTTTTCTTTCAAAAACAAGGATATTTCTAAGGGAACCCAAACTTTTGAACGGTAGTGTATATATCTTTTTTTATCACTTACCATTTCTATACCTAAATATTAGCATTATGTTTTTTCAGTTACATACCTTATTTTTTGCTCTACAAGGTTACTAGCTCCGTCACATCCGCATGCAGTGTGTGGCCTTGGCCCGTCGAAAGAGAGACGCACCCTGAAGTACAGTTCTGGGTAAATAT
Organism: Brachymystax lenok tsinlingensis; assembly: GCA_030435695.1. Taxonomy (NCBI): domain Eukaryota; kingdom Metazoa; phylum Chordata; class Actinopteri; order Salmoniformes; family Salmonidae; genus Brachymystax; species Brachymystax lenok. The sequence goes on from CM059818.1 coordinate 48,906,818, forward strand.
CCGCTGTACTGTAAAGTCCACTTTGCTTTTTTCTACCTGCCTGCAGACTTCTCTCTCTCTCGCTCTCTCACATGACCCTTTCACCTTGTAATTGGTTCTTAATTCAGTGATACTGTACATTCATTTATTCACTCTGTTTTAAAGTTCCCTCATTAACAATCAATACTCCCCTTTAACCCACAGACTGCCACAGTGCTCCTTCTACGACGTTAGTAATGATTTCTGTCCTCATTAAGAAACGTTACAGACACTGAGGGTCGAAGAAAGTGGCTGAAAAAAAGTGAGTGCAGTAAGAGAAAGACAGAGATGTTCTGCCTGTCTGCTGCTCCTACAGTCTAGAGGTGAGTGTCTGACAGACTGTGCCATAAAAAGTCTAGGCCTTTGGGCAAAGGCAAAAGAAAAAAGAAAATAATTCACTCACATACGTCATGTTACACTAGAAACCAACCTGATTCAACCTTCTCATTCGGACTCCAAAAATACAGTATACTTCTTTGGGGACCAAAAGCTGGTTCTGCAGCTTTTGATGAAGTGTCTCATATTAAGTATATCTGATACAAAAGGGAGGAAACTATGAAGATGGTTTATACAATAAAGTGTCTATGAAAAGAAGCAGACCATTCTCTCTGTCCCCCATACACTATCTTTAATAATCCTGTATAATATACTATCCTATCTTTAATAATCCTGTATAATATACTATCCTCTCCTTAATAATCCTGTATAATATAATATCCTATCTTTAATAATCCTGTATAATATACTATCCTATCTTTAATAATCCTGTATAATATACTATCCTCTCCTTAATAATCCTGTATAATATAATATCCTATCTTTAATAAGCCTGTATAATATACTATCCTATCTTTAATAAGCCTGTATAATATACTATCCTATCTTTAATAAGCCTACTATCCTCTCCTGAATAATCCTGTATAATATACTATCCTCTCCTTAATAATCCTGTATAATATACTATCCTATCTTTAATAAGCCTGTATAATATACTATCCTCTCCTTAAGAATCCTGTATAATATACTATCCTATCTTTAATAAGCCTGTATAATATACTATCCTATCTTTAATAATCCTGTATAATATACTATCCTATCTTTAATAATCCTGTATAATATACTATCCTATCTTTAATAATCCTGTATAATATACTATCCTCTCCTTAATAATCCTGTATAATATACTATCCTCTCCTGAATAATCCTGTATAATATACTATCCTCTCCTTAATAATCCTGTATAATATACTATCCTATCTTTAATAAGCCTGTATAATATACTATCCTCTCCTTAATAATCCTGTATAATATACTATCCTCTCTTTAATAATCCAAAATATGGGACAGATCTGTGCCGTGGGTCTGGCTTTCTTGAAGGTGAAACTCTTTACTAGTATTCCCTTGTCTCTACCTCGCTCGTTGCTAATTTAGGTCAGCGCTCAGTCATGTGAACGGCCAATCTTTCCTGGGCACCAAGAGAGGAAGTCACAAGGTGAAGAGAAAACAAAATGAGTGTAAACAGCCAGAACTGTCGGTACTGTTCCATGGAATGCCGGTTTGAAATATTATTCAGAAGAGAAGGTGAATAGAAGCGATACAGGCTAGAGGGGTAAGAGGAAAGACAGGAAAATGGAAAAAGAAAAGTGAGGGATGACGGATAGAAGGATACAGCAGGGGCATATGGGCAGTGGTGTAAAGTACTTAAGTACAAATATTTTAAAGTACTACTTAAGTAGTTTTTTGGGGTATCTGTACTGTACTTTACTATTTATATTTTTGACAACTTTTACTTAAGTTTTAAGTATATTTAAACCCAAATACTTTTAGACTTTTACTCAAGTAGTACTTTACTGGGTGACTCACTTTTACTTGAGTCATTTTCTATGACTTTATCTTTACTTTTACTCAAGTATGACAATTGGGTACTTTTTCCACCACTGCATATGGGGGTCATTTCAAGTTCCCTATAGCATTTGTCTTATATCTATAGCATTATGGAAGGATATACATCCCTGCCTAGCCTCCTAGCATGTCTGGCTGTCTGTCCCATCCGTCTGTCCTGTCTGTCCCGCCTGTCTGTCCCGTCTGTCTGTCCCATCTGTCTGTCCTGTCTGTCCCGTCTGTCATGTCTGTCTGTCTGTCCCGTCTGTCTGTCCTGTCTGTCCCGTCTGTCCCGTCTGTCATGTCTGTTTGTCTGTCCCATCTGTCTGTCCTGTCTGTCTGTCTGTCTGTCTGTATGTCATGTATGTCTATCTGTCTGTCCCGTCTGTCTGCCCTGTCTGTCTGCCAGTTTTACATGCTTTGGGAATTTGCTCTTGGGATTTGTGCATCACCCCTGACCTGCCCTGACCTGCCCTGACCTGTCTAATCATTAAAGGTGCATCACCCCTGACCTGACCTGTCTAATCATTAAAGGTGCATCACCCCTGTCCTGACCTGTCTAATCATTAAAGGTGCATCACCCTTGACCTGACCTGTCTAATCATTAAAGGTGCATCACCCCTGTCCTGTCTAATCATTAAAGGTGCATCACCCCTGTCCTGACCTGTCTAATCATTAAAGGTGCATCACCCCTGTCCTGTCTAATCATTAAAGGTACATCACCCCTGTCCTGACCTGTCTAATCATTAAAGGTGCATCACCCCTGACCTGACCTGTCTAATCATTAAAGGTGCATCACCCCTGTCCTGACCTGTCTAATCATTAAAGGTGCATCGCCCCTGTCCTGTCTAATCATTAAAGATGCATCACCCCTGACCTGACCTGTCTAATCATTAAAGACGCATCACCCCTGTCCTGACCTGTCTAATCATTAAAGGTGCATCACCCCTGACCTGTCTAATCATTAAAGATGCATCACCCCTGACCTGACCTGACCTGTCTAATCATTAAAGGTGCATCACCCCTGTCCTGACCTGTCTAATCATTAAAGGTGCATCACCCCTGTCCTGTCTAATCATTAAAGGTGCATCACCCCTGTCCTGACCTGTCTAATCATTAAAGGTGCATCACCCCTGACCTGACCTGTCTAATCATTAAAGGTGCATCACCCCTGTCCTGTCTAATCATTAAAAGTGCCTCACCCCTGTCCTGACCTGTCTAATCATTAAAGGTGCATCACCCCTGTCCTGACCTGTCTAATCATTAAAGGTGCATCACCCCTGTCCTGACCTGTCTAATCATTAAAGGTGTATCACCCCTCACCTGTCTAATCATTAGAGGACTGAAAATAACCCAGGAAAATGCCAAAAACCACAGACATAAACCCTGTTCCCCCGAGACATCAAACAGAAGCCTGTCAGTCAAAAGAGAGTCACAACATTCTAAGAATGTCCTGATCCTAATCTTTTAGGGATGGGATGCCTTGGGGAGAGACAGGGAATGCTCCTGCCAACACACACACACACACACACACACTTACACCAACATCGGATAGACAACATCGCTGACTTTCGTAACAAAACAAATTGTGGATGGAGACGAGCATGGAGACGAGCCTGGCACAGTGTTACATAGCCTACACACAAGGGGAAGAAACAGAGAAGCAGAGAATGATTCATTGTGACAGTGACAGGTCGTGCTCACAGAGTGAATCATTCACGGGCACACACACACACACTTCTGCCTACAACACATACACTACCGTTCAACAGTTTGGGGTCACTTAGAAATATCCTTGTTTTTGAAAGAAAAGCAATTTTTTTGTCCATTAAAATAACATCAAATTGATCAGAAATACAGTGTAGACAATGTTAATGTTGTAAATGACTATAGTAGCTGGAAACTGCAGATTTTTAATGGAATATCTACATAGGCGTACAGAGGCCCATTATCAGCAACCATCACTCCTGTGTTCCAATGGCATGTTGTGTTAGCTAATCCAAGTGTATCATTTTAAAAGGTTAATTAATCATTAAAAAACATTTTGCAATTATGTTTGCACAGCTGAAAACTGTTGTTCTCAATAAAGAATCAATAAAACTGGCCTTCTTTAGACTAGTTGAGTATCTGGAGCATCAACATTTGTGGGTTCGATTACAGGCTCAAAATGGCCAGAAACAAAGTACTTTCTTCTGAAACTCGTCAGTCTATTTTCTTGTTCTGAGAAATTAAGGCTATTCCATGCGAGAAATTGCCAAGAAACTAAAGATCTGGTACAACGCCGTGTACTACTCCCTTCACAGAACAACACAAACTGGCTCTAACCAGAATAGAAAGAGGAGTGGGAGGCCCCGGTGCACAGCTGAGCAAGAGGACAATTACATTAGAGTGTCTAGTTTGAGAAACAGACACCTCACAAGTCCTCAACTGGCTGCTTCATTAAATAGGACCCGCAAAACACCAGTCTCAACGTCAACAATGAAGAGGCGACTCCGGGATGCTGGCCTTCTAGGCAGAGTTGCAAAGAAAAAGCCATATCTCAGACTGGCCAATTAAAAGAAAATATTAAGATGGGCAAACGAACACAGATACTGGACAGAGGAATTCTGCCTAGAAGGCCAGCATACCGGAGTCGCCTCTTCACTGTTGACGTTGAGTCATTTACAACATTAACAATGTCTACACTGTATTTCTGATCAATTTGATGTTATTTTAATGGACAAAAGATGTGCTTTTCTTTCAAAAACAAGGACATTTCTAAGTGACCGCTATTTCTTTCTCTCTCTCTCTCTTTCTTTCTCCCTTCCTTCCTTTCTCACTCTCTCTCGCTCTCTCTCTCTCTCTCTCTCTCTCTCTCTCTCTCTCTCTCTCTCTCTCTTTATTTCTCTCTTTCTCTCTCTAACCCTCACCTATTCATTTTAGCCCATCAGGCACTCTCATCATCATTTTGATTTAATTTGTTTCGGTTTATTAGGATCCCCATTAGCCAACACCAATGGCGACAGCTAGTCTTACTGGGGTCCGACACATAACAAAAAAGTTGACAATTGACATACATTTAAAAACATTAACATGTAGTGTGTTTGTGTACATCTATCAGTTACACATACATGTCAGTACAGAAACAGTAAGTCACATTGGGAGAGGCATTTTGCTTTATTCGTTTTTTTTTAAACCAGGTTTGCTGTTCACTTGCGCTTTATAAGATAAAACTAGAGCTTGCAGGACTTGCTTTGTGGAGTGTGGTGTCATAAAAGCAGAGCATCTCTTTAATACGGACAGACCTCTCCCCATCTTTACAACCATTTAATCAATATGTTTTGACCATGACAGTTTACAATCTAAGCTAACACCAAGTAATTTAGTCTCCTCAACTTGTTCAACAGCCACACTGTTCATTCATACCAGATTGAGCTGAGGTATAGAATTTAGGGAATGATTTGTACCAAATACAATGCTCTTAGTTTGAGTGGCGCATCTCAGTGCTACAGGTGTCACTACAGACACCCTGGTTTGAATCCAGGCTGTATCAAAACCAGCTGTGATTGGGAGTCCCATAGGGCGGCGCACAATTGGCCCAGCGTCGTCTGGGTTTGGCTGGTGTAGGCCGTCATTACAAATAAGAATTTGTTCTTAACTGACTTGTCTAGTTAAATTAAGGTTACATTGTTTTAGAGATGTTCTAGACCAGTTTATTACTGGCCACCCATTCCAAAACAGACTGCAACTCTTTGTTAAGGGTTTCAGTGACTTCATTAGCTGTGGTTGCTTATGCGTATATGGTTGAATCATCAGCATACATGGACACACATGCTTTTTTCAATGCCAGTGACAGGGCACTGGTAAAAATAGAAAAGAGTAGAGGGCCTTGAGAGCTGCCCTGCGGTACACCACACTTTACATGTTAGACATTAGAGAAGCTTCCATTAAAGAAAACCCTCCACAATATGGCAGAGGTTGAAAAGCCAAAACACAAAGGTTTTCTCAACATCAGGTTATGGTCAATAATATCAAAGGCTGCACTGAAATCTAACAGTACAGCTTCAACAGTACAACGGTATCATCAATCATCTATATGTGTTATGATACATCAAAGTCGTAGCTTATTCGCAACAGCGCAGATTCACTTTTAAAGTCCCCGGCTACTAGGAGCGCCGCCTCTGGGTGAGCGTTTTCTTGTTTGCTTATTGCGGAATACAGCTCATTCAGTGCTGTCTTAGTGCCAGCCTCTGACTGTCCCGTTGGTAGTTTAATCTTCCACGTAGGTCATCTATTTTATTCTCCAAAGATTGCACGATTGCTAGCAGAATGGAAGGAAGTGGGGGTTGATTCGATCGCCTACGAATTCTCAGAAGGCAGCCCCGCCCTCCGGACCCTTTTTTACTGGCTCCTCTTCATGCAAATCACGGGGATCTGGGCCTGTTCCCGAGGAAGCAGTATATCGTTCGCGTCGGGCTCGTCAGACTGGTTAAAGGACAAAAATAATTCTGCCAGTCCGTGGTGAGTAATCACAGTCCTGATGTCCAGAAGTTATTTTCGGTCATAAGAGACGGTAGCGGCAACATTATGTATAAAATAAGTAAAAAAAAATAACGCAAATAAACAAACAAAAAAACACAGTCGGTTGGGGGCACGTAAACGTCTGCCTTCTTCTCCGGCGCCACTTGTAGGAGTATTTTGACAAGGGAAAATAATACAGTATTAATATTCACATTGAATAATCTTATCAAAAATCAAAAAACATCTTATCAAAAATGTATTACTTTCATTTAAACATCTTCACAATGACACAATAGTCTGCTCTAATATCTACCTCTGATACAATCTACTCAGTGATGTTTTAAAGGCTGAGCAGGGATGCAGAGAGGGAACACCAAGATATAGAGTGCCTTCGGAAAGTATTCAGACCCATTGACTTTTTCCACATTTTGTTACATTACAGCCTTATTCTTTTTGTATTATTATATATATATATTTTGTATTTTACCCCCTTTTTCTCCACAATTTTGATCTTGTCTCATCGCTGCAACTTCCCAACAGCCTCGGGAGGCGAAGGTCGAGTATTGCGTCCTCCGAAACATGACCTGCCAAGCTTCTTAACACCCACTTCTTAACACCCGCCCACTTAACCCGGAAGCCAGATGCACCAATGGAGGAAACACTGTCCAACTGACGACTGAGGTCTGAGGCCTGCAGGCACCTGGGCCCGCCACAAGAAGTCGCTAGAGCGCGATGAGCCAAATAAGGCCCCCCCGGCTAAACCCTTCCCTAACCCAGACGACGCTGGGCCAATTGTGCCCTATGGGACTCCCGATCACGGCCGGTTGTGATACAGCCTGGGATCGAACCCAGGTCTGTAGTGACACCTCTAGCACTGATGCAGTGCCTTAGACCGCTGCACCACTCGGGAGCCCAAACTAAGAGCATTTATTTGGTAATCATTACAGACATATTCTAAAATGGATTAAATAAAACTTTTTCCTCATCAATCTACACACAATACCCCATAATGACAAAGTGGAAACAGTTTTTTCCAAATTTTAGCAAATTTATACAAAATAAAAAACAGAAATACCTTATTTACAGAAGTATTCAGACCCTTTGCTATGAGACTCGAAATTGAGCTCAGCTGCATCCTGTTTCCATTGATCGTCCATGAGATGTTTCAACAACTTGATTGGAGTCCACCTGTGGTAAAAATGTAATTGATTGGACAAAAACAACAAAAAGGCTTTGAAAAGGAACACACCTGTCTATATAAGGTCTCACAGTTGACAGTGCATGTCAGAGCAAAAATCAAGCCATGAGGTTGAAGGAATTAACTGTAGAGATCCGAGACAGGATTGTGTCGAGGCACAGATCTGGGGGGGATGGGTACCAAAAAATGTCTGCAGCATTGAAGGTCCCCAAGAACACAGTGGCTTCCATCATTTTTAAATGGAAGACGTTTGTAACCACCAAGACTCTTCCTAGAGCTGGCCGCCCGGCCAAACTGAGCAATCAAGGGAAAAGGGCCTTGGTCAGGGAAGTGACCGCTGGTCACTGACAGAGCTCTAGAGTTCCTCTGCGGAGATGGGAGAAACTACCAGATGGACAACCATCTCTGCAGCACTCCACCAATCAGGCCTTTATGGTAGAGTGGACAGACGGAAGCCACTACTCAGTAAAAGGCACATGACATTCCGCTTGTAGTTTGACAAAAGGCACCCAAAGTCTCTCAGACCATGAGAAACAAGATTCTCTGGTCTGATGAAACCAAGATTGAACTCTTTGGCCTGAATGCCAAGCATCGCGTCAGGAGGAAACCTGGTACCATCCCTACGGTGAACCATGGTGGTGGCCTCATCATGTGGGGTTGGCTTTTCAGCGGCAGGGAGTCCAGTCAGGATCAAGAGAAAGATGAACGGAGCAAAGTACAGAGAAATCCTTGATGAAAACCTGCTGGAGAGTGCTCAGGACCTCAGACTGGGGCTAAGGTCCACCTTCCAACAGGACAACGACCCTAAGCTCACAGCCAAGACAAAGCAGGAGTGGCTTCGGGACAAGTCTCTGAATGTCCTTGAGTGGCCCAGCCAGAGCCCGGACTTGAACCCGATCGAACATCTCTGGAGAGACCTGAAAATAGCTGTGCAGCGACGCTCCCCATCCAACCAGACAGAGCTTGAGAGGATCTGCAGAGAAGAATGGGAGAAACTCCCCAAATACAGGTGTGCCAAGCTTGTAGCATCATACCCAAGAAGACTCAAGGCTGTAATTGCTGCCAAAGGTGCTTCAACAAGGTACTGAGTAAAGGGTCTGAATACTTATGTATATGTCATATTTCAGGTTTTATTTTTAATAAATTAGCAAAAAAAAAATTATGTCATTATGGGGTATTGTGTGTAGATTGATGAAGGAAAATAATAATTTAATCAATTTTAGAATAAGGCTGTAAACGTAACTAAATGTGGGAAAAGTCAAGGGGTCTAAGAAGAATGATTCCCAAATGGCACCCTATTCCCTATAGTTTTATTTTTAATAAATTAGCAAAAAAAAAATTATGTCATTATGGGGTATTGTGTGTAGATTGATGAAGGAAAATAATAATTTAATCAATTTTAGAATAAGGCTGTAAACGTAACTAAATGTGGGAAAAGTCAAGGGGTCTAAGAAGAATGATTCCCAAATGGCACCCTATTCCCTATAGTGCGCTATACTTTTGACAAGAGAGAATAGGGTGCCATTTGAAGTTGAACCATATTTAGAGGGCTGAGGGAGGGGTTGGCGTTTGGGAAATAACCATACAGTTGTTGGGAAAGACTATTAAATGTCTAGGCGTTCAACCTTTCCATATTTATATTTCAAACATTGATGATGGATTGAAGTACTCAGGAATGCTCAACATTTTACAAACGATCTTGGACACTATAACAAGCCTGAAGACGGTGACGCATACCTGTAGCCTAGACTAATGCACAGTGATGACTTATTTATAACTGATTGATATTCGATAGGTAGCAGACATCGTTTATGATCGACATCCAATCGATAGTGAGTGTTTTATTCTTCTATAGGCCTAATTATCGCTTCTGGTTGTTAATATTGGAAGCGTCGTGCCGCTTCCGAGTCAATCGTCTGAGAAAACGTGCCTTCACTTGTTGCCACTATAAAAACAGACCTTCATCGCTGATCTCTCACTGTTCACACAAGAAGCAGCTAGGCTACCTGACTGTCTCAGTATGTTCAAGATGAGACGGTGGACTTTACTTGTCGCGATTGCTTATCCGCTTCTTTTGGCTGGTAAGTAAAGGAATAGTGAAGTTTATTTTTCTCATCTTTCCGCGGGCTTGGAATGAGATGGTACTCGCAAACTTTAGCGCGTCTGTCCCAAGTGCCGATGCAGGCATTGAGAATGATTTAGATTGATTATCACGTAGAGTTTGTTGCTTTGAAATGTTTGAAATCTTGCATTTCTCCCATCTAAAAAAAAACGCTTTAATGTCTGTCCAATATATCATTTTAAAAGGTTAATGTAATATTGGGTATTGTTTTGGCTAATCAGCCTAGTATAGCAATCTGTGAAGATTCATTTAAATTGGAACATTTAATTTTGTGTTAAATACATTTATCACCCAAAATATATTCTCCCCCTCCCCTCCCCTCCCCTCCCCTCCCCTCCCCTCCCCCTCCCTCCCCTCCCCTCTCCTCTCAGGTCATTCTGGCTCTTCAGGTCCAGTTTCAAAGATCCAGAGCCTGTGTGCTGGCCGGGCCTGTAACCCTCCCATGGGGAACCTTGCCTTGGGCCGAGGACTACTCACCCAGTCTGTGTGTGGAGCCAACTCCACTGAGCCCTACTGCTCCTACCAGCAGATGTTTAGTTCTACCCCTTCCTTCCACAGAGACACTTCCTGTCCAGCTGCACCCAAATGCAGCAAGTGCAACGCAGCTCTCCCCCACCAGGCTCACCTGGCCTCGGCCATGACCGATTCCTCATTCCGATACCCAGATACCTGGTGGCAGTCAGCCGAGGGGGCAGAGACAGAAACCCTCCAACTCAACCTGGAAACAGAGTTCTACTTGACTCATCTGATCCTGGTGTTCCGCTCACCCCGGCCCGCCGCCATGTTGCTGGAGCGCTCTCAGGACCACGGGAGGACCTGGAAGACCCTCAGGTACCACCGAGGACCAATTACTGTTTTAATTGATGTGTTATGGGTCAAATACAATACTTATTGATGGATGTATTGTTTTCTACCCAGGTACTTTGCGAGGGACTGTGAGGACACCTTTGGCCTGGCAGAGGAGGCTCGTGTGAGGGAGAAAGGAGAGAGCGGGGCGGCCTGCACCTCCAAATACTCAGGAGCGTTCCCATGTACCCGAGGAGAGGTTAGAGTTGTGTATTGTGGGGTCTCTGATTGCACTAAGCTATCCTCTTCATGCCTGCTGACACATAAAGGCAGAGACCTATACCACTTGTGACTGTGTAACGCCTGTTTTCAAGCTTAGCTTTAGTTCCTTGTGGCTACTAAGATTGTTGAGAGTCCAGACACACAGCCTTTGGACACAGGTGAAGGCAACATCCAGCTGGACGTTGTGGTTGCAGGGAAGATCGAGGCCAGGACACAGGGGGTTGAATAGAACAGACCTGAGACAGATTTCAAAGAGGCCAGTTTGAAACAACCTGTCAAACAATCTCATCGCTTCACAGCGGTAATGCATACCATCTGTGGTATCTAATTGTTTGCTGTGGTGCTCAAAGACATCATTGCTGTTGTCTGTGTGTGTGTGTGTGTGTGTGTGTGACAAGCGTTGAACAAACAGACTAAGCTGTGTGTTTAAAGTAAACAGATCTAAACTGAGGCTTTTCAGATTGCATTTCTCAGCTGCACAAAGCCCATGCCGACATCCATGCATCAATAGAATATCAATGTTCACCTTATTCCTCTGATGTTGCTCCCTGAAGCCTTTTTAGAGGACAGTTTGAGCATCAAGATTTTCATTCCTCATCAGTCCTACGGACTCCCAGCAAAATACTGCTTTTTTCCCACTACTTCTATGTATCTGCATGTCCAGCTGTTATATTTTGCCTCACAATGAAGTGTTTTACCATTTTATTTTCAGGGCAGCCAGAACTACAAGTAGAACACAAAACTGTTTCACTTAAACAGTTGCATTCATGAGTTTTATTAACAAATGTCAAAAATAGAATAAGGCCCGCCAAGAAAAACCTAATAACAAATGTTTTTATCAGAATGCAGTAAGTACAGAAATGGTTAGCTCAGTGGGAAATGAATATCCAACTAGTGAGCGACTACTGTTTGGAGTTTGTGACAGCAACTATGTGAGCTTATTACAGTATTATAGACACTATGTCCTGGGATTTAGTGTGGCCTGTGAGTGTCATAGAGCAAAACAGATTACATGTGCACATTCGTGGGGTCATAATAGTTCAAACCGTTCAGACTTTACATTACTTTTTATGAGAAGAACCGTTTTCACGATCTGCCCATGTCTCACAAACACCGCTCTAGCTCAGCGGAAGTTAATTGCACAAAAGTCTGTAGCTCAAACACACAATGTTTAAAGGGGTTGGAAGCCCTAAATCATGTTGGCCTGATTGTGGGACTGAAATAGATGAGATGATAAGAGAAAACGTGAGAGGGAGAGAGAAAGGTAGAGAGAGAGGGATGAGAGAGAGACAGCGGGAATGTATTTTGTTAGCGTTCCAATAGGGCTCTGGACCAAGTTATGATGGGAGACATTTAAATGTCATGAATATGAAAAGGGTTTAACTGAACTCATCATAATTGTAGTGTATCAGCTGTGTGTTGGGCTGTGTCAGGTCATGCTATGTGTTGGGCTGTGTCAGGTCATGCTATGTGTTGGGCTGTGTCAGGTCATGCTATGTGTTGGGCTGTGCCAGGTTATGATATGTGTTGGGCTGTGTCAGGTCATGATATGTGTTGGGCTGAGTCAGGTCAGGCTATGTGTTGGGCTGTGTCAGGTCAGGCTATGTGTTGGGCTGTGTCAGGTCATGATATGTGTTGGGCTGTGTCAGGTCATGATATGTGTTGGGCTGTGTCAGGTCAGGCTATGTGTTGGGCTGAGTCAGGTCATGCTATGTGTTGGGCTGTGTCAGGTCATGCTATGTGTTGGGCTGTGTCAGGTCATGCTATGTCAGGGCTTTGTGATGGCCACTCCAATACCTTTGTAGTCCTTAAGCCATTTTAACACAACTTTGGAAGTATGCTTGGGGTCATTGTCCATTTCGAAGACCCCATTTGCAACCAAGCTTTAACTTCTTGACTGATGTCTTGAGATGTTGCTTCAATATATCTCCATTTTAAATAAGCATGCCCCATTCAAAAAATTTAGAACTAAGAACAGATATAGTCCTTGGTTCATCCCAGACTTGACTGGCCTTGAACAGCACAAAAACATCTTGTGGCATTCTGCATTAGCATCGAATAGCCCCCGCGATATGCAACTTTTCAGGGAAGTCAGGAACCAATATACTCAGTCAGTTATACTCAGTCAGTTAATTTCAAACAGAAATTTGCATCCTGTAGCACTAATTCCAAAAAGTTTTGGGACACTGTAAAGTCCATGGAGAATAAGAGCACCTCCTCCCAGCTGCCCACTGTACTGAGGACAGGAAACATTGTCACCACCGATAAATCTATGATAATCATTTCAATAAGCATTTTTCTACGGCTGGCCATGCTTTCCACCTGGCTACCCCTACCCCGGCCAACATCTCAGCACCCCTGCAGCAACTTGCCCAAGACCCCCACCCCCTCCCCCAGCTGATGTTCTGAAAGAACTGCAAAATCGGGATCCCTACAAATCAGCTGGGCTAGACAATCTGGACCCTCTCTTTCTAAAATTATCCGCCGAAGTTGTTGCAACCCCTATTACTAGCCTATTCAACCTCTTTTTCGTATCGTCTGAGATCCCTAAAGATTGGAAAGCTGCCGCGGTCATGCCCCTCTTCAAAGGGGGTGACACTCTAGACCCAAACTGTTATAGACCTATATCCATCCTGCCCTGCCTTTCTAAAATCTTCGAAAGCCAAGTTAACAAACAGATCACCAACCATTTCAAATCCCACCGTATCTTCTCCACTATGCATTCTGGTTTCCGAGCTGGTCATGGGTGCACCTCAGCCACGCTCAAGATCCTAAACGATATCTTAACGGCCATAAAGAAAAGACAGTACAGTGCAGCTGTCTTCATCAACCTGGAGAAGGCTTTCACAGCATTCTTATCGGCATACTCAATAGCCTTGGCTTTAAAAAAAAAAAATGTCACCTTTATTTAACCAGGTAGGCAAGTTGAGAACAAGTTCTCATTTACAACTGCGACCTGGCCAAGATAAAGCAGAGCAGTTTGACACATACAACAACACATTGTTACACAATGGAGTAAACAAACATACAGTCAATAATACAGTAGAAAAAAAAAATCTATATACAAAGAGTGCAAATGAGGATAAGGAACATAAGGCAATAAATAGGCCATGGTGGCAAAGTAACTACAGTATAGCAATTTAACACTGGAATGGTAGATGTGCAGTAGATGAATGTGCAAAGTAAAAATACTGGGGTGCAAAGGAGCAAGATAAATAAATGACTACGGTAGGGGATGAGGTAGTTGGTTGGGCTATGTACAGGTGCAGTGATCTGTGAGCTGCTCTGACAGCTGGTGCTTAAAACTAGTGAGGGAGATAAGTGTCTCCAGTTTCAACGATTTTTGTAGTTCGTTCCAGTCATTGGCAGCAGAGAACTGGAAGGAAAGGCGGCCAAAAGAGGAATTGGCTTTGGGGGTGACCAGTGCGATATACATGCTGGAGCGAGTGCTACGGGTGGGTGCTGCTATGGTTACCAGCGAGCTGAGATAAGGCGGGGCTTTACCTAGCAGGGACTTGTAGATGACCTGGAGCCAGTGGGTCTGGCGACGAGTATGTAGCGAGGGCCAGCCGACTAGAGCATACAGGTCGCAGTGGTGGGTGGTATAAGGGGCTTTGGTGACAAAGCGGATGGCACTGTGATATTGGAAGCTGTTTTGTAGATGACATCGCCAAAGTCGAGGATCGGTAGGATAGTCAGTTTTACTAGTGCAAGTTTGGCAGCATGAGTGACGGAGGCTTTGTTTGCGAGATAGAGAGCCGATTCTAGATTTAATTTTGGATTGGAGATGTTTAATGTGAGTCTGGAAGGAGAGTTTACAGTCTAGCCAGACACCTAGGTATTTGTAGTTGTCCACGTATTCTAGGTCAGAGCCGTCCAGGGTAGTGATGCTAGTCGAGCGGGCGGGTGAAGGCAGCGAACGGTTGAAAAGCATGCATTTGGTTTTACTAGCGTTTAAGAGCAGTTGGAGGCCACAGAAGGAGTGTTGTATGGCATTGAAGCTCGTTTGGAGAAGGAGGGCCAGAAGTATAAAGAATGGTGTCGTCTGCTCAAATGACTGCCTCGCCTGGTTCACCAACTACTTCTCTGAGTTCAGTGTGTCAAATCGGAGGGCCTGTTGTCCGGATCTCTGGCAGTCTCTATGGGGGTGGCACAGGGTTCAATTTTCGGGCCGACTCTTTTCTCTGTATATATCAATGATGTAGCTCTTGCTTGATTCTCTGATCCACCTCTACGCAGACGACACCATTCTGTATACATCTGCAGTGAGGGAAAAAAGTATTTGATCCCCTGCTGATTTTGTACGTTTGCCCACTGACAAAGAAATTATCAGTCTATAATTTTAATGGTAGGTTTATTTGAACAATGAGAGACAGAATAACAACACAAAAATCCAGAAAAACGCATGTGAAAAATGTTAAAAATGGAATTGCAATTTAATGAGGGAAATAAGTATTTGACCCCTCTGCAAAACATGACTTAGTACTTGTTGGAAAAACCCTTGTTGGCAATCACAGAGGTCAGACGTTTCTTGCAGTTGGCCACCAGGTTAGCACACATCTCAGGAGGGATTTTGTCCCACTCCTCTTTGCATATCTTCTCTAAGTCATTAAGGTTTCGAGGCTGACATTTGGCAACTCGAACCTTCTGCTCCCTCCACAGATTTTCTATGGGATTAAGGTCTGGAGACTGGCTAGGCCACTCCAGGACCTTAATGTGCTTCTTCTTGAGCCACTCCTTTGTTGCCTTGGCCGTGAGTTTTGGGTCATTGTCATGCTGGAATACCCATCCACGACCCATTTTCAATGCCCTGGCTGAGGGAAGGAGGTTCTCACCCAAGATTTGACGGTACATGGCCCCGTCCATCGTCCCTTTGATGCGGTGAAGTTGTCCTGTCCCCTTAGCAGAAAAACACCCCCAAAGCATAATGTTTCCACCTCCATGTTTGACGGTGGGGATGGTGTTCTTGGGGTCATAGGCAGCATTCCTCCTAAAAAAAAACGTCTAGTTGAGTTGATGCTAAAAAGCTTAATTTTGCTCTCATCTGACCACAACACTTTCACCCAGATGTCCTCTGAATCATTCAGATGTTCATTGGCAAACTTCAGACGGGCATGTATATGTGCTTTCTTGAGCAGGGGGACCTTGCGGGCGCTGCAGGATTTCAGTCCTTCACGGCGTAGTGTGTTACCAATTGTTTTTTTGGTGACTATGGTTCCAGCTGCCTTGAGATCATTGACAAGATCCTCCCGTGTAGTTCTGGGCTGATTCCTCACCGTTCTCATGATCATTGCAACTCCACGAGGTGAGATCTTGCATGGAGCCCCAGGCCGAGGGAGATTGACAGTTCTTTTGTGTTTCTTCCATTTACGAATAATCACACCAACTGTTGTCACCTTCTCACCAAACTGCTTGGCGATGGTCTTGTAGCCCATTCCAGACTTGTGTAGGTCTACAATCTTGTCCCTGACATCCTTGGAGAGCTCTTTGGTCTTGGCCATGGTGGAGAGTTTGGAATCTGATTGATTGATTGCTTCTGTGGACAGGTGTCTTTTACACAGGTAACAAACAGATTAGGAGCACTCCCTTTAAGAGTGTGCTCCTAATCTCAGCTCGTTACCTGTATAAAAGACACCTGGGAGCCAGAAATCTTTCTGATTGAGAGGGGGTCAAATACTTATTTCCCTCATTAAAATGCAATTCCATTTATAAAATTTTTCACATGTGTTTTTCTGGATTTTTTTTGTTATTCTGTCTCTCACTGTTCAAGTAAACCTACCATTAAAATTATAGACTGATCATTTCTTTGTCAGTGGGCAAACGTACAAAATCAGCAGCGGATCAAATACTTTTTTCCCTCACTGTAGGTGTCTGGTTAGACTGTAAACTCTCCTTCCAGACTTACGTTAAACTTATCCAATCCAAAATGAAATCTAGAATCGGCTTTCTATTTCACAACAAAGCCTCCTTCACTCATGCTGCCAAACATACCCTTGTAAAACTGACTCTCCTACCGATTCTGGACTTCGGTGATGTCATTTACAAATTAGCCTCCAACACTCTACTCAGCAAATTGGATGTAGTCTATCACAGTGCCATCCGTTTTGTCACCAAAGCCCCATATGCTACGCACCACTGCGACCTGTATGCTCTCGTTGGCTGGCGCTCACTACATATTCGTCGCCAAACCCACTGGCTCCAGGTCATCTATAAGTCTATGCTAGGTAAAGCCCCGCCAGCTCACTGGTCACCATAGCAACACCCACCCGTAGCACGCGTTCCAGCAGGTATATTTCACTGGTCACCCCCAAAGCCAACACTGGCCGCCTTTCCTTCCAGTTCTCTGCTGCCAATGACTGGAACGGATTGCAAAAATCACTGAAGCTGGAGTCTTATATCTCCCTCTCTAACTTTAAGCATCAGCTGTCAGAGCAGCTTACCGATCACTGCACCTGTACACAGCCAATCTGTAAACAGCACACCCAACTACCTCATCCCCATATTGTTACTTATCCTCTTGCTCTTTTGCATCCCAGTATCTCTACTTGCACATCATCATCTGCACATCTATCACTCCAGTATTAATGCTAAATTGTAATTATTTTGCCTCTAGGGCCTATTTATTGCCATACCTCCCTACTCTTCTACATTTGCACACACAGTACATAGATTTTTCTATTGTGTTATTGACTGTATGTTTGTTTATGTATAACTCTGTTGTTTTTGTCACACTGCTTTGCTTTATCTTGGCCAGGTCGCAGTGTGAATGAGAACTTGTTCTCAACTGACCTGGTTAAATAAAGGTGAAAAAAATACAGTATATATATAAAAAAGAAATCATGGGCCTATATACTAGGTGGTGTCAGAGGAAAGCCCATAAAATTGTCGGAGACTCCAGTCACCCAAGTCATAGACTGTTCTCTCTGCTACCACACGGCAAGCGGTACCGGAGCGCCAAGTCTAGGACCAAAAGGCTCCTTAACAGCTTCTACCCCCAAGCCATAAGACTGCTGAACAATTAATCAATTGGCCACCGGACTATTACATTGACCCCCCCCTCCCTTTGTTTTGTACACTGCTGTTATGTTATCGTGTTACTTTTTATTATTTTTTACTTTAGTTTATTTGGTAAATATTTTCTTAACTCTTCTTGAACTGCATGGTTGGTTAAGGGCATGTAAGTAGGCATTTCACGGTAAGGTCTAAAAATGTGACAAATAAAGTTTGATTTATTTGATCTGCCAGATTTTGCTTGCTGGGAACTCTGACCCACTCTTCTCCACTCTCTAGGTGATCTATCGCGCCCTGTCCCCCTGGCACTCACTGGACCCTTACGGCCCAGCAGCCCAGACCCGGTTGATGGTCACCAACCTGCGGGTGCGTCTGCTGCAGCGCCAGCCTTGCCCCTGCCAGGCTAAAGACCCAGATACCCAGGCACTGCCCACAAACCATTATGCCATCTATGACTTCATCGTCAAGGGCAGCTGCCTCTGCAACGGGCACGCCGAGCACTGTGTGCCAGCCAATGGGTACCGCCCCGCCAGGCAGAGGATCAATCACGTGGTGAGTACGGGTGAAGAGCAGCACGAGCAACCAATCACAACTGACCACTTATCTCTCTGTCTATTAGCGCTTCTCCAAAAAACTGCAATCGTCACGTCACGCTCTGTTGCGAAAACAGTCAGGGATGTTGTGTGTTTGTGTGTTTGTGCTGCCGAATGTTTGTGTGTATGGAGCGGCTTGTGGTTATTCCTCTGTGTGTGTGTGTGTGTGTGTCTCTCTGTGTGTGTATCTGTGATTGTGTCAGGGTGTGTGTGTAAATGTGTTATTGTTTCTGGCACTCTCCATTCCCACCACTCCTTTGGTTCTACATCTGTGTAGTGGTGCTTTAATGCGGAGCCTTTAGGCTTTACTGAAGACTATATTTACACACAGATTTACCTTCCATTACGGGATCATGACTATGAGGTAATTATAGTGTAAAACGCCATGAAGTAGCTTAAACATATTTTTCCCACTGAGAGTAGAAACTGCCAAGGGGATAACATCAGCATTTCGCATATAGTAAACATTGGAGGCTTTAGTCAAACAGTGGTGGGAAGATAATTACGAATGTTCCACATTGCACTGTGCAATCCACATTAACTGCAAAGTAGAAAATACACTGCTGCACTGGCGATTTTAGCATGTAAATCTTGGTGGGGCAAACTCAACCACATAATTTTTTTTTAAATGCATGCCAGCAAAGACACTATACAACACAACACTAAACAATACATTAATTGCACTATAACGGCGACAAGCGGTGCCCACAAATGTTTAGGGCCTAAAGCTTTCCAGCACAATGGAGTGAATTCTTACCACCTCTACACCTGGCTATCAGCGGAGCCTTGTCTGGCAGCGAAAAAATTAATTCAGCCTCGTTTACTGCCTCTTTAAAAAACATAGCTGATATGGGTAACCATATCTCACCGGTATATTACATCATTTATGCAGCAGCATATAAGACATTTTTTGGACTCACCTTGTTGTGCGCGGCGGTCCTTTGTTGGCAAATTTTGTCATCAAAGAAAAAGATTTACAATTCCGAGTTGGATGACCGTTCGAAAAGTATTTTCCCAGTCTGACTTCCCAGTTAGCCACTGTCACCGATTCCTTCCGAATAACTCATTGTTGAATTTGCGATTTCAAACTTAATTGGGTAATGTTTATGTCCAATGGCCGATTTATCTATAATTTCTCTTAATTATTTATCTTCATATGACAAGGATTAAAAAAGATTTGCCAGTAGATTGTCTAATTGATTTATGATGGTGACAGCTAGCTAAGACTTTGAAAGTAAGACGTTGACATGATCAGTCCAATCAAAGCTACTGTAGATATAACGTGATTTGACGTCATCTTGGAAGGGCACTTCTAATGTAACTCTATGGCAGCACCCAAAGGGTGCATTCTTGATGTCTAGACAATCTTGATGTCTACCCATACTAAAGGCTGGTGACAGTGTCCCCATGAGTGACAGAACACATCACGGTGCAATGCTCCTATTTTCTTCTGGCCTGCCCCATCACCACAGAAAGCACTGAGCTAGGCTGAAACACCTGCATTTTGGAGCTGCCTCTTTGTATGCAGCTTTATTAGCTCAATGATATATATATGTATATTTTTTACATTGTTTGCAAGCTGATATGTGACACGTATTAATGCCCAAAAAACTATTATTATATATTTGTGGGGGGGGGGCTTGCCTGTTTTGCATGTTATTTTGGCATTAATACGTGTCACATATCAATTTGCAAACAATATATATATACCTGTGTGTATATATATATATACATATATATATATATATATATATATATATACATATATTTTTGTGCAAGAAATGTGGGTCTCAAAACAGGTGGGGAACTGCCCTGAATGACGGGCCGCCACTGCACTACTACTGTGTGGTTTGTCTATTACAATAAACCATGTTTTCAGTCTCTCCCCTCTGCTCCTGTCCTACGACAGGTCCATGGGAAGTGTGTGTGTGTGTGTTTACTGCATGTGTGTCTATATCTGCGTTCCCTATTACAGTAAACATCG
Source organism: Brachymystax lenok tsinlingensis (assembly GCA_030435695.1). Taxonomy (NCBI): domain Eukaryota; kingdom Metazoa; phylum Chordata; class Actinopteri; order Salmoniformes; family Salmonidae; genus Brachymystax; species Brachymystax lenok. Next base: position 48,927,193 of record CM059818.1, read on the forward strand.
CCTTCTCTCTCCCCTGCGGCAGGTCCATGGGAAGTGTGTGTGTGACTGTGTGTAACCATCTGTAACCGTAATTCAGTAATTCATACATAATACACTGCTCTCTCCCCTGCGGCAGGTCCATGGGAAGTGTGTGTGTAGACACAACACTGCCGGCGACCACTGTGAGCACTGTGTTCCCCTCTACAATGACCAACCCTGGCAAGCTGCCAATGGCATCGTAGGAGCACCTCATGAATGCAAGAGTGAGTCTTACAAGGCCAGGAAGGTCAACCGACAGAACCACGTACACAACAAGTACATTACCTGATACACACAGCCAGATGTATTTTTTATTATTAGTGGTAGTAGTAGTAGTACTCATGTAGAATTCAGTAGGTATATCTTCTTTTTCCTATTCAATGCTCTCAAAGGGATCTGTCTTTTTATTGTTGTTGAACTATTCACATTCAGAAATGACCTCTTGATGCAAATGTCAATTAAACCTAGTGTCTTTACTTTACCTTTGTAGAGAAAAGAAGCAATGGGAAAACAGAAATGCTTTTAGGGTGGTATTCTGACTTGAGATCTTTGCACTTAACTCAAATGTGTTGTACAAGTCTCCCATTGACGTCAATCATGATTTACATGAAAGTCAGAGTTGTGCACGCTTATCTTAGGCGCTTCCTCTTTCTTTTACAGAGTGCAAGTGTAACGGCCATGCAGATAGCTGTCACTTTGACCGTGTTGTGTGGCTGGCATCGGGACGGCGTAGTGGGAGTGTGTGTGACTTCTGTCGCCACAACACAGAGGGCAGACACTGCCAGAGCTGCAGTAGAGGGTTCTACAGACACCCCAGCAGACCTAGCTCTGCCGCTGACTCCTGCACACGTAAGAGAACAAAACATACCCTCCGCTTGTCCAAATAGCAGGGAACAGAGGTCAAATCATAGATGTGTGTTTTTGGTTGTTGAATCAATTAGACCATGCCCATCTTATTCTGGTCAACTTCCTGATTCTGCTTTTAGTATACCCCTCAGACCATAGTAACAACCTGGTAAAAATGTAGTAATAAAATAGTAACAATGTAGTAACAACGTAGTAACAACAAACTAACAACGTAGTAACAATGTAGTAACAACAAACTAACAACGTAGTAACAACGTAGTAACAACAAACTAACAACGTAGTAACAACAAACTAACAACGTAGTAACAACGTAGTAACAACAAACTAACAACGTAGTAACAATGTAGTAACAACAAACTAACAACGTAGTAACAACAAACTAACAACAAACTAACAACGTAGTAACAACAAACTAACAACGTAGTAACAACGTAGTAACAACAAACTAACAACGTAGTAACAACGTAGTAACAACAAACTAACAACGTAGTAACAACGTAGTAACAACAAACCAACAACGTAGTAACAACGTAGTAACAACAAACTAACAACGTAGTAACAACGTAGTAACGACAAACTAACAACGTAGTAACAACAAACTAACAACGTAGTAACAACGTAGTAACAACAAACTAACAACGTAGTAACAACGTAGTAACAACAAACTAACAACGTAGTAACAACAAACTAACAACGTAGTAACAATGTAGTAACAACAAAGTAAAAACGTAGTAATAACGTAGTAATAAAATAGTAACAACGTAGTAACAACAAACTAACAACGTAGTAACAATGTAGTAACAACAAACTAACAACGTAGTAACAACGTAGTAACAACAAACTAACAACGTAGTAACAACAAACTAACAACGTAGTAACAACACACTAATAACGTAGTAATAAAATAGTAACAACGTAGTAACAACAAACTAATAACGTAGTAATAAAATAGTAACAACGTAGTAACAACAAACTAACAACGTAGTAATAACGTAGTAATAAAATAGTAAAAACAAAGTAAAAACATAGTAATAACGTAGTAATAAAATAGTAACAATGTAGTAACAACAAACTAACAACGTAGTAACAACATAGTAACCACGTAGTAACAACAAGTCAGACATGGGTTGTCTACAGCAGTGATAGTCAATAATGCTCTTGAGGAAGTGCAGTACTGCTGGTGTTCGCTCCTGCCCAGCAGTGAAACACCTGATTCAGCTCATCAAGGTGTTGAAGAGCAGTTGATTAGTTGAATCAGGTGTGATGACGGCACTAAGCTGGAACAAAAGCCTGCAGTAGTGGAAGGTTAGTGCCAGGTAGCCTAGCGGTTAGAGCGTTGGGGGCCAGCCACCGAAAGGTTGCTAGTTCGAAACAGTCGCTGTTAATGGCTGACCCTGGCCGTGACACCACTCTCAGAGGGTATCTCAGGGGGAGTTGGGATATGCAACAACAACAAACAAAACATATTGGAGAAATATAAGCAGCCACCAAGGTTAGTTGTGCCCATTGTCACTTCTAACATGATGTCTATATAGAACCACTGCGATCACAATGCCAACTTATACAATACTGATTCTTTGAGTACTTTTCAGTGTAGGACTAGAAGATCAACCACATCTTTGAGGAATGTGACAGTAATTGAAAACAATGGATGAGTTTCCCATGCTCCATGCAAGACACATTTTTCCCATTCCTGTCCCTTTCCCCAGGCATGCTCTTTCGCTTTGGCCTTTTAAAGATCAAACAAACTGTGTTTGAGAGAAAGAGAAAAACAAGTGTGCTCACACACAGGCACGCATACACACATACATGCATACACACACACATCTGGTAAGAAGAAGGGAAGGGGTGTATGCCTTATGATTAACGAGACGTGGTGTGATCATAACAACATACAGGAACTCAAGTCCTTTTCTTCACCTGACCTAGAATTCCTTACAATCAAATGCCCACCGCATTATCTACCAAGAGAATTCTCTTCGATTATAATCACAGTCGCATATATCCCCCCTCAAGCTGACACATCGACGGCACTGAAAGAACTTCATTGGACTCTATGTAAACTGGAAACCACATATCCTGAGGCTGCATTTATTGTAGCTGGGGATTTTAACAAGGCTAATCTGAAAACAAGGCTCCCTAAATTATATCAGCATATCGAATGTGCGACCCGGAGTGGCAAAATCCTTGATCATTGTTATTCTAACTTCCGCGACGCATACAAAGCCCTCCCCCAACCCCCTTTCGGCAAATCTGACCACGACTCCATTTTGTTGCTCCCAGCCTATAGACAGAAACTAAAACAGGAAACTCCCGTGCTCAGGTCTGTTCAACGCTGGTCCGACCAATCTGTTTCCACGCTTCAAGATTGCTTCGAACACGTGGACTGGGATATGTTCCGGATAGTGTCGGACAATAACATTGATGTATATGCTGATTCGATGAGCGAGTTTATTAGCAAGTGCATCGGTGATGTTGTACCCACAGCGACTATTAAAACCTTCCCCAACCAGAAACCGTGCATTGATGGCAGCATTCGCCCAAAACTGAACCACTGGTTTTAATCAGGGTAAAGTGACCGGAAACATGACTGAATACAAACAGTGTAGCTATTCCCTCCGCAAGGCAATCAAACAAGCTAAGCATCAGTATAGAGACAAAATAGAGTCGCAATTCAACGGCTCAGACACAAGAGGAATGTGGCAGGGTCTACAGTCAATCACAGATTACAAAATGAAAACCAGCCCCGTTGCGGACCTGCTCCCAGACAAACTAAACAACTTCTTTGCTCACTTTGAGGACAATACAGTGCCACCGACACGGCCCGCTACCAAAACCTGCGGGCTCTCCTTCACAGCAGCCAACATGAGTAAAACATTTAAACGTGTTAACCCTCGCAAGGCTGCCGGCCCAGATGGCATCCCTGGCTGTGTCCTCAGAGCATGCGCAGACCAGCTGGCTGGTCAATCCTTATCCCAGTCTGCTGTTCCCACATGCTTCAAGAGGGCCAGCATTGTTCCTGTTCCTAAGAAAGCTAAGGTAACTGAGCTAAATGACTATCGCCCCCGTAGCACTCACTTCCGTCATCATGAAGTGCTTTGAGAGACAAGGATCATATTTGCTTACCATCCCAATAGGTCCACAGACGACGCAATCGCAATCACATTGCACACTGCCCTAACCCATCTGGACAAGAGGAATACCTATGTAAGAATGCTGTTCATCGACTACAGCTCAGCATTTAACACCATAGTACCCTCCAAACTCATCATTAAGCTCGAGACCCTAGGTCTCGACCCCGCCCTGTGCAACTGGGTCCTGGACTTCCTGACGGGCCGCCCCCAGGTGGTGAGGGTAGGAAACATCATCTCCACCCCGCTGAGGGCCCCACAAGGGTGCGTTCTCAGCCCTCTCCTGTACTCCCTGTTCACCCATGACTGCGTGGCCAAGCACGCCTCCAACTCAATCATCAAGTTTGCAGACGACACTACAGTGGTAGGCTTGATTACCAACAACGACGAGACGGCCTACAGGGAGGAGGTGAGGGCCCTCGGAGTGTGGTGTCAGGAAAATAACCTCTCACTCAACGTCAACAAAACAAAAGAGATGATCGTGGACTTTAGGAAACAGCAGAGGGAGCACCCCCCTATCCACATCGATGGGATAGTAGTGGAGAAGGTGGAAGGTTTTAAGTTCCTCGGCGTACACATTACGGACAAACTGAAATGGTCCACCCACACAGACAGCGTGGTGAAGAAGGTGCAACAGCGCCTCTTCAACCTCAGGAGGCTGAAGAAATTCGGCTTGTCACCTCCAGAGGGTAATGAGGTCCGCACAACGCATCACCTGGGGTAAACTACCTGCCCTCCAGGACACCTACACCACCCAATGTCACAGGAAGGCCAAAAAGATAATCAAGGACAACAACCACCCGAGCCACTGCCTGTTCACCCCGCTATCATCCAGAAGGCGAGGTCAGTACAGGTGCATCAAAGCTGGGACCGAGAGACTGAAAAACAGCTTTTATCTCAAGGCCATCAGACTGTTAAACAGCCATCACTAACATTGAGTGGCTGCTGCCAACATACTGACTCAAATCTTTAGCCACTTTAATAATAAAACATTGGATGTAATAAATGTATCACTAGCCACTTTAAACAATGCCACTTTATATAATGTTTACATATCCAACATTACTCATCTCACATGTATATACTGTACTCTATACCATCTACTGCATCTTGCCTATGCCGGTCAGCCATCGCTCATCCATTTATTTATATGTACATACTCGTATTCATTCCTTTACTCTTGTGTGTATAAGGTAGTTGTTGTGAAATTGTTAGATTACTTGTTAGATACTACTGCATGGTCGGAGCTAGAAGCACAAGCATTTCGCTACACTCGCATTAACATCTGCTAACCATGTGTATGTGACAAATAAAATCTTATTTGATTTGACATACTGTACACACATACATACATACTATACATACACAGACATACACACACACACACACACACACACACACACACATACAAACACAGAAACATACACACACATATACACTTACACTTACACATGCACATACATACATACATCCATACACACACACACACAAACATGCATACACACACATACACACACATACACATACTGTACACATACAGAAACATACATACATACATACACACACACGCACATATACATACACACACAGGCACGCAAACGCACGCACACACACACACACATACACACACACACACTAAAAGCCTATCCTTCACCAGGGGAGTCCATCAACTAGTGAAAACGACAGTGTGGAGGGAGAATTATTTACTTTTTGCTTACAGTAGTGTGTTTTTACAGTAGTGTGTTTTTACAGTTGTGTGTGTGCTATATCCTCAGGGTTAAATACATGCCCCCCCCCCCCATCTTGTCGCCATCCCGCCACTTATGGAGATTGTTTTTCTAGTTTATAGGGTGTACAATATGTGGGTGTTCGTGTGTGTGTGTTCATGTGGGTGGGTGGGTGTGTTCATGTGTGTGTGTGTGTTCATGTGGGTGGGTGTGTGTGTTCATGTGTGTGTGTGTTCATGTGGGTGGGTGTGTGTGTTCATGTGTGTGTGTGTGTTCATGTTGGTGGGTGGATTGGTGTGTTCATGTGGGTGGGTGGGTGGGTGTGTTCATGTGGGTGGGTGGGTGGGTGGGTGTGTTCATGTGGGTGTGTTCATGTGGGTGGGTGGGTGTGTTCATGTGGGTGGGTGGGTGTGTTCATGTGGGTGGGTGGGTGGGTGTGTGTGTTCATGTGGGTGTGTTTGGGTGGGTGGGTGTGTTCATGTGGGTTGGAGTGTGTGTTCATGTGGGTGGGTGTGTGTGTGTGTGTTCATGTGGGTGGGTGGGTGTGTGTTCATGTGGGTTTGTGCTGTTGTTTTGTCTGGGACGTAAGGTGTGGAATGGACAGAGTCTTTTTTCTCAGTAAGTCAAGAAATCTATTCCGAAGGAGACACTATAAAGACATGAATAAATCTGTTCCGTATGTTGGATACAATGGTAGGAATGTGCTAAACACTCCCTCTCTGATCTGTTTTGTTTGTCCCTCCTCTTACCCCATACCAACAGCATGCGCCTGCCACCCTGTAGGGTCTAGACCTGCGATCTCAGGTGGCCAGGACCTCTGTAACCCTAGCAACGGGGCATGCACCTGCAGACCGGGCGTGGGCGGTCCTCTCTGTGACAGATGCATTGTAGGGTTCTGGGGCTTCCATGGTTACGGGTGCACACCGTGTGACTGTACAGGGGGGGACTGTGACCCCTACACTGGGGACTGCTTGTCTGGGTAAGTGTCTATGGATTCATACAGTAGGCTGCGTTCCATATAGCACCCTATATCCCCTATTGGCCCTGTTCAAATGTATAGTGAACAGGGAGCCATTTGAGACACAAGCCTATGCATATTCACTAGTGCTTTTAGTATACTGTAACTTACCTGAAAGTCCGTCATTGACATCAATGAATAATTGATCAAATGCTTATCCTGACCCTGAATCAGACCCTTAATGAAGTAGTCTCCTCTACCCAGACGGCTCTCTCTGTGGTGTAGTCTCCTCTACCCAGACGGCTCTCTCTGTGGTGTAGTCTCCTCTACCCAGACGGCTCTCTCTGTGGTGTAGTCTCCTCTACCCAGACGGCTCTCTCTGTGGTGTAGTCTCCTCTACCCAGACGGCTCTCTCTGTGGTGTAGTCTCCTCTACCCAGACGGCTTTCTCTGTGGTGTAGTCTCCTCTACCCAGACGGCTCTCTCTGTGGTGTAGTCTCCTCTACCCAGACGGCTCTCTCTGGAGTGTAGTCTCCTCTACCCAGACGGCTCTCTCTGCGGTGTAGTCTCCTCTATCCAGACGGCTCTCTTTGCGGTGTAGTCTCCTCTACCCAGACGGCTCTCTCTGTGGTAACAATTTAACCTGGGGATGACGTTATTACAGTTTTTTACAATCACTTTGGCACTAATTTCAGAACCTTGTGGTCATTTTTCAAAACTCTAGACACAAAACTCAAAACGGTCATCACTTGTAACACAGGCTGTCCAATGTTCAAAACATGGCATTGTGCATTCATATCTTTAAAGAAACTTTGCACTTGCAGAATCGTTGGTTCAAATGACTAATTTATCATGAAATGCCATAGGAACATTCATTTAGATCACCCACACACAAGATACCGATAGTTTCACTGTGTAGTTGTTCGTACAATCAATAAATATTGTAGTACAAAATATGTGATACATGTTTCATTATGGTACTACACGTAAATACATCACTGTAAAAGGACTAGTAGAGAGAATACTACAGACACAGTGGAATCATTGAACTAAATCTGAAATGTATTGATGAAATACAATAAAATCATTTGAATCAAAGTAAAAATAATTAGCTACAAAAAAGAAGAAAACTACAGTAAAACGTCAACTGCAGTGTTCCTCACCTGGCTTACCGTAAAAAGCAGAACAAAGGATTGGTTACTGTACTTCTATATTCCCATCAACCCTGTCTTGTGGATTTCACATCACAATGGATGTTTTCATTAGCCAAACATCTTGGGGAAAATCTTTGTGCGTGGCGAATCCAGGCCTGACACTGGTCTGCTGTGATGTCATTGCATGCGTCATCCATGGCCTGGAGAAGGCTGGCTTGTGGGGTCCTATCATAAATTCCTCAATCGGGTTAAGGAAAGGAGAGTATGGGGGTAAGTACAGGGTGGTAAATGATGGATGGGCCTGAAAAAGCTTGCACCATTTGAGCATAGAACCTGACATTATCCCACACAATGACATTGTTCACGCCATCAGCTCTTCAGACCTGATTTAGCTCATCAAGGAAGGTTACAAGGAGAGCTGCATTATATGATCCAATACGAGGTCTGCGTCCCACCACACCATCTTCCGATATAGCCGCACACATGGTGATGTTGGCCCCACGTTGTTCAGGTACTTGGATGGTTGCCCGCTGGCCAATGAAATTCCGACCTCTCCTCCTTGTCTTGGCCAGGTTGAAGCCTGCCTCATCCAAAAAGAGGAATTTGTGATGGTTTTCATCGGCATCCAGTTCCATCACCCTCTACAATGTTGAGAGTAGCCTAATGTTCAGTGCATGCTGAAGACTTACCGGTTCTCATTGCGGAAACTTCTGATGATTGAGGCCACGGTTGATCTTCTGAGGTTTGGTTGAATCATTGTAGCTGCCTCAGTCATTGTCATGCCATGATTTACGACATGTTCTACAACTATTGCTCGGATTTCATTGGACACTCTTTGCTGTTGCTGCCGCTGTCTTGGTCCGTGGCCTTGTCCTCTACCATGTCCCCCTCAAACGAGGCCCACGACCACCTCCCAGAAGGGGTGCTTGTCCCCTGCCATTCCTTTGTCTTCCTCGTCTTCCTCGTCTTCCTCCTCCCACTGCTTGACCTCTGTTGTGACCTGGATCACCTGCCGGCTCCATGTTATCGCTATGTTGTTGTAGGTGGATACCACTCATTTCACTATACACTCTTAACCACACTGTGAAATCAATCATCACTAACGAGTCTTCAGTATTGGAAAAGAAATTACAAGGGCCTGCATACATACACTCACCGGCCACTTTATTAGGTACACCTGCGTGTTAATGCAAATAGCCTGCTCCTTCTAACGGCAAATTTTGTGGCTGCCTACAATTCAATATATAGAGTATATAGAGTAGAGAGCTTAAGTTGCTGTTCGACCAAACAGAACGGGCATAGGTGTACCTAATAAAGTGGCCGAGTGTACGGTAATATGCACAGTAATGTCAAATCTGAATGTACAGTTGGTGTCAATGGATCTCGTTATCCTGAAACGTTCATTATCTAAACATGGAATATTGTTCTTCAGTTTCCATAAAACGATGCATTAAGAGCTATGCAAAAGTTACTTATCATTTTAAGGAGTTGTATCAATGGATAGTTAGATCATTGTAATGAAATGAATAGACAGTCATCTCAGATGTAATGTGGGAATTGCATTTTGAAATGGTCGTACTTTGATGGTAAGTTGTGTCATTTTGAACAGGTGATTTTAGTTCAATGAACAAATGATCTTAGCTTTATGTCTATTGTATCCAACCAATTGGAAAAAGTGTTTGAGTTTTGAAAAATTGGCATTTTGATCATCGGTTGTGAGTTTTGTGTCCAGAGTTTTGAAAAAGGACATCAAAGTTCTGAAATTTGTGCCACAGTGATTGTGCCAAACTGTAATGGAGTAGTCTTTATCTTGATACAAGTAAAGTATGTAGAGGTGTATTCATTGATTGTATGGCTAGCAGTGCTATGTTTGACCAGAGTTTTCTCTGTGATGTTTTGTGATGTGTTGTGATGTGATGTGTTTTGATGTGATGTGTTGTGATGTGTTTTGTTGTGATGTGTTTTGATGTGATGTGATTTGTTTTGATGTGATGTGTTGTGATGTGATTTGATGTGATGTGTTGTGTTTTGATGTGATGTGTTTTGATGGGATGTGTTGTGATGTGATGTGTTGTGTTGTGAAGTGATATGATATTATGTGTTGTGTTACAGCTCAGATCTGGACATGTACTATACAGGAGGTGACAGCCACATACACAGAGGACCTAGCAGTAGTGAGCTAGCAGCACTGTTTAGGGTGGAGGAGCTGTTCTCTGCACTGCACCACTCTGGTGAGTCATGGGTTACACACAAAAGCATGGGCAAGCATGTAGGCACGCACACATGCAAGAAAGCAGACACACTCACACACACACACACACACACACACACATCTATACACACACACACACATCTATACACACACACACACACACACACACACGGAAATATAATGTATAAGCGCAATGTACATGTTATTTTTTTCCCCTGTCTTTCCAGAGAAATGTCAGTGTAAGGAGATGACTATTGGCAGCCCCAAACTCTTCTGTGCCAACGAGTATGACTATGGTAGGTGGGACAGTAATATTAAGAAAGAGACACGTGGGAAAAGTTCCTGGGAAAACAATCATATTAATCTTGTGGATCCACCTGGTGTTGTACTCTTCTTTGTCTGAGCACTTTACAAGATATGAAAAGACTCTTAAACAATAAGAGAACATAAGGCAGAGTTGGTTGTAGATGAAAAGGAGATTTTTGAGGTTAACCACTCCTATGTTAGCCAACTGCCATGGGCCTGCTATGCATAACAACGACCATAGAAGTTGGCTATAGAGCACAAACAGATCTGGGATCAGGCTGTAGTGAACGATGTCAGCAGAATTGAAAAGGAAATCCCCTCCTGTTTGCACTGGCAATTGAACCGCTTGCAGAAAGAATTAGACAGGACCCAAACGTAACAGCTATCAGTATTGGTAAACATGAATATAAACTAAACTTATTACTGATGATCTACTGGCAAGATGGCGCAGTCAGACATGGCAGCTCTGCTTCTAGTTCTTAAGCAACTTTGTAGTATTTTGTTTTTTGTGTGTTATTTCTTACATTATTAGCCCAGAACGTTTTTTGTGTTTATTACATACAGCCGGAAAGAACTTTTGCATATCAGAGCGGCGGCATTACGACCAGGAACACAACTTTTCCGAATTGGATCCTTTGTTTGTACCCCCCAGGGCAATTGAACTTATCCCAGAAGCTGCTCCAAGACGCTGCCGGCGGAGAAGAGGTATTTGGAGTGGACTTGTAGTCCATCTCAGGAGTCGGGCACACCGTCCACGGCTTTCTAGTATATTACTTGCTAATGTTCAGTCTTTGGACAATAAAGTGGACAAGCTCAGAGCGAGGATCTCCTTCCAGAGAGACATCAGGGACTGTAACATACTCTGTTTCATGGAATCATGGCTCTCTCTGGATATACTGTCCCCATCCGTACAGCCAGCTGGGTTCTCAGTACATTGCCGGACAGGAACAAAGAATTCTCTGGGAAGAAGAAAGGCGGTGGTGTATGTTTCACGATTAACTACTCATGGTGTGATTGTGATAACATATAGAAACTCAAGTCATTTTGTTCACCAGACCTAGAATACCTCACAATCAAATGCTGACCGTATTACCTTCCAAGAGAATTCTCTTCGGTTATAGTCACAGCCGTGTACACTACCGTTCTTAAGTTTGGGGTCACTTAGGAATTTCCTTGTTTTCCATGAAAACATACATTAAATCAGTTGCAAAATGAATAGGAAATATAGTCAAGACTTTGACAAGGTTATAAATAATGATTTTTAATTAAAATAATAATTGTATCTTCCAAACTTTGCTTTCGTCAAAGAATCATCCATTTTCAGCAATTACAGCCTTGCAGACCTTTGGCATTCTAGTTGTCAATTTGTTGAGGTAATCTGAAGAGATTTCACCCCATGCTCCCTGAAGCACCTCCCACAAGTTGGATTGGCTTGATGGGCACCACTTACGTGCCATACGGTCAAGCTGCTCCCACAACAGCTCAATAGGGTTGAGATCCGGTGACTGTGTTGGCCACTCCATTATACACAGTATACCAGCTGACTGCTTCTTCCTTAAATAGTTATTGCATAGTTTGGAGCTGTGCTTTGGGTCATTGTCCTGTTGTAGGTGGAAATTGGATCCAATTAAGCGCCGCCCACAGGGTATGGCATGACGTTGCAAAATGGAGTGATAGCCTTCCTTCTTCAAGATCCCTTTTACCCTGTACAAATCTCCCACTTTACCACCACCAAAACACCCCCAGACCATCACATTGCCTCCACCATGCTTGACAGATGGCGTCAAGCACTCCTCCAGCATCTTTTCATCTGTGTCTCACGAATGTTCTTCTTTGTGATCCGAACACCTCATATTTAGATTTGTCTATCCAAAACACTTTTTCCAATCTTCCTCTGTCCAGTGTGTGTTCTTTTGCCCATCTTAATATTTTCTTTTTATTGGCCAGTCTGAGATGTTGCTTTTTCTTTGCAACTCTGCCTAGAAGGCCAGCATCCCGGAGTCGCCTCTTCACCGTTGACGTTGAGACTGGTGTTTTGAGGGTACTATTTAATGAAGCTGCCAGTTGAGGACTTGTGAGGTGTCTGTTTCTCAAACTAGACACTCTAATGTACATGTCCTCTTGCTCAGTGGTGCACCGGGCCCTCCCACTCTTCTTTCTATTCTGGTTAGAGCCAGTTTGTGCTGTTCTGCGAAGGGAGTAGTACACAGCGTTGTACCAGATATTTAGTTTCTTGGCAATTTCTCACATGGAATAGCCTTCATTTCTCAGAACAAGAAAATAGACTGACGAGTTTCAGAAGAAAGGTCTTTGTTTCTGGCCATTTTGAGCCTGTAAACGAACCCACAAATGCTGATGCTCCAGATACTCAACTAGTCTAAAGAAGGCCCGTTTTATTGCTTTAATCAGTACAACAGTTTTCAGCTGTGCAAACATAATTGCAAAAGGGTTTTCTAATGATCAATTAGCATTTTAAAATGATAAATTTGGATTAGCTAACACAGCGTGTCATTGGAACACAGGAGTGATGGTTGCTGATAATGGGCCTCTGTTCGGCTATGTAGATATTCCATAAAAGTTTTGCTGTTTCCAGCTATAATAGTCATTTACGACATTAACAATGTCTACACTGTATTTCTGATGCTTGGATAGCTTTTCAGAATTCACCAATAAATTGGTCCACATGGAAAACTAAACGCATAAATGACTTGGTAACAGGAAATACACTTGTTTCCATGACAGAATTAAAAAGTAATTTTGGACTGACCAATGTAGAAAAAGTTATATATCACAACATTTATATCAGAGTAACCTTAAGGGAATCTTATTTGAGTCAGAAAAGGATGTCCATGTGATAGGTAAGATATACAAAACCTGAAAAATATAAACGATTGGAACGAAGACTTAAAAAGAACTGATGTTGGCTCAAGATGGAAGGAAAGTTGGAGCATAACTAACAAAATTACAGTTATCAAAAATGCACACTTAATCCAGTATACACTAATGTATAGAATTTATTATACAAGAGACAAAATTCACAAATTCTACAGCACAACATCAGAGTCATGTCTCAAGTGTAAAACTAACAATGACTCAATAATTAATGCCTTCTGGGAAGGAAGTCCAAAAGTTATGGGCGGAGTTAGAAAGTCAGCTGTCAGAAGTATTACAATATAAATGTACTTTTAATCCATCTGTCTGCATATTTCAAGACATGACATATGGGGGTGTAGTGGGATACCCAATTGGTTGGACGATTCTCTTGTCAATCATTTGGAAAAAAGGTATACTAAAAACTTGGAAATCAATCAATCCTCCATCGTTAACACAATGGAAAAATCAAAAGATGTACAGTGAGGGAAAAAAGTATTTGATCCCCTGCTGATTTTGTACGTTTGCCCACTGACATAGAAATGATCAGTCTATAATTTTAATGGTAGGGTTATTTGAACAGTGAGAGACAGAATAACAACAAAAAAATCCAGAAAAACGCATGTGAAAAATGTTATAAATTGGTTTGCATTTTAATGAGGGAAATAAGTATTTGACCCCTCTGCAAAACATGACTTAGTACTTGGTGGCAAAACCCTTGTTGGCAATCACAGAGGTCAGACGTTTCTTGTAGTTGGCCACCAGGTTTGCACACATCTCAGGAGGGATTTTGTCCCACTCCTCTTTGCAGATCTTCTCCAAGTCATTAAGGTTTCGAGGCTGACATTTGGCAACTCGAACCTTCAACTCCCTCCACAGATTTTCTATGGGATTAAGGTCTGGAGACTGGCTAGGCCACTCCAGGAACTTAATGTGCTTCTTCTTGAGCCACTCCTTTGTTGCCTTGGCCGTGTGTTTTGGGTCATTGTCATGCTGGAATACCCATCCACGACCCATTTTCAATGCCCTGGCTTAGGGAAGGAGGTTCTCACCCAAGATTTGACGGTACATGGCCCCGTCCATCGTCCCTTTGATGCGGTGAAGTTGTCCTGTTCCCTTAGCAGAAAAACACCCCCAAAGCATAATGTTTCCACCTCCATGTTTGACGGTGGGGATGGTGTTCTTGGGGTCATAGGCAGCATTCCTCCTCCTCCAAACACGGCGAGCTGAGTTGATGCCAAAGAGCTCCATTTTGGTCTTGTCTGACCACAACACTTTCACCCAGTTGTCCTCTGAATCATTCAGATGTTCATTGGCAAACTTCAGACGGGCATGTATATGTGCTTTCTTGAGCAGGGGGACCTTGCGGGCGCTGCAGGATTTCAGTCCTTCACGGCTTAGTGTGTTACCAATTGTTTTCTTGGTGACTATGGTTCCAGCTGCCTTGAGATCATTGACAAGATCCTCCCGTGTAGTTCTGGGCTGATTCCTCACCGTTCTCATGATCATTTCAACTCCACGAGGTGAGATCTTGCATGGAGCCCCAGGCCGAGGGAGATTGACAGTTCTTTTGTGTTTCTTCCATTTGCGAATAATCGCACCTTCTCACCAAGCTGCTTGGCGATGGTCTTGTAGCCCATTCCATCCTTGTGTAGGTCTACAATCTTGTCCCTGACATCCTTGGAGAGCTCTTTGGTCTTGGCCATGGTGGAGAGTTTGGAATCTGATTGATTGATTGCTTCTGTGGACAGGTGTCTTTTATACAGGTAACAAGATGAGATTAGGAGCACTCCCTTTAAGAGTGTGCTCCTAATCTCAGCTCGTTACCTGTATAAAAGACACCTGGGAGCCAGAAATCTTTCTGATTGAGAGGGGGTCAAATACTTATTTCCCTCATTAAACTGCAAATCACTTTATAACATTTTTCACATGTGTTTTTCTGGATTTTTTTGTTGTTATTCTGTCTCTCACTGTTTAAATAAACCTACCATTAAAATTATAGACTGATAATTTCTTTGTCAGTGGGCAAACGTACAAAATCAGCAGGGGATCAAATACTTTTTTCCCTCACTGTATTATTTAAATATACAAAATGTTGCAGTTTGAGTGCATGTGGCGGAAAATTATGTTGACGCTGGAGATGACAGTGTGTGCTAGTGGGTCTGGGCAGGGGTCATGTAGTTAATGTTTGTATGTGTATGTTTTTTATTGTCCATAAAATATTAAATAAAATCTTACAAAAAAAGTTATAATAATACAGAATTGAACAGGAAATGCTAACAGAAAACACTAACAGGAAATGCTAACTCACTGCATGTTTCAGACAGTAGAAGATGGTGACAGCAGAATTGAAAAGGGGTTGACGCCAACGGTATTGAAAAGGGGTTGACGCCAACGGTATTGAAAAGGGGTTGACGCCAACGGTATTGAAAAGGGGTTGACGCCAACGGTATTGAAAAGGGGTTGACGCCAACGGTATTGAAAAGGGGTTGACGTCAACGGTATTGAAAAGGGGTTGACGCCAACGGTATTGAAAAGGGGTTGACGCCAACGGTATTGAAAAGGGGTTGACGCCAACGGTATTGAGATTGATTGATCAGATGGTGTGTGTGTGTTCTGTACACAGTGCTGATGGTGAGGATCATGGCGGCCCATGATCAGGGCTCCCATGCTGAGGTGGAGGTCAAAGTAAACAAGGTCCTGTACCACGGCAGCCAGGTGAACATCCAGAAAGGTCACATCACCCTCTACCCAGAATCCTGGACCACCCGAGGGTGCACCTGCCCCCTCCTCAACCCAGGTGAGCTCTTACTTTTTGGCCAGGCAACTGGACCTTGACCGCTTCTTGCCCAATAGTTATTTTCTCTGACGTCTCTGGATGCCTTGTTTGGCCCTCACACACTAGACACATGTACATTAGATACCTCACTGCAACCTTCATCTGTTTCACTATAGCATTCTATGATTTTCTTTTCGCTGTATGCCGATTTAAAGCCTGGCTAATACCCCTCTCAATCAGTGTCCATTAAAAGTCAGTTGACTGAATGTAAAATGGAATTGACCCTGCTCTCTCTCTATTCTCCTCCCCCAGGATCAGAGTATCTGGTGGGGGGCCACGAGGACCGGAGGACGGGTCGTCTGCTGGTGAACACCAAGAGCCTGGTCAAACCCTGGAGGCCCAGCCTGGGACGCAAGCTCCTGCACCTCCTCAACAAACACTGTAGCTCTTCCTCCTCCTCTTCCTCCTCTTCAAGGAAGGCTGCAGCAGAGAGACTGCAGAATGCAAACATCTTTAGTCTGCAGAAGAAAGTCTAGAGCCATGGAATAAGATGAAGAGAGGGATAGAGAGAGGGCTGGAGAGTAAAAAGTTATCCATGTTTTGTTGGATTGCATGAGAAGGACGATGAGACGAAGTATAAAGATGTGTGAGAGTGTATTTTTGGAAGAATGTGGGCTGGACATGGGGATACAGCCACAGCTCGGGCAATAAGGGGTAAGCAGAACTCTTTTGCCATTCAGGGCCTCGTTTGCCTGTTCCATCCACAGACCCACGGAACAGTTCTGAAACAATGACCTCCACGGCAGGACCATGATGGATGGTGTTCTGTGCCTTGTGGCTCAGTTGGAAAGAGCATGGTACTGGCAACACTGAGGTTGTGGGTTCAATTCCTGCAGGGATCAAAAACATATGTACATGTCTCCACTCACTGTATTGCAAGTCACTGGTTAAACACGTGAGTCTGCTTAGTGGTATATAATATGATGACAGGCAGCTGCATGGAGACAGAGTACAGACTGTCAACTCCTTTTTATAGGAAGAGGAAAATAACTTTCCAAAGGGAAGACCAGATATCCTGAGTGAAGGTTGACTGGATGAGGAAGAATGATTGATTGATCTGACTTCTCATTCTGATCCTGATGTTCCAGTCCCAAAGCCATAAGAGCCACTGGGCTGGTTTGAATCCAGTTTAGATTTGTCTCAGACTATAGTTGAAAGGAAGCCAAATATAGAACCAAAAGGATGAAATGAATGTTATATCATACGGTCTATCAAATGACCGAGATCTCTATGTTCTACGATTAGCCTACTGATCTATCCAAGGTTTTATTTGGAGTCCTGACGTTTGTTTCCTCAGTTCCTGTAGTTATTGGCAGTAAACCTGCAGAAGCATCATCATTAGAGAGAGAGAGAGAGAGAGAGAGAGAGAGAGAGAGAGAGAGAGAGAGAGAGAGAGAGAGAGAGAGAGAGAGAGAGAGAGTGAGTGTGTGTGTGTGTGTCCACAAACTTGCTGTCCTCGGCTCGAAGGACCTGAGCAGGCCTTAACAGGTAGTATCTCCTGGAGCGGCAGAAGAGTAGAGAGAGAGAACAGAAAAGAGAATGTCTGTCTAGACCCCTCTGGGACTAAAGCACTGAAGACGCTCTCAGTTAGAATTGAACTGACTTCACGTCTTCCCTAACTCTCAGTCTGATTTCAATGGCTCTTTGTCAGGTTTGTTATGTCAAAACATGACACAATGAGGTCTACTTACTCACATGGTTTGGTGTCCTCATAAGACCCACTTCTATTGCGCTCAGGGATGTAGTGGTAAATAAACAACTCTGAACACCTTAAACAGATGGGTAACCCCATATATGGGTAAATAGGCCTCTATTTATTGTATGCAGCTGTAATCATACAGTTCACTGCAGCACAAGGAATTAATCCTACATGTGGCAAAGTCAGGAGATGTCCACAGATTTTGAATGGGGACAGCCTACCCCAGACAACACTGCACCACCCTATGGGACTCCCAATTACAGCCAGATGTGATTCAGCCTGGATTTGAACCAGGGACTGTAGTGGCACCTCTTAGCATTGAGATGCAATGCTTTAGACCGCTGAGCCACTCGGGAGCATGAGTCTATCCTTTACAATGTAAATATGAATTTATCCTTCACTGCAGCGCCGATTCTGCGTTTACTGCGTTTACACTGCGTTTACACAGGCAGCCTAATTCTAATATTGTTTTCAGATTTGCTCTGAAAAAGGTCAGCATTGGGCTGCCTGTGTAAACGCTGCCTAAGGAGTAGCTAGGTCAGTAGCTGCTGGCCTGGCTGAAGAGACATGATGCATTCCTGCACTGTGACATTATCCGACTGCTTCACCCTTGTCCAAAAGACTTTATTAAAGGAATTTGCAAGTGGTGAATAGAGCAGAGGTATGAGATCATGAATGAAAAGGGACATGTAACAAATCATCGTGATCATATCACCTGTATGTCCTTCTTAGCTACATACTGTAACTAAGTAATAGTTCTTGTAAAAAAAAAAAAAACATATTTTTTTATTTAATTAGGCAAGTCACTTAAGAACATATTCTTATTTTACAATGGTAGCCTAGGAACAGTGGGTTAACTGCCTTGTTCAGAACAACAGATTTGTACCTTGTCAGCTCGGGGATTCGATCTAGAAACCTTTCGGTTACTGACCCAACACTCTAACCACTAGGATACCTGATTTGTTTACGTCTAGCATTGTTATTAGATTTACATAAATGAGCTACAATTTGCATTTGCTGGTGAAAGCACAGATATCACATGGAATCCATGAACTCCACCTTTTAAAGGGACATCTGTTTGTCTGTCTATATGTGATACCTGACATGGATGTATGCATTACGTTTTATAAATAAGTCAATGGTTTATGTCCTACATGTTGTAAGAATTAGTTTCTGACATGGTTCAGTACATCTTTGAAGCTCAATTTGAATGTGTATTGCTGTTAGTTGTCTTCACACTGAAACCACTGGAGTACATATGTTATGTGTGCAATACTATCGCCCTCCTTTGGTTAAAAGTGAGAATAGAACACTTCTTCTACTCCAGAATTTAAATCGTTGGCTTTGGCATGATCACTTTACATTCCAACATGAATACAACACACTAAAAACAGGTTTAAGATGTGTAACAATTCAATTTATTTATTTTTAAAAATCACCTCAAAATAAATAGGGACAGAGAAACAAAATATAGAAATATAAATAATTTCCTAGCATTATTATAGTCATATCACAGGGTATTTTCAAGGCATTGAATATGCTTTGAATTATTAAATAATACATTGAGGTGTCCATCCAAAACATAGGGAGTCATTTTGCATATTTCATTTTATTCTAAATAAGCAATACAGGAATCAAGTAAGTATAATAAAGAAAATAACGATTATATTTCTTGCTTTTTATATGCCCTTATTTATTGGCTTGATCCTTTGAAATAATACTTATATTAATCCATATGTTAAGTAATAATTAATGGTCTCTTGCTAAAACACTTGAAGGTAGGATTCAAGCAACTTAAAATTACATCACAATAATAACGTTGCATAAATGTCATTACCAGTCGAGGACAGATTTCAGGGATCGTGTTCATTAGGCACCAAACTGAAAGAAAACACAAGGAAACACAGAAGGACTACCTAGACTTGTCCAATAAGAAATGTTATTAAAGGGACATAAACGGAGTGGAATTTGTATGTTTGTGAATAGAGCGGTGGTATGGCATCCAATGAACATGACCCCGATTTATCTTCTCTCATTCTTCCTATTCCGGTTCTTCCCGGTTCGAGGCCAGCTGGCCCACGGAACGTGCTCAGTAGTCATCACCCCTGCTCACCACTTCCTTACAGGTGGGCCTGAGAAGGATGGTGTGTTCGTACTGGGCGGTGTAGGAGCCCTTGGTGTCGCAGAGCGGCGGGTACGGGTCTATGATGCCCAGGTCACACAGGTTCTTCAGGGCCATCAGGTACTTGCTCTCACCCTGCCGGTCCAACCAGCGGCGGCAGAACGCCAACGTCCCGAAGTTCTCGTTGATCACATTGAGCAGATGCTTAGCTCTGGGGAGCCTGTGACAGGGACACACACAGCACAATGGGAGGAGGCAGGGACACACACACAGCACAATGGGAGGAGGCAGGGACACACACACAGCACAATGGGAGGAGGCAGGGACACACACACAGCACAATGGGAGGAGGCAGGGACACACACACAGCACAATGGGAGGAGGCAGGGACACACACACAGCACAATGGGAGGAGGCAGGGACACACACACACAGCACAATGGGAGGAGGCAGGGACACACACAGCACAATGGGAGGAGGCAGGGACACACAGCACAATGGGAGGAGGCAGGGACACACAGCACAATGGGAGGAGGCAGGGACACACAGCGCAATGGGAGGAGGCAGGGACACACAGCGCAATGGGAGGAGGGACACACAGCACAATGGGAGGAGGCAGGGACACACAGCACAATGGGAGGAGGGACACACAGCACAATGGGAGGAGGCAGGGACACACAGCACAATGGGAGGAGGCAGGGACACACAC
Source organism: Brachymystax lenok tsinlingensis (assembly GCA_030435695.1). Taxonomy (NCBI): domain Eukaryota; kingdom Metazoa; phylum Chordata; class Actinopteri; order Salmoniformes; family Salmonidae; genus Brachymystax; species Brachymystax lenok. The sequence goes on from CM059818.1 coordinate 48,947,805, forward strand.
ACAGCACAATGGGAGGAGGCAGGGACACACAGCACAATGGGAGGAGGCAGGGACACAGCACAATGGGAGGAGGCAGGGACACAGCACAATGGGAGGAGGCAGGGACACACACAGCACAATGGGAGGAGGCAGGGACACACACAGCACAATGGGAGGAGGCAGGGACACACACAGCACAATGGGAGGAGGCAGGGACACACACAGCACAATGGGAGGAGGCAGGGACACACAGCACAATGGGAGGAGGCAGGGACACACAGCACAATGGGAGGAGGGGCACAGAGGGGAGGAGGGGAGAGAGATAAGGATGGTGTTTTCAGTGCATTAAGGATTATGAGAGCAGTGCAGTGGGATGATCAACATTTCTGTAAATATGCCAGATTTAGTCAGATGGCTAATTTTTGTCTGTACTTTATGGGTTCATTGTTGTATTAGTACAGTAGTATTCAGTTCAGGTGTATACTGTAAGAATCAGCAAGTTGGAAGGGATCGGCCTGAACAGGGTCATTCACCCTCGATCGTCCTCGATGGTGAACAGAATGACATCTACAGTATAGATTTCTACTTAGCATCGATGTTCAGTATCATCATTCAGCATTACAATCGGGTGAGGCTCTCGCACTTCAGTGAGCGCAGACCAAACCAAGCGACCGACCTTATTGGCACGTGTCCAACGTTGAAGTTTTTCATGTAATGTGAGCAGTCCATGTCACCATGAACAGCTCCCCTCCCAGTGCTGCCAAACGTCTCGATTGCGTACACCTCACCTTCCTGTAGAGCAGAAGGGTAGAGGAGGACACCAAAAACTCAGCAGATCCTAGAAACAACTGATTGACCGTAATCCATCTGCAACTTACATAAGACTAAAGTCCTTGAAACTGAAAGCCTTTATTGGCAGAAGGAAAAAGGGAGAGAAACTCACAGCACTTTTTATGTCATTGAAATCCTTCTGGTAATGAATGTAGATGTTTAGAGATTATATTTTTCCTTTTTACAAGAATCGACATCATAGATGAGCAATTGGTTTTCCAGAGGTCATTACAGTAACTCTTTCATCTCTTATAGTGTTCATTACAGTAACTCTTTCATATCTTATAGTGTTCATTACAGTAACTCTTTCATCTCTTATAGTGTCATTACAGTAACTCTTTCATCTCTTATAGTATTCATTACAGTAACTCTCATCTCTTATAGTGTTCATTACAGTAACTCTTTCATCTCTTATAGTGTCATTACAGTAACTCTTTCATCTCTTATAGTGTAATTACAGTAACTCTTTCATCTCTTATAGTGTAATTACAGTAACTCTTTCATCTCTTATAGTGTTCATTACAGTAACTCTTTCATCTCTTATAGTGTCATTACAGTAACTCTTTCATCTCTTATAGTATTCATTACAGTAACTCTTTCATCTCTTATAGTGTTCATTACAGTAACTCTCATCTCTTATAGTGTAATTACAGTAACTCTTTCATCTCTTATAGTGTAATTACAGTAACTCTTTCATCTCTTATAGTGTTCATTACAGTAACTCTTTCATATCTTATAGTGTTCATTACAGTAACTTAATCTCTTATAGTGTTCATTACAGTAACTCTTTCATATCTTATAGTGTTCATTACAGTAACTCTTTCATCTCTTATAGTGTAATTACAGTAACTCTTTCATCTCTTATAGTGTAATTACAGTAACTCTTTCATCTCTTATAGTGTTCATTACAGTAACTCTTTCATCTCTTATAGTGTCATTACAGTAACTCTTTCATCTCTTATAGTGTTCATTACAGTAACTCTTTCATATCTTATAGTGTTCATTACAGTAACTTAATCTCTTATAGTGTTCATTACAGTAACTCTTTAATCTCTTATAGTATTCATTACAGTAACTGTTTCATCTCTTATAGTGTAATTACAGTAACTCTTTCATCTCTTATAGTGTTCATTACAGTAACTCTTTCATCTCTTATAGTATTCATTACAGTAACTCTTTCATCTCTTATAGTGTAATTACAGTAACTCTTTCATCTCTTATAGTGTTCATTACAGTAACTCTTTCATCTCTTATAGTGTAATTACAGTAACTCTTTCATATCTTATAGTGTTCATTACAGTAACTCTTTAATCTCTTATAGTGTTCATTACAGTAACTCTTTCATCTCTTATACTGTTCATTACAGTAACTCTTTCATCTCGTTTAGTGTTCATTACAGTAACTCTTTCATCTCGTTTAGTGTTCATTACAGTAACTCTTTCATCTCGTTTAGTGTTCATTACAGTAACTCTTTCATTTGTTTAGTGTACCATTAAGCAATGGTAAGTCCAACCCGACCCACTGGTGTGGGGGTAAGCCTCAATGGAAAAGCACCATATCAGGTGGTGGTGATTCAAGGCCCTGTGGTATTAGCTGATAACACTTCCTCTCTGCTCAGATAATCACTCAGTGTGAGCAGCCTCTCAGCACGCCCTGCTGACACTCCACTCTAGTGTGAGCAGCCTCGCAGCACGCCCTGCTGACACTCCACTCTAGTGTGAGCAGCCTCGCAGCACGCCCTGCTGATACTCCACTCTAGGTTGAGCAGCCTCGCAGCACGCCCTGCTGACACTCCAGTAGAACAGAGAGCACTATGATCACACACACACATGCTGGCAAGCAAGCCTGCACACACAAAGGCACACACACAAAGAGGGTAATGGCCCTAACCCAACACCACTCACTCCAGCTAAATATAAAACCTTCTAACTTGGCACATTCGCAACTCCATCCATCCCTCCCTGGCTTAGCTAGAAACATCAGCAAAACGTACCACTCAGCAGTCCACCAATTAAAATGTTCAATTCTGTCCAAACGGAGTTAAGCATTGCAGCTGTGTGTGTCAGGGTGGGTGGTTAATAAACTACGGACCTTTAGCCTGAAGCCCCGGATCTGTTTGTGCTGTCTTACCAACTCATGTGGTCATTCTCACACCTTAGGAGTTGGCATAACAGCACAGGCAGATCTGGTACCAGGCTAATTGACCTCTGTGAACACACCAATATGGTCCTTACCTGGGCAATATACTTAGATCCTCAGGTATCTATACAGGTATCTCTAAAGATATGTGACAGGTATCTAGGCGATATCTCCTTTAGTGAGGTAACTGGTTATTAATTGACTTTGAGTGGTGAGAACTCGATGTGTTGAGAGATGTAATTGCTACTTGATGCTTCCGGCTGGTAATGTGATTAAAAGGTGTAATAGTGTAATTAAAGAACTGAAGGAGGTGACTAAGGAGGTGTTGGAGAGTGTGTGTGTATGTATATACGTGTGGGATGTTAATCTCGACACCTCGTAACTCCAGACATGTTCTCGCTATTACACTTACTTAAGGGTTTGATTTATAGGCTACTCTAGGATTTAATTATTTTGTATATATAATTCCACTTGAACAGAATGAACCTGCAAGAGAGGAGATGTGTAGCTTGAGCATGTTGTTGCAGACATGATGGAAAATAACAAGAAAAGAAGAAGTTTGACTATATTGTACTGAGGTAACATCTGAAAAGGCCTCTGTTCAAATGAGCAAAAGAAACCACCAGTCAGTACTCAGTAATTTATTTAACCTTTATTTAACTGGGCAAGTCAGTTAAGAACAAATTCTTATTTACGATGACGGCCGACCACGGCCAAACCAGGACGACGCTGGGCCAATTGTGCGCCGCCCTATGGGACTCCCAATCACGACCGGATGTGATGCAGCCTGGATTCAAACCAGTGACGCCTCTTAAATTGAGATGCATGGTCTTAGACCACTGCACCACTTGGGAGCCCTAATCAGTCAGTCTCCGGTCAGTCGCCGGTCAGTACCCAGTCAGTCGCCAGACAGTACTCAGTCAGTACTCAGTCAGTACTCAGTCACCAGTCAGTACCCAGACAGTACCCACCTCCATTCTGGTAGCTTCTCCTCCCTTGACGATGGGGACAGTCTTGCCTGCGTGTATCCTGTACTGGCCGATGGAGTGGCCATTGAGGTTCCTGATTGGCTTTACTACATAGGAAAAAAATAAATATATATATATATATATATATATATATATATACACACACACAGTTGAAGTCGGAAGTTAACATACACCTTAGCCAAATACATTTAAAAACTCTGTTCTTCACAATTTCTAACATTTTATCCTAGTAAAAATTCCCTGTCTTACGTCAGTTAGGATCACCACTTTAGTGTCAGAATAATAGTAGAGAGAATGATTTATTTCAGCTTTAATTTCTTTCATCACATTCCCAGTGGGTCAGAAGTTTACATACACTCAATTAGTATATGGTAGCATTGCCTTTAAATTGTTTAACTTGGATTAAACGTTTCGGATAGCCTTCCACGAGCTTCCCACAATAAGTTGGGTGAATTTTGGCCGAGTCCTCCTGACAGAGCTGGTGTAACTGAGTCAGGTTTGTAGGCCTCCTTGCTCGCACACGCTTTTTCAGTTCTGCCCACAAATTTTCTATAGGATTGAGGTCAGGGCTTTGTGATGACCATTCCAATACCTTGACTTTGTTGTACTTAAGTCATTTCGCCACAACTTTGGAAGTATGCTTGGGGTCATTGTCAATTTGGAAGACCCATTTGCGACCAAGCATAAACTTCCTGACTGATGTCTTGAGATGTTGCTTCAATATATCCACATCATTTTCCTTTTCTCATGATGCCATCTATTTTGTGAAGTGCACCAGTCCCTCCTGCAGCAAAGCACCCCCACAACATGATGCTGCCACCCCAGTGCTTCACGGTTGGGATGGTGTTCTATGGCTTGCAAGCCTCCCCCTTTTTCCTCCAAACATAACGATGGTCATTATGGCCAAACAGTTCTATTTTTCTTTCATCAGACCAGAGGACATTTCTCCAAACGGTATAATCTTGGTCCCCATGTGCAGTTGCAACCCGTAGTCTGGCATTTTCCTGGCAGTTTTGGAGCAGTGGCTTCTTCCTTTCTGAGCAGCCTTTCAGGTTATGTCGATACGGGACTCGTTTTACTGTGGATATAGATAATTTTGTACCCAAGGATGAACCAGACTTGTGGAGGTCTACAATTTTTTTTCTGAAGTCTTGGCTGATTACTTTTGATTTTCCCATGATGTCAAGCAAAGAGGCATTGAGTTCGAAGGTAGGCCTTTAAATACATCCACAGGTACACCTCCAATTGACTCAAATGATGTCAATTAGCCTATCAGAAGATTCTAAAGCCATGACATCATTTTCTGGAATTTTCCAAGCTGTTTAAAGGCACAGTCAACTTAGTTTGTGTAAACTTCTGACCCACTGGAATTGTGATACAGTGAATTATAATTGAAATAATCTGTATGTAAACAATTGTTGGAAAAATTTCTTGTGTCATGCATAAAGTAGATGTCCTAACTGACTTGCCAAAACTATAGTTTGTTAACAAGAAATTTGTGGAGTGGTTGAAAAACGAGTTTTAACGACTCCAACCTAAGTGTATGTAAACTTCCGACTTCAACTGTATCCATGTACAGTGGATTGCGAAAGTATTCACCCCCCTTGGCATTTTTCCTACAACCTGGAATTAAAATGTATTTTTTTAGAGGTTTGTATCATTTGATTTACACAACATGCCTACCACTTTGAAGATGCTAAATATTTGTTATTGTGAAACAAACTAAAAATTTACAAAAAAACAGAACTTGAGCGTGCATAACTATTCACCCCCCCCCAAAGTCAATACTTTGTAGAGACACGTTTTGCAGCAATTACAGCTGCAAGTGTCTTGGGGCATGTCTCCATAAGCTTGGCACATCTAGCCACTGGTATTTTTGCCCATTCTTCAAGGCAAAACTGCTCCAGCTATTTCAAGTTGGATGGGTTCCGCTGGTGTACAGCAATCTTTAAGTCATACCACAGATTCTCAATTGGATTGAGGTCTGGGATTTGACTAGGCCATTCCAAGACATTTAAATGTTTCCCCTTAAAACCACTTGAGTATTGCTTTAGCAATATGCTTAGGGTCATTGTCCTGCTGGAAGGTGAACCTCCGTCCCAGTCTAAATCTCTGGAAGACTGAAACAGGTTTCCCTCAAGAATTTCCATGTATTTAGCGCCATCATTCCTTCAATTCTGACCAGTTTCCCAGCCCCTGGCGATGAAAAACATCCCCGACATGATGCTGCCACCACCATGCTTCACTGTGTGGATGGTGTTCTCGGTGTGATGAGAGGTGTTGGATTTGCGCCAGACATAGCATTTTCCTTGATGGCCAAAAAGCTACATTTTAGTCTCATCTGACCAGAGTACCTTCTTCCATATGTTTGAGGAGCCTCCAACATGCCTTTTGGCGAACACCAAACATGCTTGCTTATTTTTTTTCTTTAAGCAATGGCTTTTTTCTGGCCACTCTTCCGTAAAGCCCAGCTCTGTAGAGAGTATGGCTTAAAGTGGTCCTATGGACAGATTTACCCATCTCCACTGTGGAGCTTTGCAGCTCCTTCAGGGTTATCTTTGGTCACTTTGTTGCCTCTGATTAATGCCCTCCTTTCCTGGTTTGTGAGTTTTGGTGGGCGGCCCTCTCTTGTCAGGTTTGTTGTGGTGCCATATTCTTTAAAAAAATGTATAATGGATTTAATGGTGCTCAAAAGTTTCTGTTATTTTTTATAATGGATTTAATGGATGTTCAAAGTTTCTGTTATTTTTTTTATAACCCAACCCTGATCTGTACTCCACAACTTTGTCCCTGACCTGTTTGGAGAGCTCCTTGGTCTTCATGGTGCCGCTTGCTTAGTGGTGCCCCTTGCTTAGTGGTGTTGTAGACTGAGATCATGTGACAGATCATGTGACACTTACATTGCACACAGGTGGACTTTATTTAACTAATTATGTGACTTCTGAAGGTAATTGGTTGCACCAGATCTTATTTAGGGGCTTCATAGCAAAGGGGGTGAATACATATGCACGCACCAATTATAAAAAATTAAATAAAAATTTTACACGTTTTTTAATTTCACTTCACGAATTTTGACTATTTTGTGTATGTCCATTAATCAATTTAATTTACAGGTTGTAATGCAACAAAATAAGAAAACGCCAAGGGGGATGAATACTTTTGCAAGCACTGTGTATATACATACAGCAATATATATATATATATATATATATATATATATATATATATATATATATATTATACATACAGAGAGAGAGAGAGAGACAAAGAGAGCGAGAGAGAGAGAGAGACAAAAAGAGAGAGAGAGACAGAGAGAGAGAGAGAGAGACAAAGAGAGCGAGAGAGAGACAAAGAGAGCGAGAGAGAGACAAAGAGAGAGAGAGAGACAAAGCGAGAGAGAGAGAGAGACAAAGAGAGAGAGACACACAAAGAGAGAGAGAGAGAGACAAAGAGAGAGAGAGACAAAGAGAGACAAAGAGAGCGAGAGAGAGACAAAGAGAGCGAGAGAGACACAGAGAGAGAGAGAGAGAGAGAGAGAGAGAGAGAGAGAGAGAGACAAAGAGAGAGAGAGACAAAGAGAGAGAGAGAGAGACACAAAGAGAGAGAGAGAGACAGAGAGAGACAGACAGACTGATACCTTGGTATGTTTTCCCATCTATCTCCACCTCATAAGACTCCATGACCTCCTGGATGGTTTCTCCCACGTCACACAGACGCACATCTATCCCTGCACACTGGCACAGAAAACAGTTGACAGTTACACAAGCTCTCTCCACAGGGGTCAGAAAATAGACAAGAGTTGACAGTTACACAAGCAAACATCAACCAACCATCTCTGCAGAGCTCATTATCAGACGAGTGGGGAGTGAGAGTTACATCACATATCCTCTTAGGATGTTAGCTAGCATCCAAAATATGGTCATTTAGCAGAAGCTTTTATCCAAAGCGGATTACAGAACTGTCAACATTAACAGATATATTCAGTATATTCAGTCGAACCCACAACCCTGATGTTGCCTTCACTGTAAAAACAGCTAGCTAGAGTTGTCTCAGCGGTTGGCTGTAGATGTGACTTAATGCTGGCTCTATTTTTGTCTGACACCACTACAGACGGTCTACTTTGGTCTGACCCCACTACAGACGGTCTACTTTGGTCTGACCCCACTACAGACGGTCTACTTTGGTCTGACCCCACTACAGACGGTCTACTTTGGTCTGACCACACTACAGACGGTCTACTTTGGTCTGACCCCACTACAGACGGTCTACTTTGGTCTGACCCCACTACAGACGGTCTACTTTGGTCCGACCCCACTACAGACGGTCTACTTTGGTCTGACCCCACTACAGATGGTCTACTTTGGTCTGACCCCACTACAGACGGTCTACTTTGGTCTGACCCCACTACAGAAGGTCCGGCAAGAACCAGGCAGATGTGTCCATATCCAGAAGTGTATTATCTCTTGGTCACCACCACACAGTTGCACACACACATCATAGAAGTAAAACACACTGATAACTTGGTCGCAAACACACTGATAAAACACACTGATAAAACACACTGATAAAACACACTGATAAAACACACTGATAACTTGGTCGCAAGCCGAACTTCTTCATCTGTCAACAACTATGACCACCCTAACCTGGAGTGGGAGGGGCCATAGTCAAAATGTCCATTTAAACCTGATGATTGGCTGAAAGGAAGGGTCTTTTTTACATGCTCTATTCTAACCCACTGAACAATGGGAACCAAAGTAATAGTGCATGGATGGATAAATGGGTTGTTTTACCCTGATGCCTGTGTTGGTAGCATCTCTCACAGCCTCTAGTAGTCTGTCATACTTTGGGTTGAAGGTCACGGTAAAGGCACAGTCAATGATTCGACCTGAAACACCGACAACATGAATATCAGCCAAGTGCAACGACATGAGGTAAAGTTTGATGTCACCTTCCTGTTTCAGGTATTTACAAAAGTATGGGGAAGAAGTGTGATTACAATGTATCAGATCATTACAGCTCAATTTTAATATGTAATATTTAAATAGAGTCCACAAGATAGAGGAAGACTTTAAAACAGTGATCCTCAAACCTGCTTTTGTAGAACCGCACTTCTGCAGGGTTTTGTCCCAGTTCAGCAGTTAAACACCTGATTCAGCTCATCAAGGGGTGGAAGGTTAGTTGATTAGTTGAGTCAGGTGTAATAGCATTAAAATGCTGGATCAAAAACCTTCAGTATTGCGGATTGACTATTACTGCTGTAAAATGAAAGTGCAACAGACATTAGGCCGGGTAACTGTAAAGCACTTTGTGACAACCCTGCTGATATAACAAAATGCCTTTCTAAATACATATTGATTGATTGACAGAACTCAGTGCCAGTGTTGACCATTGATGTGCCTGCCAGTCTACTTATATAAATACATGTGATTGATTGATTGATTGAAGTAACACAAAACAAAACTACAGACTGAACTGAAACTCAGTGTCAGTGAGCTCACTGACCGTTGATGTGCGTGCCGAAGTCTATCTTGCAGACGTCGTTGTACTGCAGTACTGTGGGGTCACCAGCGTTAGGGGTGTAGTGGGCAGCAACATGGTTGATAGAGCAGCCAGTGGGGAATGCCAGGCCAGCCTTCAGACCATTCTCTTTGATCAGCCTCCTACTGCAGTCCTCCAGTCGCTCACTGACATACAGGGACAGACAGGTACAGACAGGGACAGGGACAGACAGGGACAGGGACAGACAGGGACAGGGGCAGACAGGTACAGACAGGGACAGACAGGTACAGACCAGGCAGACAGGGACAGACAGGTACAGACAGGGACAGGGACAGACAAGTACAGACAGGGAAAGACACGTACAGGGACAGACAGGGACAGACAGGTACAGACCAGGCAGACAGGGACAGACAGGGACAGACCAGGCAGACAGGGACAGACAGGGACAGACAGGGACAGGGGCAGACAGGTACAGACAGGGACAGACAGGGACAGACAGGGACAGACAGGGACAGACCAGGCAGACAGGGACAGACAGGGACAGACCAGGCAGACAGGGACAGACAGGGACAGACAAGTACAGACAGGGAAAGACAGGTACAGGGACAGACAGGGACAGACAGGCAGACAGGGACAGACAGGGACAGACCAGGCAGACAGGGACAGACAGGGACAGACAGGTACAGACAGGTACAGACCAGGCAGACAGGGACAGACAGGTACAGACAGGTACAGACCAGGCAGACAGGTACAGGGACAGACAGGGACAGACAGGGACAGGGACAGACAGGTACAGACAGGGACAGACAGGGACAGAAAGGGAGAGACCATTCAGGACAGGAACGGGGGACGGGGTAATACAGTTTAGCCATGTACTGTAGGTTTAAGTGGATACAGCCTCAGTCAGGGGTGTCTTTTATTAGCCTCCTAGTGCAATCCTCTAGTCGCTCTCTGACAGATAGGGACAGGTGTCACATTCGGGACATGATCACTTCTGCAACACAGGTTAACCATGTAGGTTAATGCAGACTCACTCGACGACCCTCGATGCTGCTACTGATGAAGGTACAGCACCAGCTCATTAGTGAATCACCTGATTCAGCTAATGAAGGAGTAGTTCAGTTGATGAACCGAATCTGGTGAACTGGAACAATAAACCTGCAGTACTACTACTCTCCAAGAGCAGAATTGAGAATCGCTCAAATTACTCAAATACATCAATACACAATTTGACTAAAGTGAACATCAACGCAGTACACTAGAGTACTGTCAGGCCAGTTCGTACCAGGGCCTGTACGATATAGTAAACGAATGACACTCACCAGATGTCGATCATGGTCATCCCAGGTTTGATCCAGGTGTTGACATAGTTTCGGACCTGCCTGTGGGCCTCGGCAGCCTGACGGAAGTCACTCCACATCTCCTCGTTGGCCTTGTCAAGGACCCTCTTCTCCTCATGGGTGGTCCGCCACGCTGCACTGCGCCTGGGACACACATACACACACGCACAAAACCCAGATATACGCACACACACATGTGCACACACACATGCGCACACACACACGCGTACATACACGCACATGCAGGCACACATGCAGACACACACACGCAGGCATGTACATACAAATACGCACACACACAAACACAGGCAAGCAAGCAAGCACGCACACACACACACACCACACACACACACACCACACACACACACCGGACAGCACATTCTTTATCTTCTAATGGGATTGGGATGTCAAACAACACCTTCAGGAAAGGATGCAGCAAACACTGCAGTTTATAATGCAGGTATAGATTAACATTGTGTGTGTGTGTGTGTGTGTGTGTGTGTGTGTGTGTGTGTGTAAATGTGTAAATGTGTGTGTGTGCGTGTATGTGTGTGCGTGTATGTGTGTATATGTGTGTGTATGTGTGCGTATGTCTGCGTGTGTGTGCGTGTGTGAATGTGTGTGTGTATACATGTGTGTGTCTCTTATTGTAAATCTTTTCATTTAACCTTGATTTAACCTGGTTTCATTGCGATTAAATCTCTTTGGCAAGAGAGACCTGGTATTGTGAACAAGAAACAACCTTGTTGTGAATAACATTTTATAGTGTTATCTTGGGTGACTGAGGCACATCTATGGCCATCCATAAGATCTATGGCCACCACACTACATAAGATATATGGCCACCACACTACATAAGATATATAGCCACCACACTACATACACTCTATGGCCACCACACTACATAAGATCTATGGCCACCACACTACATAAGATCTATGGACACCGCACTACATAAGATCTATGGCCACCACACCGCATAAGCTCTATGGCCACCACACTACATAAGATCTATGGCCACCACACTGCATAAGCTCTATGGCCACCACACTGCATAAGCTCTATGGCCACCACACTACACAAGATCTATGGCCACCACACTGCATAAGATCTATGGCCACCACACTGCATAAGATCTATGGCCACCACACTACATAAGATATATGGCCACCACACTACATAAGATATATGGCCACCACACTACATAAGATATATGGCCACCACACTACATACGCTCTATGGCCACCACACTACATAAGATATATGGCCACCACACTACATACGCTCTATGGCCACCACACTACATAAGATCTATGGCCACCACACTACATAAGCTCTATGGCCACCACACTACATAAGCTCTATGGCCACCACACTACATAAGCTCTATGGCCACCACACTACATAAGATCTATGGCCACCACACTACATAAGATATATGGCCACCACACTACATAAGCTCTATGGCCACCACACTACATAAGCTCTATGGCCACCACACTACATAAGCTCTATGGCCACCACACTACATAAGATCTATGGACACCACACTACATAAGATCTATGGCCACCACACTACATAAGCTCTATGGCCACCACACTACATAAGCTCTATGGACACCACACTACATAAGATCTATGGCCACCACACTACATAAGATCTACGGCCACCACACTACATAAGCTCTATGGCCACCACACTACATAAGATCTATGGCCACCACACTACATAAGATCTATGGACAACACACTACATAAGATCTATGGCCACCACACTACATAAGATCTATGGCCACCACACTACAAATATGGCCACCACACTACATAAGATCTATGGACACCACACTACATAAGATCTATAGCCACCATACTACATAAGATATATGGCCATCACACTGCATAGGATCTATGGCCACCACACTACATAATATATATGGCCACCACACTACATAAGATATATGGCCATCACACTGCATAGGATCTATGGCCACCACACTACATAAGATATATGGCCACCACACTACATAAGCTCTATGGCCACGACACTACATAAGATCTATGGCCACCACAATACATAAGATATATGGCCATCACACTGCATAGGATCTATGTCCACCACACTACACAAGATCTATGGCCACCACACTACATAAGATCTATGGCCACCACACTGCATAAGATCTATGGCCACCACACTACATAAGATATATGGCCACCACACTACATAAGATATATGGCCACCACACTACATAAGATATATGGCCACCACACTACATACGCTCTATGGCCACCACACTACATAAGATATATGGCCACCACACTACATACGCTCTATGGCCACCACACTACATAAGATCTATGGCCACCACACTACATAAGCTCTATGGCCACCACACTACATAAGCTCTATGGCCACCACACTACATAAGCTCTATGGCCACCACACTACATAAGATCTATGGCCACCACACTACATAAGATATATGGCCACCACACTACATAAGCTCTATGGCCACCACACTACATAAGCTCTATGGCCACCACACTACATAAGCTCTATGGCCACCACACTACATAAGATCTATGGACACCACACTACATAAGATCTATGGCCACCACACTACATAAGCTCTATGGCCACCACACTACATAAGCTCTATGGACACCACACTACATAAGATCTATGGCCACCACACTACATAAGATCTACGGCCACCACACTACATAAGCTCTATGGCCACCACACTACATAAGATCTATGGCCACCACACTACATAAGATCTATGGACAACACACTACATAAGATCTATGGCCACCACACTACATAAGATCTATGGCCACCACACTACAAATATGGCCACCACACTACATAAGATCTATGGACACCACACTACATAAGATCTATAGCCACCATACTACATAAGATATATGGCCATCACACTGCATAGGATCTATGGCCACCACACTACATAATATATATGGCCACCACACTACATAAGATATATGGCCATCACACTGCATAGGATCTATGGCCACCACACTACATAAGATATATGGCCACCACACTACATAAGCTCTATGGCCACGACACTACATAAGATCTATGGCCACCACAATACATAAGATATATGGCCATCACACTGCATAGGATCTATGTCCACCACACTACATAAGATATATGGCCATCACACTGCATAGGATCTATGGCCACCACACTACATAAGGCCAATGGACTTGGTAGAAGTGACATACCCGTCTTTAGATGGGGGATATTCACATTCCTCTCCCTTTGGGAAGACAGCATTGGGATACAGCTCACAAATAGGGACAGTGGGAGGGTCAGTTTGCCCCTTCACTGTTCCCCAGATAGAGAGAGGGAGATGGAGGGAGGGAGAGGAAGAGGAGGATGAGAAGAGAGGAGGACAAGGGGAAGAGGGCAAAGAGGGGTCAGATAGAGAGAGAGAGGGGGAGAGGAAGAGGAGGATGAGAAGAGAGGAGGACAAGGGGAAGAGGGCAAAGAGGGGTCAGATAGAGAGAGAGAGGGGGAGAGGAAGAGGAGGATGAGAAGAGAGGAGGAAGAGGAGGATGAGAAGAGAGAGGTTAGCGTTTGCAGATGTGCAACACATTGTTGCTATTAGCAACACATGGTCCCATATGGTCGCAACACATGGTACAGGGTGTATGGCAATATAGGTTTAGACAACAGCTACACCTGTATAGCACCATGTATATAACTATCCCTAATATATACAACTGGTCTAAATACTTATGTAAATGTGATATTTCAGTTTTTTATTTTTAATACATTTGCTAAATTTTCATAAAACCTTGTTTTTTCTTTGTCATTATGGGGTATAGTGTGCAGATTGATGAGGGGAAAAAATATATTTAATCCATTACAGAACAAGGCTGTAACGTAACAAAATGTGGAAAAGGTTCACAGGTCTGAATACTTTCCCGAATGCCATCTTATGACTAATACAGGTGCAGTAAAAGTCTAGTAGGGGAAACCTCTTCTCAAGTAAAATAACTCATCAAGTCAAGACATCTGTAAAACCATTGAAGGTTCTGTAGTGGTAACAAAAAGAAGTCAAACCATGCAGAGGGAGAAACCACGCCAAGTACGATAACGACAACAAACTCACCTCCCTTCTTCTTCTTCTTCTTTTTCTTCTTCTTCTTCCCCTCTGGGTTTTCACCCTCTTCCCCGTCTGTCGGGGGGAAAACATGCCTTTTTGATTCTCTTAACCCGAACGTGGCATGACGCGTTCAGTCACAATTCACATTCGCTTGCAGTTAACTGTTCGCACTTAAGAAGTTACTGTAATGGGCAACAGCAGACGTCAACTCACGTCACAGGTCAAATGATACGTTTGTTTTGGGATTATTAAGAGCCAAATCGTTCTCCATATGAGAACGATAAGGATGATAAAGTAAAAGAGGAACTGAGAAGTGGTTCAGTCAGTCACGTTGGCCAGTGCAACGCTAGCAGGTGATGTAGCTAGTTGGTGAACGCACCACACTAAATGACACCAAACTCACGTCGCAGGTCACATGTTGAGTTTGAGTATGAGAAAGACAATGGTGAATGATGATGATGATGATGATGATGATGAAGTCATAGACTCATACCCTCCTCTCCATCCTCCTCCTTATCTATGTCCTCCGGCAGGGCTTGCTGCTCCAACTGTTCCGTCCCATCACCAACACCTCCTCCGGTATCTCCATCCCCCTCAGACTCATTTGTCCCTGCTGCAAAGTCATACACGCACACACTCAAACACACACACACACACACACACACACGTGCAACACACAAACACACATGCAACACACACACACACACATGCAACACACACACACACGCATGCAACACATACACACACACACATGCAACACATATACACACACACACACATGCAACACACACAAACGCACGTGTGTGCGCAACACACACACACACTTAAAGTGAGTAAATTGATACATTTGAGAAAGTGCATCTACTGTGAACAGAACTTGGCAGGAGCAATGCATAATTTGTATCTTTACCTGGAATCAATATCCCAAGGGCATATGTAGGTACCCTGCAGCATTATGCCATGCCATCTATAGCCCTTCAGAAACAGGACTATATAGATCCATAGTTTTAACACACAGCAGAAAAGAATATCAAGGCCACATGTGTTTTTACAAGATAAGGTATAGCCTATGCTTGTCACATAGTTTTGTCAGCAATTAATTTAGTGCTAAAGCATGCTTTTTTTTCTCCCTAGTGGAGCTCTTTTTTCATGCAAGAAGACAAGTGCTGAAAAGTACTGTAATAGGACTGTCATCTTATCGCTGCAACATTCTTCAATTTTCGAATTTGACAGCGTTCCATTAAACCAATAGAATAAGCGATTTCAAGCCTCGAGAGAGGCATTGTCCCGTTTCCAGATGTGCATCTTCCCTGTAGCCCTCATAACGGCACCGGTACCCGTTCACTTCCAGGTGCGGGACAGCCGTGACAGCTGCGGCAGAACAGTAGCACTTTCTGACAGGTAGTAAAGTCCCATGCTTCTCATTTTTACTGGTCTTTTTACGCTGTGGCACAACAGAGGACCCCTCAATTATGCGCTATGTCCAAAACGGGAATTTATTCTCACTGTCATGCATTCTTTCTTACCCGGGACAGCGGTCTTATTCCTCTTCTTTTTTCTTCTCTTTTTCTTCCCTGTTTCCGAGGGCTCCGCGTCCTCTTTCGTTTCGTTTTCGTCGGCGTCCCCATTGAGAACTTCGGGCGCCTCCGGTTCAGGCTGCACTATCTCGAGCTCCGCCATCATCGGCATTCGGAATGAAGTGACGCATAAACTGCTGGGAGCCTCCAGTGGCCACATTCTGAAACTGTGCTCGAGGCTGACAGGCAGCTGAGCCAATAATGAGCTATTAGGCATTTTGTGCAGCTGCTTGACCTCAATAGAGAAAACTAAGCCCGTCCTATCTTCATTTCTTCAGTGACAAGATAGGAGTGTAGTGCTTAAACTCTGGAGAGTATAGGCTACTAACTTTTATTGTTTGTCTTCCATCATAATAGGCATATTTCAAGGTTATAGTAGGAGAGGAAATATTATGTATAATCTAAGTCAAAATAGATGACCACGTTGTCGTTTACAAATCGACACAGTGACACTAGTTGCTCAATATATAATTAGACATGTATAAACAATAAGAAAAGCAGCCATTTAAAAGGCTACATAAAATATAAATCATGAGTCAACAGCCTGGCATGGGGACACTGCTGATCTCCTCACTCAGTGAATGGTCCATAACGGAAGCAGGCCAGAATCGAATAACCACTTTCTCTGTAAACAATTCTCATCCAATTATGTCCCCAAGCCTTTCATCTCAAATTACTGCGCTCGTTCTGCGCATTGGGTGACAGCGACCACCTTGTGCCGCATTACTTGTATTTGCAAAATATCAAACGCTCGAGCCACAATCTATTTTTAGAAGCCGAACGAGCCGCTGGTGTGTATTGTCGGTGTTATGCTTTCAGATTGTTGCCATGAGTCGATAATTTCTGGTGCGTAAACTCATTTGGAGACGGGCCGGGCGCAGTGTGTGTATCCAAGCAACAAGCTTCAGCAAACTCAAAGGGATAAAGGTTCCATTTTCAGTAGATGAACGGGGAGGTGGATTGTCGAACATTGTTCTGGCACCCAGTGCAAGCTCAGGGATTCTACTGGGATTCATATTTTTGTCTTTAACACCAGATGTAGATAATGTGGGGAGTTAATCAACACTTTTATGGAGTGTATAACTGAGTGGAATTATTTGCAAATGATGATGACAGATTTTAGATCCGGACCTCTGTATTTCTTTGATCAGGTAACCAATAAATATACGATGTATTATTACAATATCATGCAACAGAAGAAACTGGGATAATGGATAATAATTTCACAACTTCTTCAGCCAACAGGACGGGGACGTAGGAGGCGCCCCAGAATGCCCTTGGAGCATTGCTTTGATCTGGCAAATGGGGGCGTGCGCTTGGCAACAAGCAAAAGGTAGGCTAAACTCATATAGACTTTATACATGTTAGACCGTGTAGGACTGGGCAGTTCCAGTCATCGGGACTTTCCCTTCCCTAACAAACACAGCTGATTTAACTAATTCCATGTTTAACTGAAGATCATGATTAGTTGATTGGATTCAGGTGTGTTAGTTGGGGCTGGGGCTGGGGCAAAAGTGTGACACCAATCAGCCCCCAGGACTGGAGTTGCCCAGGCCAGAGTTATATGTCTGTTTTGTGTGTGCTTGATTTATGATTTACAAATATACAAATATTAATTTCAATATTTTCTATTCTAATTTATAGCCTATCCGCTCACAGTGAGTGCGATGACACCTATGAAGCAACGAATGAAGACAATGCACACAAAGTGCAAAATAAGCCCTCTACCTCTGGTAAACCAGATACCTGGCCCTCTAGCGACAGAGCGTTGGACACGGGTGGTGATGAGAGGAATCCGGAGGCCGCGGCCGTGCCAGCAGACTGGCTGGATGACATGGACCCGATGGATGCATACAAGCGTATGGCCCCTCAGTTGTTGAGCGAGTTGGGGAGTGTGCTTTTGCAGTATGAAGGGAGTGAGGAGGGATGTATTCCACACGGCCTCGTGAACGTTCTGAATTACTCATGGAAGGATTTGACCTCAGGGGCAGTTTATGTCAAACCATCTTGGCAGTTGGGTACCGGCAGCGGGAGTGGTGATGGCGGGAAACCTCGCAAGTCGAAGGGCTCCATGAATTTCGATGAGACGCTTCGGAAGATGGCGGGAAAGAGAAAGACAAAACAGAAATCATCCAAGGTGGAAAATGGGTCTGAGAGACAGCCTCAAGACTCCAATATGCACAAAAGACCATCAGTTTCCCATGCACAAAAAGGTGAACCCTCAACATGAACTTGTCATCACTCACCCACTGCATTAGTTGACATCTTTTCTAATAAGAAGTCAAATTATGACTTTGAAAAAAAGTCTCACATTTACACAGTACAATTCCACAGGCCATCTACTTTAATTAACCAAACTCACCATGGCCACTTTAGACCTGGGATAAGTAATGAAAATGGTTATAAACATTAAACCACCTATATTAAGTCATTGCTGTCAAACATTTAAGACATTCCTGCTTGTGGGAAGGGCTAGGTTGGTTTCAAGGAGAGATTGTTGGTCTACAGGCCACAGGTGTTTATGAAAGTAAATTAATCAGTATAAACCAATTCCTGCCTTTTGACTTTCCCTGCTTAATCATTCACTCACACTCATCTGGGGTATTATGGGTATTACTGAGACAATGGGTGGATGCTTCTCTTGAAGTGACCATTTAACAATACATTTTCAGGAAATACATGTAGGCTAGTGTTCAGGAAATACATGTAGGCTAGTGTTCAGGAAATACATGTAGCCCAGTGTTCAGGAAATACATGTAGGCTAGTGTTCAGGAAATACATGTAGGTTAGTGTTCAGGAAATACATGTAGCCTAGTGTTCAGGAAATACATGTAGCCTAGTGTTCAGGAAATACATGTAGGCTAGTGTTCAGGAAATACATATAGGTTAGTGTTCAGGAAATACATGTAGGCTAGTGTTCAGGAAATACATGTAGCTCAGTGTTCTGGAAATACATGTAGCCCAGTGTTCAGGAAATACATGTAGGCTAGTGTTCAGGAAATACATGTAGGTTAGTGTTCAGGAAATACATGTAGGCTAGTGTTCAGGAAATACATGTAGGCTAGTGTTCAGGAAATACATGTAGCCTAGTGTTCAGGAAATACATGTAGGCTAGAATGCAGGAAATACATGTAGGCTAGTGTTCAGGAAATACATGTAGGCTAGTGTTCAGGAAATACATGTAGGCTAGTGTTCAGGAAATACATGTAGGCTAGTGTTCAGGAAATACATGTAGGCTAGTGTTCAGGAAATACATGTAGCCTAGTATGCAGGAAATACATGTAGGCTAGTGTTCAGGAAATACATGTAGGCTAGTGTTCAGGAAATACATGTAGGCTAGTGTTCAGGAAATACATGTAGGCTAGTGTTCAGGAAATACATGTAGGCTAGTGTTTAGGAAATACATGTAGGCTAGTGTTTAGGAAATACAGGTATGCTGGTGTTCAGGAAATACATGTAGGCTAGTGTTCAGGAAATACATGTAGCCCAGTGTTCAGGAAATACATGTAGGCTAGTGTTCAGGAAATACATATAGGTTAGTGTTCAGGAAATACATGTAGGTTAGTGTTCAGGAAATACATGTAGGTTAGTGTTCAGGAAATACATGTAGGCTAGTGTTCAGGAAATACATGTAGCCCAGTGTTCAGGAAATACATGTAGGCTAGTGTTCAGGAAATACATATAGGTTAGTGTTCAGGAAATACATGTAGGTTAGTGTTCAGGAAATACATGTAGGTTAGTGTTCAGGAAATACATGTAGCCTAGTGTTCAGGAAATACATGTAGGTTAGTGTTCAGGAAATACATGTAGGTTAGTGTTCAGGAAATACATGTAGGCTAGTGTTCAGGGAATACATGTAGCCTAGTGTTCAGGAAATACATGTAGGCTAGTGTTCAGGAAATACATGTAGGCTAGTGTTCAGGAAATACATATAGGTTAGTGTTCAGGAAATACATGTAGGTTAGTGTTCAGGAAATACATGTAGGCTAGTGTTCAGGGAATACATGTAGCCTAGTGTTCAGGAAATACATGTAGGCTAGTGTTCAGGAAATACATGTAGGCTAGTGTTTAGGAAATACATGTAGGCTAGTGTTTAGGAAATACAGGTATGCTGGTGTTCAGGAAATACATGTAGGCTGGTGTTCAGGAAATACATGTAGGCTGGTGTTCAGGAAATACATGTAGGTTAGTGTTCAGGAAATATATGTAGGTTAGTGTTCAGGAAATACATGTAGCCTAGTGTTCAGGAAATACATGCAGGCTAGTGTTCAGGAAATACATGTAGGCTAGTGTTCAGGAAATACATATAGGTTAGTGTTCAGGAAATACATGTAGGCTAGTGTTCAGGAAATACATGTAGCTCAGTGTTCTGGAAATACATGTAGCCCAGTGTTCAGGAAATACATGTAGGCTAGTGTTCAGGAAATACATGTAGCCCAGTGTTCAGGAAATACATGTAGGCTAGTGTTCAGGAAATACATGTAGGTTAGTGTTCAGGAAATACATGTAGGTTAGTGTTCAGGAAATACATGTAGCCTAGTGTTCAGGAAATACATGTAGCCTAGTGTTCAGGAAATACATGTAGGCTAGTGTTCAGGAAATACATATAGGTTAGTGTTCAGGAAATACATGTAGGTTAGTGTTCAGGAAATACATGTAGGCTAGTGTTCAGGGAATACATGTAGCCTAGTGTTCAGGAAATACATGTAGGCTAGTTTTCAGGAAATACATGTAGGCTAGTTTTCAGGAAATACATGTATGCTAGTGTTCAGGAAATACATGTAGGTTAGTGTTCAGGAAATACATGTAGGTTAGTGTTCAGGAAATACATGTAGGCTAGTGTTCAGGAAATACATGTAGCCTAGTGTTCAGGAAATACATGCAGGCTAGTGTTCAGGAAATACATGTAGCCTAGTGTTCAGGAAATACATGTAGGCTAGTGTTCAGGAAATACATATAGGTTAGTGTTCAGGAAATACATGTAGGCTAGTGTTCAGGAAATACATGTAGCTCAGTGTTCTGGAAATACATGTAGCCCAGTGTTCAGGAAATACATGTAGGCTAGTGTTCAGGAAATACATGTAGGTTAGTGTTCAGGAAATACATGTAGGTTAGTGTTCAGGAAATACATGTAGCCTAGTGTTCAGGAAATACATGTAGCCTAGTGTTCAGGAAATACATGTAGGCTAGTGTTCAGGAAATACATATAGGTTAGTGTTCAGGAAATACATGTAGGTTAGTGTTCAGGAAATACATGTAGGTTAGTGTTCAGGAAATACATGTAGGCTAGTGTTCAGGGAATACATGTAGCCTAGTGTTCAGGAAATACATGTAGGCTAGTGTTCAGGAAATACATGTAGGCTAGTGTTTAGGAAATACATGTAGGCTAGTGTTTAGGAAATACAGGTATGCTGGTGTTCAGGAAATACATGTAGGCTGGTGTTCAGGAAATACATGTAGCCCAGTGTTCAGGAAATACATGTAGGTTAGTGTTCAGGAAATATATGTAGGTTAGTGTTCAGGAAATACATGTAGCCTAGTGTTCAGGAAATACATGCAGGCTAGTGTTCAGGAAATACATGTAGCCTAGTGTTCAGGAAATACATGTAGGCTAGTGTTCAGGAAATACATATAGGTTAGTGTTCAGGAAATACATGTAGGCTAGTGTTCAGGAAATACATGTAGCTCAGTGTTCTGGAAATACATGTAGCCCAGTGTTCAGGAAATACATGTAGGCTAGTGTTCAGGAAATACATGTAGCCCAGTGTTCAGGAAATACATGTAGGCTAGTGTTCAGGAAATACATGTAGGTTAGTGTTCAGGAAATACATGTAGGTTAGTGTTCAGGAAATACATGTAGCCTAGTGTTCAGGAAATACATGTAGCCTAGTGTTCAGGAAATACATGTAGGCTAGTGTTCAGGAAATACATATAGGTTAGTGTTCAGGAAATACATGTAGGTTAGTGTTCAGGAAATACATGTAGGCTAGTGTTCAGGGAATACATGTAGCCTAGTGTTCAGGAAATACATGTAGGCTAGTTTTCAGGAAATACATGTAGGCTAGTTTTCAGGAAATACATGTATGCTAGTGTTCAGGAAATACATGTAGGTTAGTGTTCAGGAAATACATGTAGGTTAGTGTTCAGGAAATACATGTAGGCTAGTGTTCAGGAAATACATGTAGGCTAGTGTTCAGGAAATACATGTAGCCTAGTGTTCAGGAAATACATGTTGGCTAGTGTTCAGGAAATACATGTAGGCTAGTGTTCAGGGAATACATGTAGGTTAGTGTTCAGGAAATTCATGTAGGCTAGTGTCTTTTGTATCCAAGTTGACATTCCCATCACACTGTTTTTCAACAATTTCCTTCCAGCTCATGTGGCCACAACTATAAGTTTCTCCATCTCTTCAAAAACCTATGAAGAGCAAGGTAGGACATTACCACACACACTATGTTACTCCTAGACATTTCTATGCAGACGATATACCTGATTAGGGGCTCCCGAGGGGCGCAGCAGTCTAAGGCACTGCATCTCAGTACTAGAGGCATCACTACAGACACCCTGGTTCGAATCTGGGCTGTACTGTGATTGGGAGTCCCATAGGGCGGCGCACAATTGGCCCTGCGTTTGGGTTTGGCTGGTGTAGGCTGTTATTGTAAATAAGATTTAGTTCTTAACTGACTTGGCTTGTTAAATTTGTTTTAAATTACTGTATAGAGCAGCAGTAGTACGGTATAGAGCAGCAGTAGTACGGTATAGAGCAGCAGTAGTGCGGTATAGAGCAGCAGTAGTACGGTATAGAGCAGCAGTAGTGCGGTATAGAGCAGCAGTAGTGCGGTATAGAGCAGCAGTAGTACGGTATAGAGCAGCAGTAGTGCGGTATAGAGCAGCAGTAGTACGGTATAGAGCAGCAGTAGTACGGTATAGAGCAGCAGTAGTACGGTATAGAGCAGCAGTAGTACGGTATAGAGCAGCAGTAGTACGGTATAGAGCAGTAGTAGTACGGTATAGAGCAGCAGTAGGAGTAGTGCTGTCCTAGCTTTATCAGCTCTAGCAACTGAGCCACAGCTGGAACCCAAAGCCAAGGTCGTGGGTTCAATTCCCGCAAGGAACCCATACTCATAAAATAAATAAATGTATGTGCTCACTGTACTGTAAGTAACTTTGGATGAAAACAATTTGCTAAGTGGCATATGTTATCATGTAATTTGACTTAGTGTGTGGTAGATGGATACTTAGTGTACCCACATGGTTCCCTTAAGCAATGCATTTAACCTTACAACATGCTCTCAGTTCAGGGGCCGCTGACTGCACTACAGCTTGACACTGTGCTTCTATTAACTGTGTGTGTGTGTGTGTGTGTGTGTGTGTGTGTGTGTGTGTGTGTGTGTGTGTGTGTGTGTGTGTGTGTGTGTGTGCGTGTGTGCTGTCAGCGAGGGGGATGGGGGAGTATATATATTATTCGTTGTAGCATATGGACAATAAAGTTGTATTGTATTGTATGGTACATGCAGGTTGGATCGTCCAGCCTAAGGAGCCAACCCACGAGGAACCTCAGTGGACTAAGCTGTGTCATTGGGTTGTAGAGAGGCTTCAACTGGCTAGGATACCCATGTATGAACTTCTATTCTATCCTATTATGTTGTAGAGATCCTCGCTAAGTTATTAGCCATGTTACAATCCCCACCAAACAGGTTAATTGCATTGGTGCGATCCATGTTTGACATTCACGCCAGCGACCTGGGTTCACTCCCCTGCTGTTCCCTACAATATTATATTCTATTTCTACAGCTTTTCCTGCAACACAACATATATCCCCATGTCACCCTAATGGCTGTTTCAGTTTCTTTGAGTGTGCCAATTTGTCCATGTGTATGACTTCAGTATGATGCAGTATGACTTCCTTTAGAAAGCAGGCAGAGAGTGGGTTGAACAAACCACCCATCCTCCGTCACTATGGGGATGCCAAGCCACACGTTAAACACCAGAAGAAGACAGGAGGAGGAAGCAGAGGAGGAGGCAAGGCCTGGCCTTACCCTCAGATACCAGAGGTGAACCAGGAGGACCAGGATTCACCGCGGCAGAAACTACACTACAGGATCAATGATGGTTCCTCCTTCATATAGTATCCTTTTTCACTTTCCAACTAAAGCTGTTTCATTCCAGGATGTTACCTCGCTACTGCCCTCATTCACTAATCTTCCCAGATCTGACAGCACTGGGTATGGGAAAGCTATATGAGAGAAACTAGAAACCAGTTGTCTGAGATCTGTGAAGGCAAGGAATCAGGGCAGTGGGGAGAGAACATCTTCCTCAAATTAAACTCAACACTGTTGTTTAAATCTCTGATATCTATATCTAAATGTGGTAACCTAGCGGTCACCTTGACCTTGACCCTTGACCCTGCCCAGCTACCCGTCTGGTTTTGTAGCAGTGTGTCAGAGCCACTCTGGTCTGTCCTGTGGAGGGTTCTATACTAACGTGTTCAGTGACCAACTCAGCCCTGTTACACTGGCCAGCATCACTGCAGTAGGACGGGGCACCGTCACACACCCACTCAGGTAAACACATGGTAAATGGTTAAAGATTTAACAGAATTTTCAAACAATAAAGTTAACAGAAATAGAGGCACTAATAACAGTATGTACAGTATCTGACTCGAAAGGACCGATTTATTTGTACTAATGAATGAATTGAGCTGACGCATGCTTCCCAGACGAAACAGTTATATATTATCATGACAGTTTGTGACGTTTTTGTTCGTTTTGGTCTCCGGATGTTTTTCTTTTCTTTCTGGCTGTTCTTGCTCACAACACTGTTTCTTGAGGCAAGTTGAAGTTCAGTAGCCGAAGTCTACGCCCCATCGACGATGATTGGTCAACAGTACTGTTCCTTGTAGGAGTGGGAACATGAAGTGTTTGTTGTCATTCAACGAGAGACGATTAGTTATAATGCTTTTTTTCCCCACTTGAGAAATACTGCACCCAACATCTAGGCTAGAGGTAAAATTGTCCGACTAAGACCTCTACAAAAAATGTCAAAATTAATGACAGATTTATCAGTCTTGATTTATCTTAGATTAATTTGGGACTATTTTGAGGAAGTGTTTCTGGCTATGTTGTTGCTACGGTGGCTCAAGAGGGTCTAACAACAGTATTATTGGAGCTTTTTTCTTGTTTTTAAAGCAAAGGTCTTTAGGGAGTATGCGAGCACAGACGGCCTAGCCAAGTTCTGCTAGGAGCAAACCGAACCTCTGTATGAGGAAGCCTTAAATTGGATCAGTGGATTACTACTGGTTAGGTCGAGGCGTAGATCACATGAGAGGATCTTTAAGGAGGCTGGTGGCACCTTAATTGAGGAGGACGGGCTCGTGGTAATGGATGGAACAGAATCAGTGGAATGGTATCAAATACATCAAACACATGGTTTCCATGTGTTTGATGCCATTCCATTCGCTCCGTTCCAGACCTTATTATGAGCCGTTCTCCCCTTAGCAGCCTCTACTGGTCTTTAATCAATGGATCCACAGAGATTATGTCAGCTGGCAGTAAACACTGTGTGCTTATTGTGAGTAAAGCAGACATAGATGGGTCTTATTGCGACCTGTTGTGAACTGTTGTTGTCTGTAGTGGGACTGTTACTGCTGCGTGGGATCAGCGGGGTGGGATGACGTGTGACCCAGAAGGAGCTGTCACTAAGGAATGGACCTGGCTGACTGGGGTAAAGGAGAGGATAGTCATTCAGGTGAGGACCAGGGTTCCATGGGGTCAACTTAATTTCAGTTTCAGTCAATACAGGATGTAGCTCAATGTAAATGAGCAAATTTACATACATAGTTGTCTTTTTAATCTGACCTCACCTAATTTAAGGTAAAGTAAAGAAACTAAGAGTAAGCTAATTAAGCGATAAGGCCCGAGGAGGTGTGGTGTACGGTCTGATATACCGCGGCTGTCAGCCAATCAGCATTCAGGGCTCGACCCACCCAGTTTATAATAGGCTATAGCCCAATTTAGTCTACAACTACTGTCTGTAATCCCTATCTCTGTAAGGCCCTTCACTGACAAGCTCAGTCAAGAAGAAGAGGAAGTCCCAGTTGCTGGGCAACGCCGACATATGATAGCCTCTGGGACAACGGTACGGGGGCTTGTAACAAAGCAGGGGACGTGGGGCATGACGATGTTTCCCACTGATACTGTGATACTCCAACTACGTCATCATGGCTGATCGGTCCAGTTCAGTTCTAAAGTGGGCTATTGCCTCTATTGTAATCAGAACTTTGAATAAAGGAACAGCCATCAAGTACATGTATTTCTTGAATATTTCATAATTTATCGAAAGAGGTGAGAATGTATTTATGCCAATTAGGAATCTCTCTTGTGGTTTAGTTAGGGTTAAAATAGAATTAGGATAGGATTAAGAAAGGGTTTAGTTAGGATTAAGATAGGGTTTAGTTAGATTTAAGATAGGATTAAGATAAGGTTTAGTTAGGATTAAGTTAGGATTAAGATAGGGTTTAGTTAGGATTAAGAGAGGGTTTAGTTAGGATTAAGAGAGGGTTTAGTTAGGATTAAGATAGGAGTAAAATAGGGTTTAGTTAGGATTAAGATATGTTTAAGCGAAGTGGCATTCCATAACTTTTCGTTATTTAATTTTTTCCCAGGTGTCTGATCAGATCTCAGTACGGATGTTGAGCGGTACCTGTACCACCCTCAGCTTTAGGAGTCAGAATGAGAGTGTCCAGCTCCCACTGTCCCCGCTGCCCAACATCACCCCAACTAAAGAAGCGGTGAGAAAACACTGTGATGATGATGATGATGATGATGATGATGATGATGATGATGATAATATATTACAGCTATTTCAGGCTTAATGTGTTGATGATGGCTGGTGATGGCCAAATCTGATTGGTGAACGGTTGCTGACTGGTGAATCGGATTGGTGAACGGTTGCTGACTGGTTAATCTGATTGGTGAACGGTTGGTGACTGGTGAATCTGACTGGTGAGTGGTTGGTGACTAGTGAGTCTGATTGATGGTTTGTTTGAGTCATGCGCTGTGTCTTCCAGGCCTGTCTGCAGACTGAGGGGGCATTCACCTCTCTGGCAGCCCAGGAGCTCTCCCTAGCTAAGAAGCACCAGGGACAGCCCATAGACAGCAAGAGGGTAAGAGACTTTAAAGAGGATCTATCACATTTAATTAACTAAGTAGCTCCTTGAGAATACATATTTTAAAATAACGACCGGGCTAAGAGGATGTCAGTTAGGATTTCATCCATTGAGTGGTGTTTCCAATGTCTGTACTAGTCTCTCTTGACCAACATTCATACACAATAAGATTTTGATTATGAACCAGGTTTCAGTGCGTTCCAATGAGGTGCTACAGATGGCCCGGGAGGTGGAGAAGCTGGAAGAACCATGTCCGTTCAGGAGGGCAGGAGGGCGGGCAGGACGAGAGCTGAAAAGACTCCAGAGGAGAGTATGTAATATCCTGGACGACTGGCTGGAATTCTACCGGATCGCCACAGGTACACAAGGGTTTATTTAAGTGTGTTTATTATAGACAGAATTATTCTCTTTTACAATAACAGGTCAAGGGTGAAGAGTTCTCTCATGTGGTCCACTGGAGCTTTTCTAAATCCTATATAAAGTACTTACAATATAAATATGTCTATACTGCGCGTAACAAGTCCTTGTGGACTGATATTAGTACCAACAGCAGGAAACACAGAAACCATTCAGCTAGTTAGATGAGTTATTAACATGGAAAATACAATGAAGCTCTGTCTAGATAAAGGTGTTTCAGTAAAGTACAGCAGCATCAAAAGCTTTGTGATTACTTTCCGCTTCTTGGTTACGTATGTCATCTCCTTTATTTAACCAGGCAAGTCAGTTAAGAACAATGACGGCCAAACCCGGATGACGCTAGGCCAATTGTGGTACTCCCATTCACGGCCAGTTGTGATACAGCCCAGGATCGAACCAGGGTCCGTAGTGACACCTCTAGCACTGAGCTGCAGTGTCTTAGACCGCTGCGCCACTCTGGAGCTCCTATCATATATAATAATATATACCATTTAGCAGATGCTTTTATCCAATAAGACAGTCATGTGTGCATACATTTTACGCATCGTGGCCTCAGGAACCACAAACCCACTATGAGTCTCCTTCATGAAGTCCTGACCATCTTCTGTTGCCCATCAGGTATCAAGTGCCCAGATATAGAGCGGATGTCCGATGGTCCAATGCGGCCCAGACTGAAGAGAGAGGCGCAGACAGCAACCCTGCCCTCCCTCCACCCCACCACAGGGCTGTTAGACAGTACCCGGGATCTACCAGAAGGGGGCAGCACTGAGCTACATGCCAGCACCAGACACCTGCCTCTGTCTGCACCTACAGATGTCCTCCTGCCAGGCTCCACCCACAAGTTGTCATGGTAACATGATGTGACTGATGTGTGTTGTTATAGAAAAATAGCTATTTTTGATATTGTCGTCGCTGGATGAAAACCTCTTATTTCCAAAACATAAACTTTTCAGGAGATGTAAAAAACAGCCATATTTTCCCATTAGCGAACATACAATTCTGAAACTTCAGAAGCTACTTTGAAAGAAAATGTGGGTGCTAGAGTTATGCCCTTTTCGAAGCACATTGAGGGGAGTTACTGCTTTCAATACATGTGAAACAATAAAATAAAATGGGGACTCACAAGGTTTTCATCCGACAGCGATGATATGTAAAATAACAAATTGTTTGTGGACAATCATGTTCAGACTGAAGTCTTGATGATGATGATGATGATGATGATGCTGTTGATGATGAAGAGTATAATTGATTTGTCAACAGGACATTTTCTCCAAAGAAGCAGGGGAAGGAGACAAGAGAGGAGCCCCTTCATTTCACACAGTCAGGGACCTTCAGAGTCCACAGCAACATCAGACTGGAGTAAGAACAGAACCAGAACCCCTGTCACTGCCAGAGACAACTCACTTCTTGAGCTTCCTCTTCTTCTGACCCTAACAAGGACTACTCCCACCCTTTCCTTCTGTCCAAATAAAGGTAGAAAAAAAATGATGATAACCAGGTTCTACTCTTTCCACCCCAGGTCTGTAGAGATCCCGAGATGCAGTCCAGAGCTCCGTCTCACTGCCCAACTCCCCCACTACACATCCTCCAGCCCCTCCACGCCTTACCCCCTCTCCAGCCCGTGTCCTGTCCAGCTCAGGGCCGCTCTCCTGGGGTTAGAGGGCCGGACACACAGGCTGTGTCACTGTAGCTCCAGGACCATGCCAGTCCTGACAGATCAGGAGTATGATGCCTTCATCTGGGGCCAGCCCCCCCACAGTGAACAGATCCTGGTGGTGTGTGTGACACCCCCACACCAAACCCCCCTCGCCCCTCACATCCCATTGCTGCCCAATGAGGACATACTGGAGCTGCTCTACGAGAGGATGAATAAGAACAGGACCATGCCATGCACTCAGGTTGATGGGTTGATTTACATACATTTACATGAATAAGAGCAGGACCATGCCATGTACTCAGATTGATTTACATACATTTACTTGAATAAGAACGGGACCATGCCATGCACTCGGGTTGACGGGTTGATTTACATACATTTACATGAATAAGAACAGGACCATGCCATGTACTCAGATTGATTTACATACATTTACATGAATAAGAACAGGACCATGTCATGTACTCAGGTTGATTTACATACATTTACATGAATAAGAGCAGGACCATGCCATGCACTCAGGTTGATTTACATACATTTACATGAATAAGAGCAGGACCATGCCATGTACTCAGGTTGATTTACATACATTTACATGAATAAGAACAGGATCATGCCATGTACTCAGGTTGATTTACATACATTTACATGAATAAGAACAGGACCATGCTCAGATTGATTTACATACATTTACATGAATAAGAACAGGACCATGCTATGCACTCGGGTTGACGGGTTGATTTACATACATTTACATGAATAAGAACAGGACCATGCCATGTACTCAGATTGATCTACATACATTTACATGAATAAGAACAGGACCATGCCATGCACTCAGGTTGATTTACATACATTTACATGAATAAGAACAGGATCATGCCATGTACTCAGGTTGATTTACATACATTTACATGAATAAGAACAGGACCATGCTCAGATTGATTTACATACATTTACATGAATAAGAACAGGACCATCCCATGCACTCGGGTTGATTTACATACATTTACATGAATAAGAACAGGATCATGCCATGTACTCAGGTTGATTTACATACATTTACATGAATAAGAACAGGACCATGCTCAGATTGATTTACATACATTTACATGAATAAGAACAGGACCATGCTATGCACTCGGGTTGACGGGTTGATTTACATACATTTACATGACATACAGTACATTCCATTTCAGAACGCACAATGTATCCATGTAATTCCACTCTTGAGATTACCAGGCACTGACACACACACACACACACACACACACACACTTTTCATGCTTGACTTTGTCCTCATATTCAGAGTCAGCTGGACTCGTTCCGCCTGGTGAGATATGAGCTGTCTACAGGGAAGACTTGCCCAGCTACCCACAATGCACTGCTGCAGCAGAGACACAATGCCGCCCCTGGGATGTTTCTGGTCAGTTGGTCAACAGCTATCTCTCTCTCAGCCACGACCAGTTGGTCAACAGCTGTCTCTCTCTCAGCCATGACCAGTTGGTCAACAGCTGTCTCTCTCTCAGCCACGACCAGTTGGTCAACAGCTGGCCCTCTCTCAGCCAAGACCAGTTGGTCAACAGCTGTCTCTATCTCAGCCAAGACCAGTTGGTCAACAGCTGGCCCTCTCTCAGCCAAGACCAGTTGGTCAACAGCTGTCTCTGTCTCAGCCACGACCAGTTGGTCAACAGCTCTCTCTCTCTCAGCCATGACCAGTTGGCCAACAGCTGTCTCTCCCTCAGCCATGACCAGTTGGTCAACAGCTGTCTCTCTCTCAGCCACGACCAGTTGGTCAACAGCTGTCTCTCTCTCAGCCACGACCAGTTGGTCAACAGCTGTCTCTCTCTCAGCCACGACCAGTTGGTCAGCAGCTGTCTCTCTCTCAGCCACGACCAGTTGGTCAACAGCTGTCTCTCTCTCAGCCACGACCAGTTGGTCAACAGCTCTCTCTCTCTCAGCCACGACTGCTTGGCTGTGGTCCGATTCACTAAAAACCCTTCTGCCCAATTGTTACTCGTACTAATACGCTCCCCCTCATGGATTTAAAATGAATGGACTGGTGGAAGTAATATGATGGAAACTCCCTAAGCTACAACCTTGCTTGCACCAATCAGTTATTAAAATTCATGAGAGGGAGTGAATGAGTGCACACTTCTGTGTGAAGGGTCAGCACATAGCCCTAATCTTATTCACCTGATATCCACATGTTACTGTAGATGGCAGCAAAGAAACACTAATCCAAGGGCTTTGACATCATTATGAAACGAGCTTGGTTTTACTGTAAATGACAGCAAAGAAACACTAATCCAAGAGCTTTGACATCATTATAAAACCAGCTTGGTTTTACTGTAAATTAAGTTACCTTTTCCAAGAACTCCAGTTATCCTTTTACAGCAGTGGACTAAATCAGTCACACAGAGTATTTCTTGGTAGTCTTAAACAGATCTACTTTGAAACAAAAGTCTACACCTCACACACATGGTTATGGGCTTAAAAAAAGAAGACACCTGTACCATGTCAGATATAGAGTTGAAATTGTATTACATTTTGAGTTTGCATCACAATATTACACGTTATGTACATCACAGAAGACTGAAATATAACAAAACTGGTTGACATAGAAACACCAGATTTTTGGCATGTTTTTTAAATAATCTTTATTAATTATGCAATTAAGACAAATATTAATAACATTCCACCCATGAGGCCTCTAAGTCATTTGACTGCAGAAAAGGGCTACTTACTGAAAATGAGCCAACCTGACTGGGCGGGGAGGAAAGATAGTTTCACTCTGTCTATCTTCAATATGCTAATAACGTAACTGTTTTTAATAAAAACTGTTTGATGGATCTACTTACCAGAATTATAAATCAAAGTGACACAAAGTTATTTTGACATGCAACGCGAGACGTTAGGTATGTAGGCTTATAGACTTTCTCTTCTTCTCTTAACGTTTGTGTACGGAAACAGCCGCTGCTGTAGACTAACTAATGAAGAACAGGCTAGTCAGGTTCTTCTGTTGTAAACCTGAGACTAGGTTACCATATGACTGACTGACTGACATCTGGCTTGCCTAGATAGGATGAACCCTGGTTAAACCAGAGAAGGGAAACAATGGTGAGCTCAGCATTCAGGCTGGTTCAAATAGGCTGAATATAAGACTTCAGGTCAGATGGAGGGTCAACTCATCTGCAGATCAGAACAGAGAGAAACAGGGGATAAGAATAAAGCTGTGCTGTTGAGTTACAGTCATTTTAAGTAGATGTCATATCCAGATATTTTGACTATTTTTCTCATTTCCTTTGGAAACAATCCTTATTAAGACTCCGTCAGTCTATAAGATGTTTCTGTTTATTCATTCAACAGATGTACATCAGAGGGAAGCTGCTGTTCGCTGACTACATCTTCAACGGCTACAGCTGCTCGGTGAGGGACCTCCACAAGCAGATCTCTAAAACTAGAGGGGACTACAGACAGGGCCAGAGCCTGCCCTCAGACTACAAGTTCAGGTAAAAGCTACTGAAGTGATACTTACCTACTGCCATTGTGCCCTTCAGCAAGGCACTTGAACTTGCTGAACCCGTAACCTGCTCCAGGGGCCAAGGTGCTGCTTCTTGTGAGAAAATGAATTGACTTGAGTTGAACGGGAACAGTACTCTCTCTCCTTTGTTGACAGTGCCCAGGTGAAGAGTCCAGCAGTTGAGGACCCACCAGGCCATCAGGGGGCTCAGAAAGTCTCTGATGGACGAGGGGACATCTCTCATGGAACACCTGCCCTGTTAGAGAAGGGAAAAGTCCCAAACCACTGAGCGGTACGTACATAAACGTATTACTCTGTCGTACAAGTATTACCCCGTGTCCCTCTAGTATCATTACTTAACGTTCTGATTAACCTCCTGTTCTCTTACCTCTTACCCAATATTGTGCTTGTGACACTGGTTTATCAACTATCATTACCTCATTCTTACCCATACTGACAATAGTGCAGGGATTCTTGAAAGACGGGACAATCCCAACTTGGTTTCCCCAGAATAGTTTTTCTTAATATTAACAACATTTGAAATGCAAATTGTTATAGACCAAAGTATCCGCTATCAGACCCATGTGAAGGAACAACCTTCTAATTAAATGGGGTTTTTTTCTTTATAAAATGCCCCTAACTAGATTTAAATCAACCCTGTCAGACACCATAAATAACATTTTATTTTATGTTTTTTTGTTCAACAAGTGTTTGAAAGGCCTTGATTGTTTCATTCTAACATAGAGTTATTCAAATATGTAATACAAATCTCCAAACGTATTTTTATTTTGTTTTATACCACTGTATAATGCTCCCGGGCTAATTGAGTTAACATTTTGGCATGTTTTTCTAGATTCAGAACATAAAATCAGATTTATAAACAAGTAAAAAAAAAAACGGTGACACTTTTTGGGTAAGTTTTAAATTGTAATCCTTTGCACTGTACAGGGGCATTTTCTGGCAGAGAGCACACATGGAAATGAATAAACAAATATATATATATATATTTTTTATTCCCTTAAATGTAAGTTCAAATCATTGAACAAAATGCTTTTTTTCCCCCTGCCAGACAAGGATTGTCCCAACTTTCAAGAATCCCTGAGTGACATCTATGTTTAAAATGTCTAACATGTATTGTAAAGTTGACTTCTTTGTGTTCCAGGAAATTGACTCAGGGACCTGTGACATCATTGGTCACGTTAAAGAGAGACACCACTCTGCTAAAAGCCCCAAAACGACTTCTGCTGCAGCCTCACTGCCCGTACTGACACACTGAACAAAGGTCAGCTCATATCAGAGCTGCAATGTAAAGCCCTTTCTGGGGTCACAAGTCATCAAGAGACACTGGAGGAAAAACGTCACCAGAGCTGGGCTAGCTGGCTGGAGACAGACAGTCTGCTGGGAGAGATGGACTAAGCCTAAAATTAGGTGCACAACACTGTAAATGTAATGTGAGATCTGTATCACATCCATAACTGTCTGTTTTGACTGAGTTGAATTCAACTCCACATACTGTAAATCACAGAACTCTATATAACTCAGTTGCATCATGGAAGATGTTCCTCATTTTTCTACGGTCTACAAATAAAGACTGTTGTCATTATGTGGACTGTTGTTTCCATATTATCTGTCTTCATATCCTCCAGGACAACTGAAAAACGGTTTCAAAGTGAAAATACCTAAAATTATGATCTACTGTTATCTGTTAACTAGTACAATTGTATCAAACCCAGAGCTATCCCATTTCTTCCTGTTGTGACATCATACTGTTTCATACTGTTTTTGAGAGAGACACTTCCTGACTGATAAAGTGACTGTGTATATCAACCAACGATGAACGAGAGACTGAGAGAGCGAGAGGAGGTCTATGGGGGACTCAGTGACTCGATGATGCCTAATGATGACTTTTAGAACAGCCTATTCTGTTGAATGTTCAGAGTGACAAATATTCTGATATGAAATTCTGACGTTAGTTTCTTACCCTACTTCCTCATAGAAATCGGTGACCTGGCAAATTAACTCCCACGTATTAGTTCATTTTCCACTAAACTGGCTTAAATTAGCACCGATGACAGAGAGAAATGTTCAATTTAAGCACAGCATGTGATGCTGAAATATACATGAAATATTTATAAAACAATAGGTGGGCTATTATTTTGTATTATTGACCAGTGTCACAAGCATTTCGCGACACTCGCATTTAACATCTGCTAACCATGTGTATGTGACAAATAACATTTGATTTGATTTGATTTGCGCTATGATGATAAACATCAAGCTTCAACTACATCTAGTCTATTATGGATAATGTAGGTCATAACATTATGGTCATGTATAACAAATGAAATGTGTGTACATAAGGGCCTTGACTTTACCCCAAATCATGGGACTCAATCTTCCATAATTATTTTGCATCTACAGTATGCCAGATGTTTAATGTATTTGATTTGTGGAGTTATAGGGGAAATCTGCAGTTGCTACCAGACCTGGGATAACTATAGTTTTAATCACGTTTTGTGGAATTTAACTATAGTTACTTTGGAGGTGATGACAATTATTTGAATACAGATCCCAGAAAAGGCATTTGAAAATAGATTTTTTAAACTATTTGAAAACAGATCTGTGAAAGCAACTACTAAAAAAAATATGTATATATTTGAATACAGATCTTAATTAATGGGAGGGTTGTATCTGGAACAGAAAAGATTGGATTGACTGCCAAAGCAGGGCTGCATGTTGCAGATAGAAATAGAACGAATAGAGCAAACACAATCTCCTATTCTATTCCAATCTATCTGACAGTCATATTTGATCGACACAATACAATTCTATCGGAACATTCTGTAAATGTTCATTCTCCCGAACATACCCCAGGTGTAGATAATCAAGGCAAACCAACCAATCAATGATATTCTGTACAGAGAAGTATAAATAAGTTGTGATGCTCAACTGCTGTATGACTCTTTCAACATGCCGCTGAAAAGTTTGAACGCTGCAATTCATTTTATGATACCTGAAAATACTGCAGAGTAATTAAAAGCCATTTGCAAACATGCAAACAGCAAGTTGGATGCTTAGCAAAAACAATTTTGAAACTCTTTGTCCATCTGAGGAGAGGTGTTCTTGTTTCAAACACACAGTAAACCATCTTTAAAGGGCTTAGTTTACTTCCGAATACAAACTAACATGATTTTCCACTTAGCTTGGCTGTAGTTGATTCAAGACGGCAGTTTTCTTTATGTTTAGTTTCCTTTCGACACTTAATAAAAACTTGAATTGCATAGCAATGAGCTGAGAGTTTTTGTAACGACTGTACACAAGAGGAATAGTGACTGTTCCTTATTCTACGCGTTGTAATAACGCCATTACTATGCAATTATAAAGTAATTTACAAAGTCGTATGTAACATTTGCTGCTAAATGTAAATAATCACAAAGGTACTACACATGTATTATAGCTATGTGTAAAGTATTACTGTATAACCTTATGAAAATGTCTGTGTTAGTCATTTTGAAGCTGCTAAAGTGGTCTATTCTAATGTTGAGGTGGTTCAATGCGCCTTGTGTAGTTACAACGCCTTCAGAATGTATTCACACCCTTTGACTTATTCAACATTTTGTTATGTTACTGCCTGAATTCAAAAAGTGGATTAAATATTATTATTTTTGCTCACCCATTTACACACAATACCCCAGAGTAACAAAGTGAAAACATGTTTTTAGAAATATTAGCACATTTATTGAAAATGAAAACACAACAATATCTAATTTACATAAGTGTTCACACCCCTGAGTCAATACATGTTAGAATCACATTTGGCCGCGATTACATCTGTGAGTCTTTCTGGGTAAATCTCTCCGAGCTTTGCACACCTGGATTGTACAATATTCACACATTATTAAAAAAATATTTTTTCAAGTTGGTTGTTGACTTTTGATAGACAACCATTTTCATGTCTTGCCATACATTTTCAAGCTGATTTAAGTCAAAACTGTAACTAGGCCACTCAGAAACATTCACTGTCTTCGTGGTAAGCAACTCCAGTGTATACCTTGTGTTTGAGTTTATTGTCCTGCTGGAAGGTGAATTTGTCTCCCAGCGTCTGTTGGAAAGCAGACTGAACCAGGTTTTCCTCTAGGATTTTGCCTGTGCTTAGCTCCCTAGTCCTTGCCGATGACAAGCATACCCATAACATGTTGCAGCCACCACCATGCTTGAAAATTTGAAGAGTGGTACTCAGTGATGTGTTGTGTTGGATTTGCCACAAACATTATGTTTTGTATTCAGGACATAAAGTTAATTTCTTTGCCAATTTTTTTGCTGTTTATACTTTAGTGCCTTGTTGCAAACAGGCTGCATGTTTTAGAATACATTTATTCTGTACAGGCTTCCTTCTTTTCACTCTGTCATTTAGGTTAGTATTGTGGAGTAACAACAATGTTGTTGATCCATCTTCAGTTTTCTCCTATCACAGCCATTAAACTCTGTAACTGTTTTAAAATCACCATTTACTTCATGGTGAAATCCCTAAGCGGTTTCCTTCCCTTCCGGCAACTGAGTTAGGCAGGACACCTGTATCTTTGTAGTGACTTGGGTGTACTGATACACCATCCAAAGTGTAATTAATAACTTCACCATGCTCAAAGGGATATTCAATGTCTGCTTTTTATTTTATTTTCCCGGTCTACAATAGGTGCTCTTCTTTGTGAGGCTTTGGAAAATCTCTGTTGTGTTTGTGGTTGAATCTGTGTTTGAAATTGTTAAACACTATTATTGAACACAGAGTCCATGCAACTTATTATGTAACTTATTAAGTACATTTTTACTCGTGAACATATTTAGACTTAACAAAAGGGCCTGAATACTTATTGACTCAAGACATTTCAGCTTTTCATTTTTAATGAATTGGTAGAAATGTCTAAAAACACAATTCCACTTTGACATTATGGGGTATTGTGTGTAGGCCAGTGACACAATCTCAATGTAATCCATTTTAAATTCAGGCTGTAACACAACAACATGTGGAAAAAGTCAAAGGGTGTGAATACTTTCTGAAGGCACTGTAATTGTAGGTTATAGGCTATATAAAGATTAATATCTGAGAGCCCTCCAAACCA
This sequence comes from Brachymystax lenok tsinlingensis, assembly GCA_030435695.1. NCBI lineage: Eukaryota > Metazoa > Chordata > Actinopteri > Salmoniformes > Salmonidae > Brachymystax > Brachymystax lenok. The sequence goes on from CM059818.1 coordinate 48,986,182, forward strand.
TCTGCTAATGATCATATATTTGGACTAATTCAACTAACTGTTGTAGTTTTAGGTTCTTTTTCTGAGACCTGTATTTCAATATCAATGACAAATAGTTGCCTTTTAGGTGAAACTCTATAAAAAACGAGATTGGACTACCTCAACTATTTGGAAAAGTTGGTAACTGAAACAAGGGCGGGACAACATGTAGTTATTGTTTCAAGTGCTGATTGGTGCTTTGAGAGACCCCTAGTGGACATTGTGTGAATGACCAGCAATAAGCTCATCACAGTTGATAACATCGGGGTAGATCAGTGCGTCGCGACTGTTGCCAGTTCAAGATCAAATGTAGAAATGGAACTTCATCTTTAAAGGGCAGACCGCAAAATTAAAAACAAAGTTTTGACGCTACACTTGAGTGTTGACAATGGGTCTCAAGGAAGAATGAAGAAAGCCAGCGGTTTCCCTGGGTTGAGTTGAAAGATTTTGAGAAGCCGGAGGAAGAGTGTGATTGTGCGGCAGGAATCCTCGTCATGAATGCAGGTTTGTTGATGAGAAGTGTCTATCGATGTCGTTTGTGTTGTCGAATTTGTAAAGCAAGCTTCATTTACCTGTGTATAGAATAGACATTACACAAACCTATATAATAGTCGTTTAATATTGTTATTTAAACAATGTTAAATTTGGGATTAACATCTAATTTATTTGGTATAAAGTAATAATTGGAGCTGTTTGGTGGCTCCAGTGCACTAGGCTAGTGTCGTGCCTGGAGCATTGGATTGGGCCAAGTGACCTATAAATGGGTCTAGACTAGAGGGAATTTCCACCATATTTTTTACATCAGTAAGTTTCTTTTAAATCCATGAAGAAAAAGTCAGCAAGTGCACATTTAGGGCAGACTGGTAGAGAATTGGGATACAGCTACAGTCACACGATCCGGCACCAGCTCCATACACCCCCTCCTAGTAATTCCCACCGCTGCTTTGTTGGGTGGGCCATTAATATGATTACTGTACTGTTGAGGTGTGTGTGTGTGTGTGTGTGTGTGTGTGTGTGTGTGTGTGTGTGTGTGTGTAGAAAACAACAGTCATGTGATATGCCTGGTATTTCAACACCTCTGAGTGGTGGTGTGGTATTTGGTGAAGGGCCTATTTGATCAACAGGACACACACAAAACCCGTCAACCTTTACAACAGGACTGACCTTTTTCTCCTCTTTCACCCAGCATGTCTGCCTTTTCAGAACATTTCAATGTTTAATGGATTATTATTTTACAGTTTCAGTATTTTCTTATACTTGAATAATCTTGATAATTTTACCTTTTTACTTTCATTTCTGAGTGCTTGATGTCTTGAGGATGGTGCCACTTTCTGTCTGTCTAACACCTGTTTCATTCTCTCTCTCTCTCTCCAGGCATGCAGAAACCACCGGTTGCCCCCAAACCAAAGACTGCCCAGCCACAGAGGCCAGGGACCTCCCCCTCCTCGACCCCCAAACGAGACAGCCTCTCCCAGGATTCCATCTGTACACCAAAGTCGGTTAAACCAGCTCTGGCCCCTAAACCACCATGCCTACCCACCTCTATGGAGTCCAAACCACCATGCCTACCCAAACCATGCCTCACCACCTCTGTGGAGTCCAAACCACCATGCCTACCCAAACCATGCCTCACTACATCTGTGGAGTCTAAACCACCATGCCTACCCAAACCATGCCCCACCACCTCTGTGGAGTCCAAACTACCATGCCTCACCACCTCTGTAGAGTCCAAACCACCATGCCTACCCAAACCATGCCTCACCACCTCTATGGAGTCCAAACCACCATGCCTACCCAAACCATGCCTCACCACCTCTATGGAGTCCAAACCACCATGCCTACCCAAACCATGCCTCACCACCTCTGTGGAGTCCAAACCACCATGCCTACCCAAACCATGCCCCACCACCTCTGTGGAGTCCAAACCACCATGCCTCACCACCTCTGTGGAGTCCAAACCACCATGCCTCACTACCTCTGTGGAGTCTAAACCACCGTGCCTCACCACCTCTGTGGAGTCCAAACCACCATGCCTACCCAAACCATGCCTCACCACCTCTGTGGAGTCCAAACCTCTTTCCTCAAAGACTGTCCATCACCATCAGACTTATTCTCAGAGACCATCAGAGATGTCTACAAGTATAGGTCTTCTGAAGTCCAGGAATACAATACCTGTTTGGGATTATACTATTCCTATCTGTCTGTGTAGCCAGAAGAACTGTCTGTGTAGCCAGAAGAACTGTCTGTGTAGCCAGAAGGACTGTCTGTGTAGCCAGAAGGACTGTCTGTGTAGCCAGAAGGACTGTCTGTGTAGCCAGAAGAACTGTCTGTGTAGCCAGAAGAACTGTCTGTGTGTTGGGAACAGTATCACAACGGATACAGTGATTGACACAATTCATAAAGACTTGAAAACATTGCATAACAATTGCAAAACGGAGGAATCTAGAATAAAGCCTGTTCTCAGATCTCGATCTGGAGAGAACAAAGGGGTCAACAAGAGCCAAGCAGTCAACAACACTCTACCAGACATTTGTGTACAGGTTGTGTTGCTGTCCACAAATAACCACCTCTTAAATCCGAAACAGAACCTTAACTCAGACATTGTGACGCCATCATCACGCCCTGACATAATGTGCCCTCTTCCTCAGAGAACGCATAGCAATGAAGCCAACGGTAACACCGTCACCACCTCCTCTAATGCCATTGGTCACGGAGAACAGGAAGACCCCACCAGCTCCACAGGGATTGGCAGAGACACTGGCACATCCAATCAGAACCCAGCTGCCCCTAGGAAGCCCCTCCCTGTCCCTGTACCAAGGAAACCCAGGAAGTCTGCTCTGGTTGGACAGGAAGACCCAGAGAAAGAGAGGGAAACGACTGTCAGAAAGGTGTCACTGGAGAGGAAGAGCAGCCCATCTCTGTCTGTCAACGCACCTGCTTCTCGGGCACACAACATCCCAGAAAGTCCTGCCAGTACAAATGATAGCTGGGAGGGTCTCCCATCCTCCAGGACACCCGACCCGCCACCTGTTCCTGCTCCCCCTCCCAGAAAGGAAGCCTTTCTTTCTGAACCTGAGAGAGGAGCACCGACCTCCTCTGCCACCTCCTCTCAGCACCTCCTCCCCACCTCCTCCCCTCTGCACCTTCTCCCCTCCTCTTCCTGTCTGCAGCTCCCTCAGGATGTAGAGGAGGAAGAGTTGGGATGGGTGGATGACGGTGTCTATGAACTGGTGTGTTCAGTGGACAAGGAAGAGGAGGAGGAGGAAGGGAGGGATGAAGAGGAGGAGATCCATGGTGAGATTAGTTGTCATTCTCTCTCGACCAGTCTTTCCAACCAGCTGGAGCTCAGATCCAACTGCCACTTTCCCCTCACCTTAACAACCACTGGGAGTTACGAAGAAAACGCGAGTGTTCAAAACAAGATGGCCGGCTTCCCCAAGAAACCGCAGAGACGCAGCTCCCCAGCAGCATGGGTACTGAAGAAGGAACTGTCAGAAGAGAGAGAAGTGGAGGAACGAAAGACTTCCAATAGTGACGATGAGGGAGGTGCCCTCACCAAGGCCACAAAAGCTATGAGAAAGCTCCCTGCAACCCCAGGAGAGGATAAACCACAAAGGAGCAGCATCTTTCAGACGCTGGTGTCTCCTGTATCCCGTAAGAGGAGCACAGACAACACACATACAAAGGGCAGCTTGCCAACAGATGAAACGCTGTCACCATCCAAGCCGTCTTGCTCCAGCCTGGGGAAACAGAAGGCCAAGTCCTTCTCCTCCGCCGACCTGACCCCCTCTCAGGGACAGAAACGGAACTCTTTCCGGAGGCTTCTCGATCTGAAACTCTCTGTCAAGATGCGGCCCAAGCTGCTAGCCAAGGGAGGCCAGTCTCTAGACTGCACTGCAGCTGAGGCAGAACAATATGTGGATGATGTATTCCAAGATAGTGGCGTCTGTTTCCAGGAACGCCTGGGCATTCAGGTGGGGGACGCCCGCAAGTTCTCCTGTCCCCAGCTGGGGGTGATCGGGGTTGGGGCGGAGCAGAGCGTGGACGGGGATGAGATCCACTACCCCGGAGCGGAGCAGGCTGTGGAGTATGAAAATGTTCCCTATTACGAGGTGATGCCTGAGTATTTTAACCAGCCTGTTGGACTGGGATTACGGGGGAGTGAGCTGGGGGTGGGTACGCCACCGGACCAGTCAGAGTGCCACAACCACCTGTATGATGATGCCGATATCTATGAGGAACAGGAGCCGTACCATCCCCTGAAGAGACAACAACTGAACCAGCACAGCAGCACTGAGAGGTATTCATTCTTCTTATGGTCTGGGGAGGAAGACTGGTACTAATGTGTGTTCTGTCTTAGCAGCACACCTTACACAGGTTGGGGGTTATTCTTCTATGTCTTATGAAAAGTAGTTCCATACAAAAGAGGGGGGCGACTCGTAGAGTATTCTCAATAAATCAAAGTCTTCAGGTGAAAAATATCACCTGAAAAGCCGGGGCTTTGTAGGAGTGATTCTGAGTCATGACAGACTAAGGGGAAGTATGCTCAGTATGTAGTGTTAATGGAAACTCCAGTCTGATGAGCTGGCACTAAAGCATGTTCGAGAGTGACACATCTTTCAGAGATTCACCAAAATATCCAGCTGCAGTGAGTTTAGTGTAATAAGGGATGTTGTTTGATGACCCTTCCCTCAGAAACATAAGCAACATTTCTGTACATTTTTACATTTTTTGTGACCGTTACTTAGAGACCATAGTCTTGCATCACTGTCTCACTCTTTTAGAGGTCTGTTGTGACCCTTTTACCATCTAGGTCTATTCTGTGCAGACTTTAAAGGGATGGTATCAGTGTTATCGGTACCTCAATGACCGGCACGAAAAATGGTCTGACTAAAAATCAGTTGGCGTTTGAAAAATGTTTACTGTGTTCTCTGTGCCTTGAACCAATGGCTCAGTGTGTTAGTCAGGCCTGTGTGTTTCAGAGTGCAGCAATTGCAAACAAAGCACAATCAGCTGCTCACTTCTACAAAACAGCCATAGAAGCACCTCTACTGTAAACAGGGTATATTGCCTCAGTATGCACAGAGGAGACTACATCAGGTAGCCATTTGCTGTGGCCCAGTTCTAAACAAATCCTACCAGCCCCTATCAAGAGTTCTGCCTAGCCTTTTGCTAGGGGTTAGGATTAGGGTAGAGTTAGCGGTTTGGAACCAGGGTTTTCTAATGTTTGGGTTGACCTGTGGCTTACACCTATCCAAACCTTTCATTTCCTCAAGTTCAAGCAGCTAGGAGTAGGGAGGAGTGACTGGTTTGGAACCAATTCCTTTGTTATGTTTGGGTTGGCAGCAGAGGTGGCATCTAGCCAAAAACCCTCAGCTGACCCAAGGCATTTTGGTCGTGATCTTTTATGTTGAGTCGTGTGTGTGTGTGAAGGATTGACTAGTAAAATGTGTTTTCCCTGGTCGGTCTGTCAAACCTCTATTTCATGTGTGTACTGTGTGGTCACTGCAGGACATGGTGGAATAATACTGTACATGATGATGATGATTCTTCAGTTTTACTAATCTCACTTCCCCAGTTCCCTTCTCTCCCTCTTTCACATTTATACACTTTAAGGTTACACTCTGTCTTCCCACCCCTTCTTTCCCATAGGTCTGCAGGTGTGTGTCTGTTCCTACTGATCATCTCTTGTTCCAACAGGAGTTCTATAGATGAGGATGTTGGCCCGCTAGATGAAGGTCAGTCGGATGAGGACGTCATGGTTCAGAGTTCGGATGAAGAGGATGATGAGAGTTCCTCCTCTAGCAAAGGAGAACCTGAGAAGCCTGAGGAGAGGGAGGTGAGACACTGAGAAGCCTGAGGAGAGGGAGGTGAGACACTGAGAAGCCTGAGGAGAGGGAGGTGAGAAGCCTGAGGAGAGGGAGGTGAGAAGCCTAAGGAGAGGAGACACTGAGCAGCCTGAGGAGAGAGAGGTGAGACACTGAGCAGCCTGAGGAGAGGGAGGTGAGACACTGAGAAGCCTGAGGAGAGGGAGGTGAGAAGCCTGAGGAGAGGGAGGTGAGACACTGAGAAGCCTGAGGAGAGGGAGGTGAGACACTGAGAAGCCTGAGGAGAGGGAGGTGAGACACTGAGAAGCCTGAGGTGAGGGAGGTGAGACACTGAGAAGCCTGAGGAGAGGGAGGTGAGACACTAAGCAGCCTGAGGAGAGGGAGGTGAGACACTGAGCAGCCTGAGGTGAGGGAGGTGAGACACTGAGCAGCCTTGAGGAGAAGGAGGTGAGACACTGAGAAGCCTGAGGAGAGGGAGGTGAGACACTGAGGAGAAGGAGTTGAGAAGCCTGAGGAGAGGGAGGTGAGAAGCCTGAGGAGAGGGAGGTGAGAAGCCTGAGAAGCCTGAGGAGAGGGAGGTGAGACACTGAGAAGCCTGAGGTGAGGGAGGTGAGACACTGAGCAGCCTGAGGAGAGGGAGGTGAGACACTGAGAAGCCTGAGGTGAGGGAGGTGAGACACTGAGAAGCCTGAGGTGAGGGAGGTGAGACACTGAGAAGTCTGAGGAGAGGGAGGTGAGAAGCCTGAGGAGAGGGAGGTGAGAAGCCTGAGGAGAGGGAGGTGAGAAGCCTGAGGAGAGGGAGGTGAGAAGCCTGAGGAGAGGGAGGTGAGAAGCCTGAGGAGAGGGAGGTGAGAAGCCTGAGGAGAGGGAGGTGAGAAGTCTGAGGAGAGGGAGGTGAGACACTGAGAAGCCTGAGGAGAGGGAGGTGAGAAGCCTGAGGAGAGGGAGGTGAGAAGCCTAAGGAGAGGAGACACTGAGCAGCCTGAGGAGAGGGAGGTGAGACACTGAGAAGCCTGAGGTGAGGGAGGTGAGACACTGAGAAGCCTGAGGAGAGGGAGGTGAGACACTGAGAAGCCTGAGGAGAGGGAGGTGAGACACTGAGGAGAGGGAGTTGAGAAGCCTGAGGAGAGGGAGGTGAGAAGCCTGAGGAGAGGGAGGTGAGAAGCCTGAGGAGAGGGAGGTGAGAAGCCTGAGGAGAGGGAGGTGAGAAGCCTGAGGAGAGGGAGGTGAGAAGCCTGAGGAGAGGGAGGTGAGAAGCCTGAGGAGAGGAGACACTGAGCAGCCTGAGGAGAGGGAGGTGAGACACTGAGAAGCCTGAAGTGAGGGAGGTGAGACACTGAGAAGCCTGAGGAGAGGGAGGTGAGACACTGAGAAGCCTGAGGAGAGGGAGGTGAGACACTGAGAAGCCTGAGGAGAGGGAGGTGATACACTGAGGAGAGGGAGGTGAGAAGTCTGAGGAGAGGGAGGTGAGAAGTCTGAGGAGAGGGAGGTGAGAAGTCTGAGGAGAGGGAGGTGAGAAGTCTGAGGAGAGGGAGGTGAGAAGCCTGAGGAGAGGGAGGTGAGAAGCCTGAGGAGAGGGAGGTGAGAAGCCTGAGGAGAGGGAGGTGAGAAGTCTGAGGAGAGGGAGGTGAGACACTGAGAAGCCTGAGGAGAGGGAGGTGAGAAGCCTGAGGAGAGGAGACACTGAGCAGCCTGAAGAGAGGGAGGTGAGAAGCCTGAGGAGAGGAGACACTGAGAAGCCTGAGGAGAGGGAGGTGAGAAGCCTGAGGAGAGGGAGGTGAGACACTGAGAAAAGCCTGAGGAGAGGGAGGTGAGAAGCCTGAGGAGAGGGAGGTGAGAAGCCTGAGGAGAGGAGACACTGAGCAGCCTGAGGAGAGGGAGGTGAGACACTGAGAAGCCTGATGAGAGGGAGGTGAGAAGCCTGAGGAGAGGGAAGTGAGAAGCCTAAAGAGAGGGAGGTGAGACACTGAGAAGCCTGAGGAGAGGGAGGTGAGACACTGAGAAGCCTGAGGAGAGGGAGGTGAGAAGCCGAGACACTGAGCAGCCTGAGGAGAGGGAGGTGAGAAGCCTGAGGAGAGGAGACACTGAGAAGCCTGAGGAGAGGGAGGTGAGAAGCCTGAGGAGAGGGAGGTGAGACACTGAGAAAAGCCTGAGGAGAGGGAGGTGAGAAGCCTGAGGAGAGGGAGGTGAGAAGCCTGAGGAGAGGAGACACTGAGCAGCCTGAGGAGAGGGAGGTGAGACACTGAGAAGCCTGATGAGAGGGAGGTGAGAAGCCTGAGGAGAGGGAAGTGAGAAGCCTAAAGAGAGGGAGGTGAGACACTGAGAAGCCTGAGGAGAGGGAGGTGAGACACTGAGAAGCCTGAGGAGAGGGAGGTGAGAAGCCTGAGGAGAGGGAGGTGAGAAGCCTGAGGAGAGGGAGGTGAGAAGCCTAAGGAGAGGGAGGTGAGAAGCCTGAGGAGAGGAGGCACTGAGGAGAGGGAGGTGAGACACTGAGAAGCCTGTGGAGAGGGAGGTGACACTGAGAAGCCTGAGGAGAGGGAGGTGAGAAGCCTGAGGAGAGGAGACACTGAGCAGCCTGAGGAGAGGGAGGTGAGAAGCCTGAGGAGAGGAGACATTGAGGAGAGGGAGGTGAGAAGCCTGAGGAGAGGGAGGTGAGACACTGAGAAGCCTGAGGAGAGGGAGGTGAGAAGCCTGAGGAGAGGGAGGTGAGAAGCCTGAGGAGAGGAGACACTGAGCAGCCTGAGGAGAGGGAGGTGAGACACTGAGAAGCCTGATGAGAGGGAGGTGAGAAGCCTGAGGAGAGGGAGGTGAGAAGCCTGAGGAGAGGGAGGTGAGAAGCCTAAAGAGAGGGAGGTGAGACACTGAGAAGCCTGAGGAGAGGGAGGTGAGACACTGAGAAGCCTGAGGAGAGGGAGGTGAGAAGCCTGAGGAGAGGAGACACTGAGCAGCCTGAGGAGAGGGAGGTGAGACACTGAGAAGCCTGAGGAGAGGGAGGTGAGACACTGAGAAGCCTGAGGAGAGGGAGGTGAGACACTGAGAAGCCTGAGGAGAGGGAGGTGAGAAGCCTGAGGAGAGGGAGGTGAGAAGCCTGAGGAGAGGGAGGAGAGGAGACACTGAGCAGCCTGAGGAGAGGGAGGTGAGAAGCCTGAGGAGAGGGAGGTGAGACACTGAGAAGCCTGAGGAGAGGGAGGTGAGAAGCCTGAGGAGAGGGAGATGAGAAGCCTGTGGAGAGGAGACACTGAGCAGCCCGAGGAGAGGGAGGTGAGAAGCCTGAGGAGAGGGAAGTGAGAAGCCTAAAGAGAGGGAGGTGAGACACTGAGAAGCCTGAGGAGAGGGAGGTGAGACGCTGAGAAGCCTGAGAGGGAGGTGAGATACTGCGAATGTGCCACTTGGCAGACGTTTCTACGTATGTAAAGGGACTTACGGTACAGTGAGCGCATGCATTTCTATAATCTGATCCCTGCGAGAATTGAACCAATAACCTTGGTGAAATGTAGTGATTTACTTGACGTGTTTGTACCTGTGTCCGTGCCAGGCCGGCAGTAGTGCCAAGCAGAGCAAGATAGTCCACATCGCCAGAGAGATCATGAGCTCCGAGAATGTATTTGTCAACGTCCTGAAGCTTCTCCATATCGTAAGTATTCTGGCACTTTTCCCCTCTCTACATATTTGATAGCCTATCAACAGTTTTTTTTTTTTGTATGAAGTCATCTTAGTCTCCAGTCCTCTCTGTTTGTGTTTTTCTGTACTTTATAGGTTTTCATCTCGTGAGAACTCCCGTATGTTCTCAAGACTGCTCCATGTGTGTTTGATTATGCTAACCACTGAGCCAAACCCCTCCATAAGGAACACATTGGGCCTTTCTGGGTCTTGTACACTACACCTCACTCCTCTCAGCCGCACGTTGGTTTCCCTAGGCCTCTCAGCCGCACGGCTTGCATCCCCGTTGGTTTCCCTAGGCCTCTCAGCCGCACGGCTTGCACCCCGTTGGTTTCCCTAGGCCTCTCAGCCGCACGGCTTGCATCCCCGTTGGTTTCCCTAGGCCTCTCAGCCGCACGGCTTGCACCCCGTTGGTTTCCCTAGGCCTCTCAGCCGCACGGCTTGCATCCCCAATGGTTTCCCTAGGCCTCTCAGCCGCACGGCTTGCATCCCCGTTGGTTTCCCTAGGCCTCTCAGCCGCACGGCTAGCATCCCCGTTGGTTTCCCTAGGCGTCTCAGCCGCACGGCTTGCATCCCCGTTGGTTTCCCTAGGCCTCTCAGCCGCACGGCTTGCATCCCCGTTGGTTTCCCTAGGCCTCTCAGCCGCACGGCTTGCATCCCCGTTGGTTTCCCTAGGCCTCTCAGCCGCACGGCTTGCATCCCCGTTGGTTTCCCTAGGCCTCTCAGCCGCACGGCTTGCATCCCCGTTGGTTTCCCTAGGCCTCTCAGCCGCACGGCTTGCACCACGTTGGTTTCCCTAGGCCTCTCAGCGGTGGTGTGATTTGACGGCGGTCTGAGAGAGAGAACATGCTCAGCTGGTCTGAGCTGGAGTCACTTAATTGTGTTTGTTGAACTCAGTAACTATGTTTTGGTCTCACCACTAATTTGCTGGTTAGACCAAAATCTTAACAAATCGTAATAGTAAAATAGCTGACATCTAGGTTCAGCTAGAGATTTTTCGAATTAGTTGCACAAGACTAGTTTTTCTCCTTGTTTACACATACAGTACATTCCAAGGACTAAGAGGCGGTAGGTCTGCACAGGATGCCAAGTCAGAGACTTCTGATGTAGGCTGTGCCACCGATGAACCATAGCTGACTGAGTCACTATCTCTGAAACCACACTGTGGGGGAGAGACAGGAAGTTATACTGCAGGCATGTGTTTGATTCAGCAATCTATCAGTCATTTGTTAAGTCAGCAACTCGTCAGCAACACGTGTGTCCATTGTAATAGAACATGTATTGGTTGGGGGTGATTAATATGGGGGTGTCCTGTGCAGTCCCTCTACACCCCGGTACTTGAACCTTGACCCCCCATCTAAGCTGAGCAGTGTATTATGACTGAGCAGCAGATGTAAACTACAGGAGCTCCCCGCCACAGGGCCGGGCCCTTACAGCCAATCTGGTGCCGCAGAATGTGTTGTAATCTGTAGTAAGCAGTTTCTTTGCTGCCCTAGCTGTGCCTCATCCTCCCCTCCTGCTACCCTCCTCTACTCTTTAAGGACTGGGGGTGTGGGGGGGGTCCTGGAAACAGGGCTTTAATGGAAGACTGCTTGGTATAGAGGTCGAGGATGACTCATCCTTCAGATCTAAAGTGCACTGAAATGTTCGTAATTTAGAACATTTGGTGTGGTTGTAGCCTAACACTCTTCTGTGTTCTCTAAAAAGAATAGCCACGATATACAGACTAATTGTGTGTGGTGTGGTGCGCTGCCTGTCTTTCCCTCTGACCCGTCCATCCCTCTCCCCCTACAGGACTTCCGTGACGCGGTGGCGAAGGCTTCCCGTCCGAGTGGGAAGCCTATTATAGAGGAGCCTATTCTGAACCAGATCCTGTACTATCTGCCCCAGCTCTATGAACTGAATCAGGACCTGCTCAGAGAGCTGGAGGACAGGGTCGCCCAGTGGTACTGTACTAGTTTAGAACAATAGAATGTTCACAGTACCGTGCCAACCTGAACCGATCTGTGCTGGAATGGACGTTATGTTTTCGTATTGTCCTTTCCAGCAAGGTTCCAGTATGTGTAGCGGATGCATAATGAGGTCACCTCTGTACAGCTCATCTTGGATTGACTTGTCTTGGATTAACTCAGTAGTGTGAAAAGGGTGTAATTCAAATGTAATAGAATAAATCAATCTCTATGACCAGAGCCACCACTAACTGATCTCCATCAACATCCCTTTAATTAATCATGACGAAGCAATTACACCTACATAAATCACTATCTATCAGTCCTGAGGTAAACCACACATCAAAATCAGGTGGTAAATCTAAGCCTTACTGGCTAAATGTTGCATCTTTCACTAATACTGTGATAGCTCTAACTGAAATAAATCAGAGACTCCATCTCTCTCTCTCTCTCTCTCAATGTCTGAGCCTTTGTTTCATTGATCAGGGACGAACACGGTCGCCTAGCGGACATCTTCGTGAAGAAAGGGCCCTATCTGAAGATGTATTCCACATACATCAGAGAGTTTGACAAGAATGTGGCCCTACTAGACGAGCATAGCAGGAAGAATCCAGCCTTCGCTGCAGTGGTGCGGGAATTTGAGGTAAACTGTCTCACTGGGTCAACCCGTTTTGGTGCGTTGTTGAAGGCGTTGTTTGTGATATGCTTTGTTTGTGGGTCTTGGTGTGTGTGTGTGTGTTTTGACTTTCTGTCTGTGCATGTTTGTGTCTGCTAGTGTGTGTTGTAAATAATATTTTTCTGACTCTGTGTCTCAGGCTGGTCCTCGCTGTGCCAGCCTGGCTCTGAGGCATTACCTGCTGAAGCCTGTTCAGAGGATCCCTCAATATCAGATGCTGCTCACAGGTAAACTACAACAGAGTGTGTGTTTATTATGGGCTGTTCCTGGACACAGTCCTGGACAATATCAGGATTCAACTATTACTATTCAAATGTGCACAGGGAAATGTAACAAGCTAAATCATTGCACATAATTAACTTAAAAAAAGTCCTCCCACCTTTTCATTGGTAAGACTAGCAAATGTATGCATGACATGACAGCAACAAATGCAGCCACTACACATCTAAGTATAACTGACCAAAATCATGAAAGACAATCATTGTAATTTTGAGTGTGAAAGAGGTGAACAAATTGTTGTTTATCATCAATGACAAGCCACCTGGGTCTGACAATCTGGATGGAAAATTACTGAGGATAATAGCAGACGATATTGCCACTCCTATTTGCCATATCATTTAAGCCTACTAGAAAGCATGCGCCCTCAGGCCTGGAGAGAAGCTAAAGTCATTCCGCTACCCAAGAATAGTAAAGCCCCCTTTACTGGCTCAAATAGCCAACTCTTAGTAAACTTCTGGAAAAAATGGTGACCAGATCCAATGCTTTTTTACAGTAAACAAATTGACAAAAGACTTTCAGCACGCTTATAGGGAAGGACATTCAACAAGCACAGCACTCACACAAATGACTGATGATTGGCTGAGAGAAATTGATGATAAAAAGATTGTGGAACTGTTTTGTTAGACCCCAGTGCTGCTTTTGACATTATCGATCATAGTCTGGTCTGCTGGAAAAACGTATGTGTTATGGCTTTACACCCCCTGCTATAATGTGGATAAAGAGTTACCTGTCTAACAGAACACAGAGGGTGTTCTTTTAATGGAAGCCTCTTCAACATAATCCAGGTAGAATCAGGAATTCCCCAGGGCAGCTGTCTAAACCGGTTACATTTTTCAATCTTTACTAATGACCTGCCACTGACTTTGAGTAAAGCCAGAGTTTCTATGTATGCGGATGATTCAACACTATACACGTCAGCTACCACAGCGAGTGAAATCACTGCGACACTTAACAAAGAGCTGCAGTTAGTTTCAGAGAGGGTGGCTAGAAATTAGTTAGTCCTAAATATGTCTAAAACTAAAAGCATTGTATTTGACACAAATCCTTCACTAAACCCTAAACCTCAACTAAATATTGTAATGAATAATGTGGAAATTGAGCAAGTTGAGGTGACTGAACTGCTTGGAGTAACACTAGATTGTAAACTGTCATGGCCAAAACATGTTGATACAACAGTCGCTAAGATGGGGAGAAGTCTGTCCATAATAAAGCCCTGCTCTGCCTTCTTAACATCAGGTAACTGATGCAGCAGTAGAATCAGATTTAAAAAGTAGGTTAAAATACACCTTATGGAACAGCGGAGGACTGTGAAGAGACACACACAGGTACAGACACACACTTACACATACGCATGATAAGACACACACGTACACATGGATTTTGTATTGTAGATATGTGGTAGTTGAGTAGTGGCCTGAGGGAAAACACTGTTGTTGTGAAAAGTGTTATGAAATGTAATGTCATGTAATATTTTAAATGGTATATAACTGCCTTAATGTTGCTGGACCCCAGGAAGAGTAGCTGCTGGGATCCTTAATAAATACAAATTCTTTGAGTGAACTATGTGAATTTCTGAAGTAAGCTAAATGGTGCCACATCGCCATCTACTGGTCAGACGTTCAAAACATGTCGAGAATTTTCCAGCTACTCCTCAAGCCACTCATACTCAGATTTTGATGCATGGTCCAAATCTGATTTGATGACATAACGAGGCTTTAGCATGTCATAGGACTTAGCATAGCACGAGACTAATGTGAAAAAATATCTTTCACCACGTCAATGTTGTATAATTCCATTTAACAAGGACCTTTTTGGTTGGTGTATATCAGGATTTTCACAGTCCAATTACATTACAGGAATTTCCTACACAATTCAAGGCACTTGTCCTGTGTAGTAGCAAAGGCACCTGTATTGACCTATTAAACTGCCAATTGTCCGTTCCTAGTGTAGTATCATTGGATAGAGTATGTTTCATGTTCTCTAAAATGGTGTGTCATTTCAGACTACCTGAAGAACTTGTCTCCAGACTCAGCAGATTACAAAGACACACAAGGTAAAGCAAAACACTTGGTATCATTGTCAAGGATGTCTCTGCATAAAATCATTCTAAGACATGTTCATTTTACGTGTAAAAGCAAGTGGCCTCAACAGCACAGGGTCTCAACATTTATTGTAGAGAGTACGAGAAACGTAGTAGCTGTAATAGACGGAAGTGAACCAGAAAGTCTGGGGTATTAAATGTGTTATATATACTGATATAATAGTAGCCTAATCCCTGTATCTCCATATCCACCCACAGCTGCTCTGGGCATAGTGAAGGAGGTGGCCAACCATGCCAATGACATCATGAAACAGGGGGTGAGATAGAAGAACATCGTTTTTACTTGTCTTTTTCTATTCACTGCATTTGACTAAAGCTGTGGTGGAATATTCACTCCTTTTTTTCTTTTGTTGTTGTTGTTGTCCTCTTTTCTCTCAGGATAACTTCCAGAAGCTGATTCAGGTTCAGTGCTGTCTGAACGGACACCATGAGATCGTCCTGCCTGGGAGGGTGGGTATCAGCAGGGACCTCCTGGCTCACTGTTAGGAATTTGGATTCTTAATTGATTATGGATTGGCTTCTAAAGAGTTATGGCACTGGTGTCTGATGTGTGGTGTGTTCCTGAAAGAGTTATAGCACTGGTGTCTGATGTGTGGTGTGTTCCTGAAAGAGTTATAGCACTGGTGTCTGATGTGTGGTGTGTTCCTGGTGTTACTGAAAGAGTTATAGCACTGGTGTCTGATGTGTGGTGTGTTCCTGAGAGTTATAGCACTGGTGTCTGATGTGTGGTGTGTTCCTGAGAGTTATAGCACTGGTGTCTGATGTGTGGTGTGTTCCTGAGAGTTATAGCACTGGTGTCTGATGTGTGGTGTGTTCCTGAGAGTTATAGCACTGGTGTCTGATGTGTGGTGTGTTCCTGAGAGTTATAGCACTGGTGTCTGATGTGTGGTGTGTTCCAGGTGTTCCTGAAAGAGGGCGTTCTGATGAAGCTCTCCAGGAAGGTCATGCAGCCCAGGATGTTCTTCCTGGTGAGTAGGAAACAAAATTACCCTTTCTTAATTTGACACGTTCAGATAGTGCCTTCTGATTCGTCCCTACTGAACACTACCCAGCTGTGTCTCCTTCCTTTCTCCCACCACATGTATCAGAGCATGAGATCTGATCATAGCCGCGGGAAGCACGGGTGCTTGAAAACATTTTTCCCCCCCACAAAATGACTCCTGTATGAGCGGACTAAAATAGTTGTCAGCAGTGAGGGAAGAAAAGATTCTCTTAGCACCTCCACACCATCTTCCCACGGCCATAGGTCTGATACCAACAGGCTCAGAGACAGTTTCTATCGACAAACCATCAGACTACTGAACACTTGCTCTGATTCCCCACACCTTAGCACACATGCACTCACTAACACACACACATGTACACACTATACTACACCACACACACACTGAGTATACGAAACTTTAGGAACACCTCACTAATATTGAGTTGCATCCCCATTTTGCCCTCAGAACAGACTCAATTCTTCGGGGTCATGGACTCTACAAGGTTTTGAAAGCGTTCCACAGGGATGCTGGCCCATGTTGACTCCAATGCTTCCCCACAGTTGTGTCAAGTTGGCTGGATGTCCTTTGGGTGGTGGACCATTCTTGATACACACGGGAAACTGTTGAGCGTGAAAAACCCAGTAGCGTTGCAGTTCTTAACACAAACCGGTGCGCCTGGCATCTACTACCATACTGTACCCCGTTCAAAAGCACTTCACTTTTGTCTTGCCCGTTCCCCCTCTGAATGGCACCCAGACACAATCCATGTCTCAAGGCTTAAAAATCCTTATTTAACTTGTTTCCTCCCCCATCATCTACACTGATTTGAAGTTTATTTTACAAGTGACATCAATAAGGGATCATAGCTTTCATCTGGATTCACCTGGTCACCTTTGGAAAGTATTCAGACCCCTTGACTTTTTCCACATTTTGTTACGTTACAGCCTTATTCTAAAATTGATTAAATTGATTTTTTCAGCAATCTACACACAATACCCCATTAACGACAAAGCGAAAACAGGTTTTTAGAAATGTTTGCAAATTTATAAATTCAAAACAGAAATACCTTATTTACATAAGTATTCAGACCCTTTGCTATGAGACTCGAAATTGAGCTCCGGTGCATCCTGTTTCCATTGATCATCCTTGATGTTTCTACAACTTGATTGGAGTCCACCTGTGGTAATTTAAATTGATTGGACATGATTTGGAAAGGCACACACCTGTCTATATAAGGTCCCACAGTTGACCGTGCATGTCAGAGCAAAAACCAAGCCATGAGGTCAAAGGAATTGTCTGTAGAGCTCAGACACAGGATTGTGTCGCGGCACAGATCTGGGGATGGGTACCAAAAAATGTCTGCAGCATTGAAGGTCCCCAAGAACACAGTGGCCTCCATCATTCTTAAATGGAAGAAGTTTGGAACCACCAAGACTCTTCCTAGAGCTGGCTGCCCGGCCAAACTGAGCAATCGGGGGAGAAGGGCCTTGGTCAGGGAGGTGAGTGACCAAGAACCCGATGGTCACTCTGACAGAGCTCTAGAGTTCCTCTGTGGAGATGGGAGAACCTTCCAGAAGGACTGCCATCTCTGCAGCACTCCACCAATCAGGCCTTTATGGTAGAGTGGGCAAACGGAAGGCACTCCTCAGTAAAAGGCACTTGACAGCCCACTTGGAGTTTGCCAAAAGGCACCTAAAGATTCTCTGGTCTGATGAAACCAAGGTTAAACTCTGGCCTGAATGCCAAGTGTCACGTCTGGAGGAAACCTGGCACCATCCCTACGGTGAAGCATGGTGGTGGCAGCATCATGCTGTGGGGATGTTTTTCAGCAGCAGGGACTGGGAGACTAGTCAGGATCGAGGGAAAGATGAACGGAGCAAAGTACAGAGATCCTTGATGAAAACCTGGGTGAAGGTTCACCTTCCAACAGGACAATGACCCTAAGCACACAGCCAAGACAATGCTGGAGTGGCTTCAGGACAAGTCTCTGAATGTCCTTGAGTGGCCCAGCCAGAGCCCGGACTTGAACCCAATAGAACATCCTCTGCGGAGACCTGAAAATAGCTGTGCAGCAACACTCCCCATCAAACCTCACAGAGCTTGAGAGGATCTGCAGAGAAGAATGGGAGAAACTCTCCAAATACAGGTGTGCCAAGCTTGTAGAGTCATACCCATGCTCTAATCACTGCCAAAGGTGCTTCAACAAGGTACTGAGTAAAGGGTCTGAATATTTATGCAAACGTGATATTTCAGTTATTTATTTAAATAAATTAGCAAATGTATTGATGAGGAAAATAAGGCTGTAACAAAATGTGGAAGGGGTCTGAATACTTTCCGAAGGCACTGTAAGTCATGGAAAGTGTCTGTACACTCAGTGGAATTCATGCTACACACACATCGCAACTGCTGCTTCCAGACTTGTATTATTATTATTATTATTATTGCTAAATACTGCACAATTTAAACACTATCCCCCCCTTCCCCAAAGGACATGTACATATTGGTCTATAAACTGTGCTTTCCTGTATTATAATTATGCAGAAAAAATTATATTCTAATGAGCCATTTAATTTACATTCATATTATCTTTTATTAGTTCTTATTGTTGTTGTATTGTTGAGAAGGAACCTTCAAGTAATCATTTTGGTGGACGCCGTATACCATGTTTGTCCTGAACAGAGTGTTGGTGTCTCGATGAGCAATTCCAGTGAATACATGTTTTCTTCTTTTTTTTTAACCAGTTCAACGACACATTGCTGTACACCACACCTGTTCAATCTGGCCAGTTCAAACTCAACAACATGCTGTCTCTGACTGGGATGAAGGTGAGAGCTCATTAACTGTGTCTGTGATTGCACCCTACTCCCTATATAGTGCACTCTTTCTGTCCAGAGCCATATAAGCAGTATGGATCAATTTCAGATGAGTGTATAGTTTTAATGTTCTACCACAAAACTATGTTATTTAATACTCTGGTAAGAGAGCTTGTAATAGTTATGTTAAAAATGAATGTAATTGCAGGTTAGCAAGCCCAGCCAAGAGGCCTTTCAGAATGAGCTGACCATTGAGAGTGTGGAACGCTCCTTCATTCTCTCTGGCAGGTGAGAACTGGTCACAATATAGAGCAAGTTGTAATGCTTCATATTTAAGCAATAAGGCCTGAGGGAGTGTGGTTTATGGCCAATATACCACGGCTAAGGGCTGTTCTTATGCACGATGCAACGCGGAGTGCCTGGATACAGCCCTTAGCTGTGGTATATTGGCCAGATACCACAAACCCCTGAGGTGCCTTATTGCTATTATAAACTGGTTACCAACGTAATTAGAGCAGTACAAATAAACGTTTTGTCATACCTGTGGTATATGGTCTGATATAGCAAGGCTGTCAGCCAATAAGCATTCAGGGCTCGAGCCACCCAGGTTATAATACTGATTATATGCATGTATGAGGCTATTGAATCTCTTATAAAAGGGATTATTAAACATGGCTGTCATTTAGTCAGGATCGTTATGAGATTATTATAAGACATTATAACAGGTTCATACATTCTTATGACTAGGGCTGTTGCGGTGACCAAGTCATGAAAGCAGTCAAATTCCACATGACCCTTTAGTCTCTAAGCTCTGATGCTGCTGCTGGTCATTAGTAGCCTACCAAACATGCTAACGGCCTGATACTCAGCACTCTTTTCTCCCTCTAATCACTCTGACATCAATGCAAATGTATTCGAAAATCTAATCAAACACTTCATGAGAGCCCATGAGCTCATGTTGCGCAACATTTCTATAGGCTATGCAATTGTGGGAAAAAAACAGAGTGATGGCCTCTATTAAAAAGAGGAGGATCCCATCAGCTTTCTATTGGCAAGGCCTACGATATTTATTTTTCAACTTTCCTAATATTTACCACATTGCTTATATTTACAACAGGAGTATAGCCTACCCGGCTGGCATGAAAATAAACCACGGGAAAAGCGTCCTCCATTCGCTATTTAAGTGCATAGATTTTTCCCCGCTGCCCCTGTTTCAATACAGGTCCATGATAATGGTCCATTCTAATTCAAAACAAATGTCACACATATATTATTTAGTACATGTAAAGACTAGATTCAATAAAGAATAGTCTGATGGGTGACACTATTAGCCTATCACTTGTGAATGAAATATTATCAGTTGTGAATGATGCCCATCATAAGAAACAATGCCTTCGAAACATAGTATCACAGCTCAGGTAGCCTAGCCCATAGGCCTATTTTAATAAGGTTTGTAACTAAAGTGGACAAATAACTTCTTAAAATGAAGCACATTAATCCGCTTTACAAGGGGTGTAGAGCCTAACTGGCATTTATAAGCAGCGGGTGAGTTTCAAGTTTAGGGAAGATAATTTTCACCATAAAAATATACGTTTTTATAATAAAAGCATTACATGCATAATCGCATTTGGGGTCCCTTTAGATAATGTTTTTCCCCGCTAAGTGTATAGCCTACTACCATGTGCGCATTGCTGCCCTTATAATGTGAGGTAGTAGTCTAATAGTTGATCAACCTTTTTATTCCAAACGTTCTAATCTGTTGAGTCAGACACATTGCATAAAACAGGTTTGTATTCATTTGGGATCTATCGAATTCCACAACCTTTCTCGCACAGAATAGAATAGGTCGACTTTTGTCCTATGGGGGATAGTAGATTGACATGGGCTAGTGCTTTTGCTGTTCGTTAGGCCAACTCATCTTGTAGGCTGACGAAAAAATATCTTCAATTATGCAACTCGGAATTGGATAAAGACGCGCACAGTTGTGTCCCGGATGTGTCCGTCTTAACCTGTAGCCTATAGGAAAGACCCGATCACGTGACTGAGAGCGGTGTGAGTGAGAGACGCTTCAGATGGCGCAGCACACACCCGGAGAAGGGCAGCACACCGAGCAGCAAAAGGCATTGGTTTGTTTATGGTGCATTACCGCAACAAAGGGGATGCCGTGTTGAAATTCGAGGCATTATCAAGTACTTGTCAAATTGTGAATGATAGACTATTGGCGTGTGAACAGCCTGCGCAAAGAAACGAAACGAAGCGAAGCTCATGCCTTTCAAGCGCCTTTTTTTTTCAAATCATCATCATTAGTCGCATCATGCAGTCTTACAATGTATTACAAATCAAAACATATAGCCCAACATTTGTACAGCAACTAAAGTTACATTAATAACTCTAAATTAAGCATTTAGGAGTACCAATGTATTTGTTAACCGCTCAATACAGAATAGGCGTATGTGCGCACTCACTCAAATCGTTTGGAGAAAATATCCTTTCTATTTTATTCAGCTTTGTTCAGTTGTATTCTTCATACTACAAAACAATATAAATTATAAGCAAATCTTGTCTGCTAAATGAACTAGTGTAGCCCACAGCCATTTGGCATAGCCATATCAGGATAACTCAGAGTATGCTATTATTTTTCTTATGAAATAGACTACATTTTCTTCACATCATTCTTCTTTAGACCTGCCTAAAATAAATAATGGATTTATTGTGACGGTGTCAGCTGTATTAAATGGATTTATTAGCCTACAATCCTGGAAGACAGGAGATGCTAAATGTGTTTATGTTAATTAATGGTCAATTACCGTGAGACATACAGTTATTTGCTTGACAATCACCGGCTGACAAAATTTCGTGACCACCACAGCCCTACTTACAACAATTATTTAAAATAATTGTAACTGCATAATAATACATTAAACCTGCTGGCCTAGTAAAGTGTTACCCATCTATTTAACCTTGCATTAAACAATAATTTAATGTCCAGCAGTAGTCTGACACATCCTGTATTCTTCTACTGTAGTTCGGCATTTGAGAGAGATGATTGGCTGGAGGCCATCTCTACAGCGATCAATGACTACACCAGGAAGAAGATCTCCTTCATCTCCAGCAAGACTCTGGATGAGGTAGTGATAACATAATTATAGCACATTATAAGGGGATCATACATGACAAGCGTTACAATGCATTAGAACTGTGTCATAGTGCATTATACCAGCAGGCTTTGAATATGGTATTACAGAGGGGTTGGGATGGAGATCTGTCTTCTCCCTATTTCTCACAAATTGGACAATAAAGTCTATTCTGTTCTATACTATACTATTCTGTTCTATACTATACTATTCTGTTCTATGCTATACTATTCTGTTCTATACTATTCTATTCTATGTGCAGACTGGGTCTGAGGACAGTGGCAGTGGGGCCCCCCTGGGTTCTAAGGCCCCTATCTGGATCCCAGACCCAAGGGCCACCATGTGTATGGTATGTACCTGTGAGTTCACCCTCACCTGGAGACGACACCACTGCCGAGCCTGTGGAAAGGTGAGGGGTACCATTAAATAGAGCATTAAGAACATTTTCATTAAAACATTATTATGCTATGGATGAGGGGGCATCTTCCACTAGGACCACAGAACATACAGTATGCCTCAGTGGGTTTAAGAATTTCACACACAATCGTTAAGAAAGGCTGTACCATTGGTTTATGTTTGAACCTTCCAAACTTTTGGTTTGTTTCTGTGTATCCAGTAGATATAATGCATTGCAAATATCGCACTCTAGAATCCCCTTCAAGCCAATCATAAACGAGTATTCAACAATGCCGTGGTATAGTAATTCATGTTTGTATACCATCTATAGGTGGTGTGCCAGTCCTGCTCCTCCAACAAACAATGTCTGGAGTATCTGAAGAACCAGCTGGCCAGAGTGTGTGATCAGTGCTTCATTGTACTACAGCAGCAGAGAAGTAAGACTGTGTGTTAAAGAACCAGCTGGCCATAGTGTGTGATCATAGCCAGCAGAGGCGTAAGGCCTGCCTCCATGTAACACACTGGTACACAGTAGAGGGCCCAATGCCCTAGCCTTTATCTTTTAATGTTCACGCCATACGGGATGAGGCTACCACTGGCCAGTCTGACATAGTGATTTGCTTCTTTGTTCACTTAGGGTCACCGTGATCATCTGTTAATTGTCAGGGCTACACCACAGTATGCTATGACAATAAATGTGTCATTTGCTGTATTAGAAATGTATTTGGACACAAGATCTGAAGGTGATAAAACCAAGCAGAACAGCAGATTCAGAAGTCATTTTTACAGATTACCACAAGTACCTCCTAAGGTGTCTCCAACAATGACTAGATGTCAATAAATGATGGATTTTAACATGTAAACATTCTTGATGGAAAAATATCCTATGTGTTGTTTTAATCAGAAAAGGGACTTGTTCCCCCCCACACACACACACATCATTTTAACATGGCAATGATTCATGTCAAAGTTAATCTGAGGGAGTGTCCAGTAAATGATTAGATGGACATCAGTACAGATTATAATAGATCTTGCTTCCAAACAGTGGTTCATTGATTGATTGGTTTACTTTTATTTTGTAGATGAATAAAGACATAGAGAACACTATACATTTTGGGCCCAGTGATTATGGAAATTAATTTTGTCCGTTCCCCTTTTTCCAGGTGAAAAGGCCCTGTCTGCAACTCTCTCCCCTGGTGGAAAATCCTCCTTTGCTTTCACCAGGAAAACAAAGAAGATCCCTGCTGCCCTCAAGGAGGTGACTAGTCTACCACTCTAAAGTTAAATCAGAGTCGTTCGTGTTCATTAGGGGGACAGTGACACCATAGTAAAACGTAGTAGAACGTTTTCATCCATTCGGTGCCCACTGAACACGACCGATATGTTACTGATGATTAGTCAGTGATGTTATCCAATGATCTTTGCTGTTTCAGGTGTCAGCAAACACAGACAACTCGTCTATGAGTGGTTACCTGCAGAGGTCAAAGGGCAATAAGAAGCAGGGGAAGAGGCTTTGGTTCGTCATCAAGAACAAAGTCCTGTATACGTACGCTGCCAGTGAGGTAGGTGTTGCCATCTGATCAAGATGTTGTGACCAAGAACTTCTCAATGTTTTCTACACCTGTTACTCACATAGCACTCATGCCTCTGCTATTCTATATTTTGGGGCATTATTTAAGTTCTGTTCTGCTATAGGTCAACAACAAAAAAAATTATATGAAAAAGACAACAGCTTTTGTGTTTAATTTACCAAAATCCAACTTCCGTCTCTCTCTCGCTCTCGCTCTCTCTCTCTCTCTCTCTCTCTCTCTCTCTCTCTCTCTCTCTCTCTCTCTTTCTCTCTCCTCTCTGTCATAGGATGTGGCAGCGTTAGAGAGCCAGCCATTGCTGGGCTTCGTGTTGAAAGAGGAGGAAGAGGGGACAGCAGTTCAGAAGCAGCATTTCAAGCTCTATCACAAAAACACGCTGCATTACATTTTCAAGACAGACGACAACCAAACTGCCCAAAGGTAGAGTACAGAAGGATTTGAATGCCAATCATGTGATGCTGATTAATTTATTAGACCTTTTTTTTTTTTTTTTATACATACTTAAGGGCTCTCCAGCCAGTGACGCCTCCAAATACAATTTAAGAAAATCATCAAGGATAACACAAAGCTTATTTCCATTGTGGTCCTTTTGAAGAGGGAAGGGAGGATGCAACAGGGCTATAACAGGGCTATTGATTTAAGGACTGGGGAGATGAGCTATAAGCAGAAGTACTTCACTTTACCTCTAAGAGTTATTTGTTTATTTACCCCTTATTTTACCAGGTAAGTTGACTGAGAACACATTCTCCTTTACAGGAATGACCTGAGGAACAAGTTAAAGGGGAGGGAGTTTACCTGAACATAATGATGCAGCTTTTCTGGAGGATACATATTTGTTCCCTCTTAAAGGCGTACGCATGCTACCCAGCCGAAACAGTTCACTAGAGTTTGTGCACATATTATGACGAGATTTTGTGACGTTTTTGTTCATTTTGGACTTTGGCGAGGTGTTTTTCGGCTGTTCGGGCACACCACATTTTTTTCTGTAGGCAAGCCGAAGTTCGGAGCCGAAGTCTACGCACCTTTGTCGGTGATTGGTCAACAGTAGAGATTCTTCAATAATGTATTTGTCATTGGACAAGAGACTTCTCGTTTTCATGCATATCTTTTAATTGAAAAATACTGCACCAAACATTTTAGTTAGATGTAAAATTGTGCAAAACGTCAGTTAATGACAGATTTATTGATTTATCTTCGATTCTAATTATTTTGAAGAAGTGTAACTGGCTACGGCATCTCAAAATGGACAAACAGTACTATTGCGCTTTTTTTTATCGTTTTTCAAGCGAAGGTCTTTTAAGGGAGTATGCACGCACACTCATTCGAACTGAAGCATGCTGTTGCCATACTCTCAACTGTGATACACATATGTGATAGCCTACTAACTGTGTTATTTGTCTTTGACAGATGGATAGATGCGTTCAAGGAAGCCATGGTGCTCTAACCATCATTCTCTGTACCTGCAGTCGATGAACTGTACCTAAGCAGTGACGTTATGAAGGTGTGGCCGTGTCACTCTGTATGATGATGTGAATATTGTAATTGTAATACAATTAATATGTCTCTACTGAAAACAATAAGAGCACAGTGGAGGCATTAATTGCTGATGCAAGCATACCTATATCCCCAGTGAAGGATTTCTAAGCAAAAAATAAAATACACATTTTATTGTTGTTATGAAGCAGATTTTGGGGTGGGATTATGACTCATAGAACACAGGTGGGTCGTTCCATCAATTAGGTGCCCTTTTGAGCAGTGTAACATGGTGAAACAAAATGTTTGGTTTCACCTCATTTTAACATTCTATCATAAAGAGCACAAAAAAAAAAAAATCCATCTCAAGAGGTTGAATAAAAAATATACTATAGTATACGTGCAAAATAAAGAAACAGGGTTGGCTGTAACAGGGTTGGCTGTAACAGGGTTGGCGATTTCATCTGAAAACAGCCATAAATCCCCTTGTGACAGGAGGAATGGAAGTTTGTTGTGTGCAACAGGGATGAGCAATTGAAAGTAAGCTTCAGAATTTTAATTGTTATTGTTAACATTTCTAGCCTGTCCATCAATGTGTAACAGGGTTGAAATGTTATGTTCGACCCGCTCACTTTTCCACTTTAAAAAATCTGAAAATGGCCAAAATGAGTAGAACCAGCTTACCTGCTTATACACTATGGGTTTGAATATTAGATATTTATTTTGAAAAACATTTTTTTTAAGAAATAGTTTCACCATATTAAAATGAGAGTTCAGCTCACATAACAGGGTTGACAAAATGAGGGACAGAAGTAAATTAATAGTAAATGAATCACATTAAATAAATACATTTTCAGAAATGACTTTGTCAAAGTAACAAAATAACTAGAGCTTTACAATGATGGTGAAATCTTGGATAAATGTTGGGATTAAGTGTGTTCTTCATAGAAGTCATAGATGGTGAACGGAGGGATGTCAAAATTATGCATTTTGGCACTTTAGCAAGTCTTTATTTATATGAAAAATGTTTTATTAAATTATCCATGCGCTCTATATTAAAGGGCACTTCAATTTTTATTTAACTAAGCAAGTCAGTTAAGAACAAATTCTTATTTACAATGACGGCCTACCCCCGGCCAAACCCTAACCAGGACGACGCTGAGCCAATTGTGCGCCGCCCTATGGCGGTTGTGATACAGCCTGGAATCGAACCAGGGTCTGTAGTGACGCCTCTAGCACTGAGATGCAGTGCCTTAGACCGTTGCGCCACTCGGGAGCCCGAATTAATATAACAGGCTTTTCAAATGCAATATTTGGGCACAATTTCTACTTAAAATGTCAGAGACGCAAAAGGCACTTATTTCGTGGACCAACCCAGGTGCTAAAGTTACTGAAGACCATATCTGGCCTTATTTTACCAATTCAAATGCCATCAGCCCTGCAGGCTTGTACATAAGAGTTGTAGAGTTTTGTTACAGACATGTCATTGTCATCATTACTGGTGACATCTGCATTTTTAGAATTTGCCGTTAAGGTTGATTTGAATATCTTATTTTAATGCATTATGCAGAACAGTCAAATAAATGTGTGGTTTTATCACAGGACTTGTTCTATGGACTGTTGTTGTATACACAAGACCTCTTTTCATCGTGCCATTGAAGATATGTCATCTGAGGGAAACACAACATGAATATATTCACATCATTACAGCTTTATCTCAGACACTGCATTGAGTAGTACAGACATGTCTTTGTTTATGGCACCTGAAAAACATTGATACATTTGTGTGTGTGTGTGTGGGGTGATTCACTCATGAACACATGGGCCTTTGCACTTGTTCTGACTGGAATGAATAAATCAAATCCCAACAGTTTACCTCTCAATATTCCTTTATTAGGCACTAGAGCACTCAATCCTAGTTATTAAACTAATTTTAAATAAATCAAGTTTACATGTATTTTATATTTACTGGTCTGATTACCCTTTTCTGCACTGTGCCTATTTTAATAAACACTTGTCGTATTTTGCTGTCTCATCTCTTATGCCATCAACAGTAGGCTAATGGGGCAGAATTCCTGTCTTGTTTTTACTTACAGTGCAAACTAGGCTATTTGATTGGTTTAGAGAAAATCTCAAATTGTGGGAAGGATACTGTAGTTGGTGGCCTAAGTGACTAGTATCAAGTCCTGAATAATCTGAGATCTCAAATTGTGGGAAGGATACTGTAGTTGGTGGCCTAGGTGACTAGTATCAAGTCCTGAATAATCTGAGATCTCAAATTGTGGGAAGGATACTGTAGTTGGTGGCCTAAGTGACTAGTATCAAGTCCTGAATAATCTCTATGATTGCCCGTTACTTTGTTCTCCTCACCTCACCTTTTTCCTTCACTCACAACAGCTGTCTGTGACCAGGCGAAAAAACATTTACAAGCTAAAACTTCATACCATAACTGCTAACCGCTACACACAGCCTACATTGTTGTCACCATAATTAGCTAACGTCATTGTCAACATAGCTACTAAAACTAATGTGTTAGTAAACCCGCTACAATCATGCAGTACAGTGTACAGCAAGCAGTTTAGCAGTTACACCGGAGGGCCCCGGTGGCAAATTAATACAACTAAAAGCTTACCTTGACTTGGAAGAGTTCCAGTGTTGGATAGCCATAGCCAACTAGCTAACATAGAATCCCTCTCTGTTTGAGCCGGGTGTTTGAGTAGGCTAAACTAGCTAGCTGCATTCACTAGCTAAGTAAGTGAAAGTGGAAAAGAAATACAACAAAATATAGCTAGCTTGCGCTCTCTCATCTCTCTCTCTCGCGTCTCTATTTTTGAAGAAATTAATTTGAGTCAACTACTCACCACATTTTATGCACTGCAGTGCTAGCTAACTGTAGCTTATGCTTTCAGTACAAGATTAATTCTCTGATCCTTTGATTGGGTGAACAACATGTCAGTTCATACTGCAAGAGCTCTGATTAGGTTGGAGGACGTCCTTTGGAAGTCATCATAATTACTGTGTAAATCTATGGAAGGGGGTGAGAAGAACTATAAGTCTTTACCTATACTTTTTGTACCCGTTCCTAAATGGACCTGGGGCTTTCCCAACTGGACCCGACGTGGATATATATATTTTTTAAAATAGAGACCCATTCTAAACGGACCCGAGGACAGCTAGACCCGTTCGGTATAGATCTGGTCAGATCCAGACCCGATCTGATCAGAGTGAGGGAAGCAGCAGAAAAGTATTTTTTTTTTTAAAGCTACTTTATTAACCGGAGCTAATAAAGCGCGAGAGGAGGGAGAGGCCGTACTGTGTGGAAGATGGACACAGGGAGGAGGGAGGGCGAGACGAGATAGCAACCAACAAAGCCGACTCGTGCTATAGTAGACTAATAGCTGCCATAGCTAGGTTATTTTATTGATCATCAAATATAATTACGTAGTACCTGTTGGACTGCATCAAACCGGGAGAAGCCAGTTAAGCTAGCTAATGTTAGCTAGGCTAACTGAGGCCGCAGTGCATGTGCTTTGTCATCCTAGTTACAAATAACAACTCTATTCAGAATATTAAGTAGCAGCCTGCCTACCTGTTGGCTTTTGGTCGTTGTAGCCTATCCTTCTCCTTTTAATTACGTCAATTTAATTCCATCTTCCATTGATTATATCTCCTAACTTCTGCCACACACAGAGGCTCTATGACTGCAGCCTAATGCCGCTTTGATGACTTATGTTTGGCCAACAACAAGCTATTGGCCAACAACAGGCTGGATCCGCAGGCTTCACTCTTGTGAAAAGCAGCAGCATAAATTACAAAATGTCTCTCTACTGCAGCAGTTGCATTCTGGTCTGTACGGGGCCAGTTAAAATTTCACATACCCAAGACAATCATATCAGATCCGACCCAGACCCGTGACACGCATTTAGAATTCTGGATCTGGACTCGCTCGGGTCCCGGATCGGGTCTCGGGTTTTCGGGTACAGGTGGATCCATGAAAACGTCTAGTGAGAACCATGAGCCTCCTAGGTTTTGTGTTGAAGTCAATGTACCCAGAGGAGGACGGAAACAAGCTGTCCCCCGGCTACACCCTGGTGCTACCCCAGAGAGTGCTGTTGAGGCTACTGTAGACCATTGCAAAACAGTGTGTTGTAATCAATTATTTGCTGACATTAATATATTTAGTATAGTTTTACGATTTATTAAAAAAGATTATGTTTCACTATTTAAATGTTTGTGAAATTCACTTAGGATGGTCCTCCTCTGAGGAGCCTCCACTGGATGAAAAGTCAAATCTGATGTGAATTTGACAACAGGTGGATCCCTTCTAGCCATGACCATGGGGTAGGGACATCCCAAGGATTCCTTCTAGCCCAATGATTCGTGATAGTGTACCAGCTGTCCAGCGAAGACAATAAGACTGGTCTCGGCACCAGTGTAACATCTGTGATCTTACTTCGTAAATCTATTGCCTTGTGTTTTTAAAGAAAGGACTGTCCAGCCAGTGAGCCCAGTTGATTGGTGTTTATTCTGACGATAGACACAAGGAAGCACATTAGATGTGCAGGACAACAGTATATTGATGGCTGTAGATTTGTGATTCGTCACTTGCTTTATTTGCATCTTTCCGTTAGGGATGCCTGCTCTGTGAAGTGCATGTGCAAAGGGTAAAGTTTACAAAACGCAGTCTCGCTCCAGAGACATCAGGGATTGTAACATATACTGTTTCCCAGAAACATGGCTCTCTGTCTGAGTCCGTACTGCCAGTTGGGTTCTCAGTTCATTGCGCAGACAGAAATAAATATCTCTCTGGGAAGAAGAAGGGTGGGGGTGTATGTTTCATGATTAACTACTCATGGGGTGATTGTGAAAACATACAGAAACTCAAGTCCTTTTGTTCACTCAAACTAGAATACCTCACAATCAAATGCCAACCATATTACCTCCCAAGAGAATTCTCTTCGGTTATAGTCACAGCAGTGTATATTCCCCCCCTCAAGCCGATACCACGACGGCCCTCAAAGAACTTCACTGGACTTTATGCAAACTGGAAACCACATATCCTGAGGCCACATTTATTGTAGCTGGGGATTTCAACAAAGCAAATTTGAGAAAAACACTGCCGATGGTCACACTGACAGAGCTCCAGAGTTCCTCTGTGAAGATGGGAGAACCTTCCAGAAGGACAACCATCTCTGCAGCACTCCACCAAGCAGGCCTCTATGGTAGAGTGGCCAGACTCCTCAGTAAAAGGCACATGACAGCCCACTTGGAGTTTGCCAAAAGGCACCTAAATTATTCTCAGGCCATGAGAAACAAGATTCTCTGGTCTGATGAAACCAAGACAGAACTCTTTGGCCTGAATACCGAGCGTCCAGTCTGGAGGAAACCTGGCACCATCCCTCCGGTGAATCATGCTGTGAGGATGTTTTTCAGTGGCAGGGACTGGGAGACTAGTCAGGATCGAGGGAAAGATGAACGGAGCAAAGTATAGAGAGATCCTTGATGAAAACCTGCTCCTGTGTGCTCAGGACCTTAGACTGGGATCAAGGTTCACCTTCCATCAGGACAACGACCCTAAGCACACAGGCAAGACAATGCAGGGGTGGCTTTGGGACAAGTCTCTGAATGTCTTCGAGTGGCCCAGGAAGAGCTTGAACCCGATCGAACAGGGTCTGAATACTTATGTAAATAAGGTAAACTCAGCAAAAAAAGAAACGTCCTCTTGCTGTCAACTGCTGTCAACTATTTTCAGCAAATTTAACGTGTATATATTTGTATGAACATAAGATTCAACAACTGAGACATAAACTGAACAAGTCCCACAGACATGTGACTAACAGAAATTGAATAATGTGTCCCTGAACAAAGGTGGGGTCAAAATCAAAAGTAACAGCCAGTATCTGGTGTGGCCACCAGCTGCAATAAGTACTGCAGTGCATCTCCTTCTCATGGACTGCACCAGATTTGTCAGTTCTTGCTGTGAGATGTTACCCCACTCTTCCACCAAGGCACCTGCAAGTTCCGGACATTTCTGGACGGAATGGCCCTGGCCCTAGACCTCACCCTCCGATCCAACAGGTCCCACACGTGCTCATCGGGATTGAGATCTGGGCTCTTCGCTGGCCATGGCAAAACACTGACATTCCTGTCTTGCAGGAAATCACACACAGAACGAGCAGTATGGCTCGTGGCATTGTCATGCTGGAGGGTCATGTCAGGATGAGCCTGCAGGAAGGGTACCACATGAGGGAGGAGGATGTCTTCCCTGTAACGCACATGGTTGAGATTGCCTGCAATGACAACAAGCTCAGTCCGATGATGCTGTGACACACCGCCCCAGACCATGACGGACCCTCCACCTCAATCCCGCTCCAGAGTACAGGCCTCGGTGTAACGCTCATTCCTTCGACGATAAACGTGAATCCGTGAGACAAACGCGAATCCGTGAGACAAAACCGCGACTCGTCAGTGAAGAGCACGTTTTGCCAGTCCTGTCTGGTCCAGCGAAGGTGGGTTTGTGACCACAGGCGACGTTGTTGCCGGTGATGTCTGGTGAGGACCTGCCTTAGAACAGGCCTACAAGCCCTCAGTCCAGCCTCTCTCAGCCTATTGCAGACAGTCTGAGCACTGATTGAGGGATTGTGCATTCCTGGTGTAACTCGGGCAGTTGTTGTTGCCATCCTGTACCTGTCCCGCAGGTGTGATGTTCGGATGTACCGATCCTGTGCAGGTGTTGTTACACGTGGTCTGCCACTGCGAGAACGATCAGCTGTCTGTCCTATCTCCCTGTAGCACTGTCTTAGGCGTCTCACAGTACGGACATTGCAATTTATTGCCCTGGCCATGTCTGCAGTCCTCCTTGCAGCATGCCTAAGGCACGTTCACATAGATGAGCAGGGACCCTGGGCATCTTTCTTTTGGTGTTTTTTAGAGTCAGTAGACAGGCCTCTTTAGTGTCCTAAGTTTTCATAACTGTGACCTTAATTGCCTATCATCTGTAAGCTGTTAGTGTCTTAACGACCGTTCCGCAGGTGCATGTTCATTAATTGTTTATGGTTCATTGAACAAGCATGGGAAAAAGTGTTTAAACCCTTTACAATGAATATCTGTGAAGTTATTTTGATTTTTACAAATTATCTTTGATAGACAGGGTCCTGAAAAAGGGACGTTTATTTTTTTGCTGACTATTTGTTTATTTTTTATGAATTTGCAAACATTTCTAAAAACGTATTTTCGCTTTGTTATTTATTAAACCTTTAATTGACTAGGCAAATCAGTTAAGAACAAATTCTTATTTACAATGACGGCCTAACCCGGAAGACGCTGGGCGCCGCCCTATTGGACTCCCAATCACGTCATTATGGGGTAATGTTTTTTTATTTAATACATTTTAGAATAAGGCTGTAATGTAACAAAATGTAGAAAAAGGAAAGGGGTCTGAATACTTTCCGAATGCACTGTATATACAGTACCAGTCAAGGTTTGGACACACCTACTCATTCCAGGGTTTTTCTATATTTGACTATTTTTCTACATTATAGAATAATAGTGAAGACATCAAAACTATGAAATAACACATGAAATCATGTAGTAACCAAAAAAGTGTTAAACAAATCAAAATATATTTTAGATTCTTCAAAGTAGCCAACCTTTGCCTTGATGATAGCTTTGCACACTCTTGGCATTCTTCTCAACCAGTTTCATGAGGGAGTCACCTGGAATGCATTTCAATTAACGTGTTAATTTGTGGAATTCCTTTCCTTCTTAATGCATTTTAGCCAATCAGTTGTGTTGTGACAAGGTAGGGGTGGTATTCAGAAGATAGCCGTATTTAGTAAAAGACGAAGTCCATATTATGGCAAGAACAGCTCAAATAAGCAACGAGAAACGACAGTCCATCCTTACCTTAAGACATGAAGGTCAGTGAATACGGAAAATTTAAATAACTTTGAAAATGTCTTCAAGTGCAGTTGCAAAAACCATCAAGCGCTATGATGAAACTGGCTCTCATGAAGAATGTCACAGGAAAGGAAGACCCAGAGTTACCTCTGCTGCAGAGGATAAGTTCATTAGAGTTACCAGCCTCAGAAATTGCAGGCCAAATAAATGCTTCAGAGTTCAAGTAACAGACACATCTCAACATCAACTGTTCAGAGGAGATTGCGTTAATCAGGCCTTCATGGTCGAATTGCTGCAAAGAAACCACAACTAAAGGACACCAATAAGAAGAGACTTGCTTGGGCCAAGAAACACAAGCAATGGACATTAGACCGGTGGAAATCTGTCCTTTAGTCCGAGTCCAAATTTGAGATTTTTGGTTCCAACCGCCGTGTCTTTGTGAGACGCATAGTAGGTGAACGGATGATCTCTGCATGTGTCGTTCCCACCGTGAAGCATGGAGGCGGAGGTGAGATGGTGACACTGTCAGTGATTTATTTCGAATTCAAGGCAGACTTGACCAGCATGGCTACCACAGCATTCTGCAGCGATACGCCATCCCATCTGGTTTGCACTTAGTGCGACTATCATTTGTTTTTCAACAGGACAAACACACTTCCAGGCTGTGTAAGGGCGATTTGACCAAGGAGAGTGATGGACTGCTGCATCAGATTACCTGGCCTCCACAATCACCCGACCTCAACCCAATTGAGAGGGTTTGTGATGAGTTGGACAACAGAGTGAAGGAAAAGCAGCCAACAAGTGCACAGCATACGTGGGAACTCCTTCAAGACTGTTGGAAAAGCATTCCAGGTCAAGCTGGTTGAGGGAATACCAAGAGTGTGCAAAGCTGTCATCAGGCAAAGAGCATCTACTTTGAAGAATCAAAAATATATTTTGATTTCTTTAACACTTTTTTGGTTACTACATGATTCCATGTGTAATTTCATAGTTTGTTTTGATGTCTTCACTATTATTCTAGAATGTACAAAATAATAAAAAATAAACCCTTGAATGAGTAGGTGTCCAAATTTGACTGGTACTGTACATTTACACTATTTGTTCAAAAGTTTGGGGTCACTTAGAAATGTCCTTGTTTTTTTTTAAAGAAAATCACATTTGTCCATTAAAATAACATAAAATTGATCAGAAACAGTGTAGACATTGTTAATGTTGTAAATGACTATTGTAGTTGGAAACAGCTGATTTTTTATGGAATATCTACATAGACATACAGAGACCCATTATCAGCAACCATCACTCCTGTGTTCCAATGGCACATTGTGTTAGCTAGAAAACCCTTTTGCAATTGTTAACACAGCTGAAAACTGTTGTTCTGATTAAATAATAAAATTGGCCTTAAGTAAAAGACATTATACCAAAACCAACACGGATAGTCGGTGTTATGACACTAAACGTAATTAAATATGACCGTAAATCAAACCAAATCGCTATTCGTGTGCCCCCCCTCAACACAGTTGAGTATCTGGAGCATCAGCATTTGTGGGTTCGATTATAGACAAAAACCTTTCTTCTGAAACTCGTCAGTCTATTCTTGTTCTGAGAAATGAAGGCTATTCCAAGCGAGAATTTGCCAAGAAACTGAAGATCTCGTACAACGCTGTGTACTACTCCATTCACATAAAAG
The DNA here is from genome assembly GCA_030435695.1 of Brachymystax lenok tsinlingensis. Taxonomy (NCBI): domain Eukaryota; kingdom Metazoa; phylum Chordata; class Actinopteri; order Salmoniformes; family Salmonidae; genus Brachymystax; species Brachymystax lenok. Next base: position 49,020,670 of record CM059818.1, read on the forward strand.
CAAACTAGCTCTAACCAGAATAGAAAGATAGGGAGGCCCCGTGCACAACTGAGCAAGAGGACAAGTACAGTTGAAGTCGGAAGTTTACATAAACTAGTTTTAATGACTCCAACCTAAGTGTTTCAACCACTCCACAAATTTCCATAAATGTGTCTTCTGCATTTAACCCAACCCCTCTGAATCAGATATGTGCGGGGGGGGGGGTACCTTAATCAACATCCATGTCTTAAGGGGTTTGTAATAAATTAATGTATCAAAACGAATGTAGACTTCAATAAATGCATTTTCTAGTTTCCAAAATATTTTACAATTGGGAGTACCAAGATGGCTTCAATCTAGCGCCCCCTGTCAGTCACCCATGGTGTATACACGGCCCTTCCGTCTAGCCATGCCCGGGGGGGTCCAAGCTACTGCGCGTCAGCACCACAACGTGTTTTCAGGAAAAAGGTCACGAACTCTGACCCTCCCTGAAGCAGCAGCAGACAGAAAAAAAAAAAATAGTATTAATTTATTAAAAACATCGACACACAATACGAGAGAACCGCACAATAACAGGTAAGACAACAGGATTGTGCGCGCAAAAGCGCATATCAAAACGACGCGTTGGTCAGCTCCGTCATGTATCACAAGGAGGAAGAATACATTTGCCAAGCCAGCCGCCTAGGGGAAACTACCACTAGCTAACGTAGCTAGCAGCCTTAGCTAACGGTTCCGGACCAACAAAGTGCACCAAAACCGGCAAGTAAAAGATATTATACCAAAACCAACACGGATAGTCGGTGTTATGACACTAAACGTAATTAAATATGACCGTAAATCAAACCAAATCGCTATTCGTGTGCCAGGTATAGGCTAAAACGTGTTCGCTGGGTAACGAGTGTTCCGTGTGGATTCCTGTGCGCAGATGCTAAGTAACGTTAGCGGTCTTTAAACTAGCGCGAATAAACACGTCCCGATTCCCCCCTCCCTCCTCCTCAACACATTTTCTTTGTTGTAAGTATGAACACAACTAGCTAGATAAAAATGTTGAATTGTAACGGACTAACAATAAAGGTTAAAATCGTTGTGTGCGCTGTGAGCCCTGTTGCCGTAGCGCCGCCGCCGTCTCTATGGGCCTTGAACCCTAGCGTTCTTTAACCCTTCAATGTTGACCTTTCACCCACAGGAAAAGAAATACCTTTTATCTTCCGCGTCGATTTTTAAATAACTACTAGACCACAGCTTATTTGTTGTGCTCACAACCATGGCTATTTATGTATAACGAGAGCTATATTTTGTGTGATATTTTATCAAGTTGGCGTAGAAGGCCCCAAAAAAAAAAGAAGAAGCTAACGTTAGCTTAGCGACGCTAGGCCGTGAGACATTGCATTTCACGGTGTGCGCCGCGGTTAACTAACGTCAGCCAGCTAACATGTCAATAGTATATACCAAGTTGCTCATTTAACCCTTTGCGTCCCTCAAAAGTGAACTAGCTGCGCAACATTTACTTTAACTCAACCCTGTTTGCTCACATAACAAGCCATGAACTTCCTTGGTAGCTTCCTGTATTTGACTCTATCTAGCTAAGTTAGCTAAATAGCTAGCTGAAGGTAGGACATGGGCACCTCAAAACATGTTTTAATGTCACGTTCACAAGTACAGTGAGATGTCCAAATGTTGCTAGAACTGGCCCACGTTCAAACACATGTAAGGATCACTGTATGAGTCCCACTCATTGTATGCATATACATACTGTTTCCTGATGTTGACTTCCTTATGCAATGCACACAAAAAAAGCTTTCAATGTAGATTTTCTCACCCTTGACTCTACTGAGACCTTGCTCTGATCACAACATATTTATCATTGATTTATGAATGCATACCCTTGAGTAACTACTAACTGTGTGAAACATTCCTTCCCTCTACTGCAGTTTGATGTGCCTCATGGGGCTTTGATGTGAGCAGCAGCAGAAGGAGACAGAATCGGCGTCATGGACGGACTCACTCAGAGGATTCAGCTGGTGTCAGCTGACGGTGGCATGATGGGACATCGTATCCAGGTAATATAATGGACCGGGACCCTGAGACATGGCTGTAGACTTCTATGACGTGGCATCCACGTCTCAGGTCGTCTGTTCTCCCTAGGTCAAGGCTTTTATGAGTCAACATATGCATGGCTAGTAGCTTCGTATGACTTCAATGTTAGCAAGTAGCAAAACTAATAGCTTTAGGGTTGGATTCCATTGGAAAGGTACGGGACGCTATAAATAGAATACTGTTTATCATCAGTATTCAACAACCCTTAATGGAGCATATTAGCTCCAGACAGTATCCTAACCAGGGGTTGGAACCGGTTTAGGGAACAGATCCGAAAACAGAAAAATAATGCACATTTTCAAGGAACAGAAACAGAACCTGGAATAAAAGTGATCCATACTGTTTTGGAACAGAACATTTTAAAATAATGGGAACTGGTTAATAACGTTCTTTTACGTTCTAGGCATTTTTCTAATCCCACACAGCAAAGCGCCTATGCAAAGCGCCTATGCAAAGCCCTCACTTTGTCACTCAAAAACGTATTCCAGTATCTGTCTGCAAGCTGAAAATCTTTGTGTTTAAGATACATGCCCCTCCCCCATCCGAAGCATAGGCTCTGTACTGACATTACTAACGTGATTCATAAGATGGGGTGAAAATGTAGCTACAGAAGAATGGATTAACTTTGTCAATGCTAGTTAAGGATACTGTAGGCCAAGTTTCACGTTGAAATTTATTAACTACAAAAAGGTAAAACCTGTTTTTAATTCTGGTGCCGCTCTTAACCCACAAGATAACAAGATGCTAAGTGTTTCAAGCCTCCTCAACCCTCTCTCGCTCTCTCCCCACCCACAAAATGTCAGTCGCATCTTGGCCATAGGTTACACTTGTCTGTCCATCACGCACGTAAACAACTAGCTTGCCCGCTCTATCCGCACTCATTGGTGAAGTAATTGATTTTGGTTTCCAACTGGTTCAGAACTTTATTTTGCTAATCAGAACAGTGGAATGGACCAAAAAAAAGTGTGGTTCTGTTCATAATGAAACAAAAAAAAAAAATTGCGGAGCATATTAGCTTCAGACACAATATTACTTGTTGGTTTCTGTAATTCTCATTTGGCTTGACTCTTCTCCTCCCCTTCCCCTCCAGATCGTGACGGACCAGTCGACGGGCCAGAAGATACAGATCGTGACGGCGTTGGAGCAGGGTTCTGGTGGCAAGCAGCAGTTTATTCTGGCAAACGCAGACTACTCTACGCCAGGCAAGGTAATCCTAGCCAAGCAAGAGGCCTCGTCCCCGGGCAAGATGATCCTGGCGGCCCCAGACGGTTCAGGGGTCAACCAGCTGCTGTTTGCCTCTCCTGACCTGTCCGGCCAGCAGATCCAGGTAGAGGCCTTGACCTGCACCACCAATAATAGTCTAGTCAGCAGACGTCAAACTGTATCCATGGAGGGCAGTTTCTACAGGCTTTGACAAGTCCCTTGTACTTGATTTATCAATTAATGTCACTGACTAATTTGGAACTCACCTGGTTGTTTAAGTCGTAGCCCTTTACACTCGTATCCGTAAACGGGTCGAAAATGTCAGATTTGGGCACTGATAAGCGCCTAAATTGGAATGTAGTGACTGTACAGTAAATTACGTCAGAGCTCTGGCTCTGTGGTTCACAGCTCTGCATGGGTTTTGATTGACAGCCATTCTGCACTTGAGCACCGTGCGACAAGAAGTTGCCACCATCCGTCCTGCTAATTGGACAACTTTTGCACCTTTCTTGTTGTCTGAGTGAGGGGAAATGCTGTAAATTTAGAGGACTCTGTGTATTTTGAAAGATGAGACAAGGATTATAATAAATACTGCTTTGCTGTCATACAAGCAAGCCAAACACCCGTGAGCCCAAATGTGCACTTTACATTTCCATATCATAAAACTCATGTCATATACTGTAGTGTCAACGTTTATGATCACTATGTGTGATGTACAGTTACAAGATGACATGGCGTCATAGAGCCCCACAGTGGAGGTGTCATAATACGCATGTTTAGGAAACACTTAAAATAAGAGCTGGGTTTCGTGTAGGCTTACCCTAGCGTGATGTTTTGTTAACAATGTAAATCTCTCGGACAAGGTGACTTTTACTCTCAGATTCGAAAATGCTAATTAGCATCAATGTTGACATCATGCAAGACTACAAATCCCTCCTGCATATCATCTCTAACAGACACATTTGCTCACAGGTATTGTGTCAATTTAAAACTTGCACAAGACAGTTCACAGAATTGTCAATTTAAAGAAATTTCCCTAAAATTACATGGTTAATCCAGAGATTCTTACCTTTGCCTCGATTCGGCAGTCTCCTCTAGATCATCATGGCATTTGTAGTTCTTTATGATAGTCACACTAGCAGATAATTAGCATTTCATTTTTGTGGGGAAAATACAGGTGAATATATTGATAAAAGTCACCTTGTCCTAGAGAGATTTACACAGTTATCAAAACATCACGCCAGGTTAAGCCTACACGTTTATTTTAAGGGTTTCTAAAATCTCCTATGGGAAAAATGAATAATGGAACCATTTCCTTATTCGACCCCTAGGTTTTATGGGTATTATGACTCCTACTGTGGTACTCGATACCCTGTGGTGTTCTGAACAGAATGAGCCTATGTTTGTTTGTTTATTGTGAAGAACATTTTCCGTGGAACACGGATCTGAATGCACGCATGACTCCTTTCTATGCGCACCAAAATTATATTTTTCGGAATTGCCCAGTGAAAGCCTAACACTGTAAGATAGGATTTTATAACTTAGCTAGTCATGTTGCCAATAGAACAAGCTTTCAAATGATGCCCACCTGACCCAGATTGGGGTTTATAATGGGCCGTTTTTGGATTGCGTAAACGACAACAGTAATTGTGTGATGATGGGGATGCAGGGTTGTGTTCCAACCTAAACAACTACAATTGTGCTTTCTCTAGTTCCTCAACTGCACAGCTAGGAGAGTGTAAAAAAACACCTTATTGTTGAAGACTCTTCTTTAAATCATAAAAGTGCATTGAAATTATGTAGGGACTGTGCACACTTTTAAAGAGGTGTGTGTGTGTGGCCACTTGAAGACACCAGTTACTCCTCTGACTCAAACCCTTGTCATTTTTTTGTGTCTTATCTACCCCACATTTTCCAGGAATATTCTTATCACGTTATTGAATGTGTATATAGAGTATTTTCAGATTTCGTTATCAACAAATGTGGCGAAAAGTACAGTAAATGTAAAATGCACAAAATCAACTGTGTAATGTTTGGATTCAGTCTTGTCGGGGGAACTTTGACCTTTACTCACTTTCCCATCATCTCCAAACTCTACTACTTTTCTTATTTATTCTGTAAGAAAAACATTTAAATGTAATACTAGAAGTTAAATGATACTCTAATGCTAATAGAATGGAAAAAAATCAAATATTTAATTATTTAAATATTGAAAAATAATCTGGCTACAGACATTTACATTTTTACAATTATGTCATTTAGCAGACACTCTTATCCAGAGCGACTTGGGGCAGTCCTACAAGCATTAGAAACCACATTGGGTGTGGATACAGTGGGAACATGTTAGTCTGAGGAAGTGTGATGTCATTAATGTTTGTTGAAATGTATGTAAATGTTAAGTAGTTTTTGTCTATGTATGTTTTTGTTGTAAAAAGAAAAGCAACTGAAGTAAAATGGGTGTGTGTGAAGAAACATTTGAATGTAACCCTATCCATATAGGCCAATACCCCATGTGTAGAGAAATGGTTAATTGGACACAACTTGACAGGGAATTAATTAAACCAGCAGACACTAGTTCCTCCATGGAATGAGTTTGACACCCCTGGTCTAGTCTTACTTTGTACATACTTAGACTATTGCTGTTAGTCACAAAGGGCTGGTTTCCCTAGGGCAGATTAAAGCTACGATCTAGCCGTTTTGGTATACAGCTGATGGATGGGGTCACACCTCTCTAATTCATTTTAGCCTGTGTTCTGGATGAGACTGGCAGTCTATTTAGTCTAGGACTATGCTTCATCTGAGTCAGGGAAACAGGCCCTAAAAGTACCATTGACATCTGATATGAATGCCTGTTTTTTTTTTGTATTTCCAGTTTGTGACAGAGGGCTCAGACCAGGCACTTTCCAAGCCCGTGGTGGAGTACTGTGTGGTGTGTGGAGACAGGGCCTCAGGTAGGAAGGAAATACAGTTGAACTTGTACACGTGCACACACACACCCTCTCTTCTCCTTGTGTGACTGACTCTGTTCCCTCTCCTCCTTCCCCAGGCCGTCACTACGGGGCAGTGAGCTGTGAGGGCTGTAAGGGCTTCTTCAAGCGTAGCATCAGGAAGAACCTGGTTTATACATGCCGGGGTTCTGGAGAATGTGTCATCAACAAGCACCATAGGAACCGCTGCCAGTACTGCAGACTACAGCGCTGCATGGTCCTGGGCATGAAACAGGACTGTGAGTACCTGCCCCAATCACTTACTGACATTCACATACTGATATATCATGTTGATCAAACATAGAAATCAAGGAATCATGTCCTCTCTGTTTGTGTCAACATCTGCAGTGTTCCATAACGCCCCGAGTTGCTTTATTAGTCAACATGTTTGGGCAAGGTTGAGGTGCGGAATCGCTAATATTGATGATGATATTTGGGATGGGGTTTTGTAAATCAGTGATTCTGCCCAGTCTGACTGTAATGTAGTCAATCTGTGAGTCAGCATGCCCCCTCTCTCTCTGTGTAGCCGTTCAGTGTGAGAGGAAGCCGGTGGAAGTCTCCAGAGAGAAGTCTATCAACTGTGCTGCGTCTACGGAGAAGATCTACATCAGGAAGAACCTGTGTAGTCCCCTGGCTGCCACGCCCACATTCGTCACCGACAAGGAGACCGCCAGGTACTACAAGGAGACAGCCAGGTACTATAGCTGGCTTAAAGGGGCCCCATTCACACTGAGCAACGACAGAGCCAACGACTAGCATTACTACTCTGGACGGTTCTGACCTAGAATATGTGGATAACTACAAATACCTAGGTGTCTGGTTAGACTGTAAACTCTCCTTCCAGACTCACATTAAGCATCTCCAATCCAAAGTGAAATCTAGAATCGGCTTCCTATTTCGTAAACAAAGCCTCCTTCACTCATGCTGCCAAACATACCCTCGTAAAACTGACTATCCTACCGATCCTTGACTTCGGCGATGTCATTTACAAAAAGCCTCCAACACTCTACTCAGCAAATTGGATGTAGTCTATTACAGTGCCATCCATTTTGTCACCAAATCCCCATATACTACCCACCACTGCGACCTGTATGCTCTCGTTGGCTGGCCCTCGTTACATATTCGTCGCCAAACCCACTGGCTCCAGGTCATCTATAAGTCTTTGCTAGGTAAAGCCCCGCCTTGGACTAGTAACCGAAAGGTTGCAAGTTCAAATCCCCGAGCTGACAAGGTACAAATCTGTCGTTCTGCCCCTGAACAGGCAGTTAACCCACTGTTCCTATGCAGTCATTGAAAATAAGAATTTGTTCTTAATTGACTTGCCTAGAAAAATAAAGAAATTCTCAGCTCACTGGTCACCGTAGAAACATCCATTTCTCTGGTCATCCCCAAAGCCAACACCTCCTTTGGACGCCTTTCCTTCCAATTCTCTGCTGCCAATGACTGGAACGAATTGCAAAAATCACTGAAGCTGGAGTCTTATATCACTAAGTTTAAGCATCAGCTGTCTGAGCAGTTTACCGATCACTGCACCTGTACACAGCCCATCTGTAAATAGCCCACCCAACTACCTCATCCCCATATTGTTATTTTTTTTTTCTTCTCTTTTGCATCCCAGTATCTCTACTTGCACATCATCATCTGCACATCTATCACTCCAGTCTTAATGCCAAATTGTAATTATTTCGCCACTATGGCCTATTTATTGCCTTACCTCCCTAATCTTACTACATTTGCACACACTGTACATAGATTTTTTCTATTGTGTTCTTGACTGTACGTTTGTTTATCCCATGTGTAACTCTGTTGTTTTTGTCGCACTGCTTTGCTTTATCTTGGCCAGGTCGCAGTTGTAAATGAGAACTTGTTCTCAACTGACCTGGTTAAATAAAGTAAAAAAAAAAAAGAAATCAATGTATTTCAATTAGGAAGTTGGGTTGAAGTGGCTGAATATAGGCACATGAGGGTCGTACCAAACACTGCCTCAAAACGCACATAGAGCATACTCCTCCGTTAACTCTGTGTGGGATGCATTGCCAGGTTAGGTGAGAATGCCATCTAGGCCACAGTTTTTCCAAAGTTATTTATCTGGATTTTGCTTATCGGACAGGATTAATTGCATAGATTGAATAGAACGGGAGTCCCCATTCAAGTCAATGATTTGTCCGTTCTGTTCATTCTATTTCTATGCATTTAATTTAATTTTAACTTGTGAGCCAACATTCCATAACTGTAGGTGGCAGTAAATTGCCACCCTTGGCTTTATACCTGTTCAATCAAGACACTCCAGGTGGCAGTATGCACACTTTGTTTATTTACCAACTCTTAGAAGTAGTAGTAGACGAAGAACATTGAATACTTCAAAATGGAGATGGCCTAAATGTGCTCACAGGAGCCATAATGGGACAGATACAACGAAGAGGCCTCTTTCATTCTCTATGTCAGGCAGTGCCTAAAACATATAGCCACTGAGGCAGGTAGATTAAACAATCTACCAGCCAATCTGATTTTCTACCAGCTAAAATATTTGTTTTGCCATAATTACGCACAAAAGAAAATGGATGAGCATGTAAGAAGTAATATTGCTAGATTTTATTTAATGACTGAAGTATTTTAACAAAAATATCAGACACAAATGTCTAGCTGCTCCTTTAACGTTACCTTGGTAACAAGGCCACTTGAGTCATCATGTGTGCCTGCGAGAATGTCGCTAGTAGAGACCAACGATGTCTCTTTTTGCTAGCAGTGGGAGCATACTCAAACATATAAAATCCACCAAGCTTGTGAACAAAACAATGTAATTAGCAAAGGAACATGAGGACCAAGTCTCACTTTAGTAGATGTTCGATTAAATTAGACCAACTTTTATGCCTGTGTCCATTGTGTATAAAAACACATCTTTCAGTGCTCACTGCCCCCCAGAAAGGCAGTGTTGCTGCGCCAGGTGGGATAGCTATAATGTTAGATTCAGATTTCTTTGTGCATTACCAAAGTGGCAGCTATCTGCAGCATTTATTTAGCTATAAATCACAACTGTCACTGCCCATACTTGACTATATTTATTAAAGCCTTGCACTGTAGAGCCCAGAGTGTTGCCACGCCAACGTGCTGGCGAATTAGACATTCTTTACCGCCAATGCCAAAATCTACCCTCGTTTGGCAGGTGGCGGGTGTTAATTTTAGGCTCTGATGCCATGGTCCCCCTCAGTTTTCTGAGCCCCAAAAAACAACATTTGAAATGATTATGTTTTAGTCAAATATTATATCCGTTTGGGATTCTTGCGGTCAATTTGCAGTGTATACATTATTAGTCATTATGATCCAGCCCCCCGAACTTTACAGCCGTTTGAGATCTCTGTGATTGGATGGTAGAATTGAAGTGTGTTGTTTGTGTTTGCAGGTCAGCCAGTTTGCTGGAGTCGAGCATGCTCCTGAACATCCAGCAGCCTTTTCCCAAGCTAGAGAACACCATCATGGTCCCCACATCCCCTGAATCGGTGAGTAACTGCAGCACACAACAGCTTTTATTTGGTGATTGCTATGGCATTGTTTCCCAACCCTGGTCTTCCAGTACCACCAACAGTACACATTCTTACAAGCACACATGATCATCCTCAAACCCTCAATGAGTTTAATGAGGTGTGCTTGTCTAAGGCTACAACAACGTGTACTGTTGGGGGTACTGGAGAACCAGGGTTGAGCTGTTGGGGGTACTGGAGAACCAGGGTTGAGCTGTTGGGGGTACTGGAGTACCAGGGTTGGGGAACACTGTTGGGGGTGCTGGAGGACCAGGGTTGGGGAACTCTGTTGGGGGTGCTGGAGGACCAGGGTTGGGGAACTCTGTTGGGGGTGCTGGAGGACCAGGGTTGGGGAACACTGTTGGGGGTGCTGGAGGACCAGGGTTGGTGAACTCTGTTGGGGGTGCTGGAGGACCAGGGTTGGGAAACTCTCTGCTAAGAGTTGGTATATTATCAAGAACATGTTCTTTAAAATCTGATCCAAAACATTTGCAATAACAAAGTTACCATTGTCATTAAAGAACACATAATTAACATTCTTTAATAGATAGCTTTGTGTGTATTCTTCATTGGCATCTGCGTTATTTGCAACATTTTCTAAACCGATTCTACAGAACATTTTCTAAACAGATTCCACAGAACATTCTTGAGAATAAAGCATTCTGTTGCTAATATGTCATTCTGACCTGGCTCCCTCAAGAACCTCCTACACAGTCTCTAATACAAAATGTGTGATAGACAATATCCTCTGTGCCCCTCTGTAGAATGATCTGGCTTGTCAGGATGACATTTACAACAACCAGCAATTCAATCTTAAAATCATGAAGCTGAAATGGATCAAGTAGCATATATACCTGTCTGTAAAAACCTTAGAGATGAGGTGATTAATAGATATTTTTTGATTATTAATAATGGAGTTGATTGTCCCTTGTGCCCTTCCGTAGAATGACCCGTGTCAGGACGACCTGAGCACGCTGGCCAACGTGGTGACGTCACTGGCCCACCTGAACAAGGCCCGGGAGATGAACGATGTTACCGACGGCAATGACCTGATGGGCGCGGAAGACACCCTTAGCAATGGAGACAGCTCCATGACGGATCTCCAAGGAGACGAACAGACTGCCAGTGACATCACCCGGTGAGGAGAGGTTTCATACAGGATTTTATTTGATTTTATTATAAACTTTTTATAAAATGTTAATATAGCCTAAGAAGTCAAGGACACAAAACACCAACTATAGCACAGTCACATTTGGAATATCATTATGCTACATGAATTGACTAATAGCCGTACTGATCTTATAACCGATAGGTGTATTAGATGTTCTCAGTGTATCAGAAGGATCTTTGGGGTTCTGTATATCATGGGGCTCAAATTGAATCTTTCCAGCCAAGGGCCGTGTGGTTCTTGTGTTCCTGCCTTGGTTAATTATATTACTCCCAGGCAGTGGTGGAATTGTCATACTTGAGTAAACGTAAAGATACCTTAATAGAAATGACTCAAGTAAAAGTGAAAGTCACCAAGTAAAATACTACTTGAGTAAAAGTCTAAAAGTATTTGGTTTTAAATATACTTAAGTATTAAAAGTAAATGGAATTGCTAAAATGTACTTAAGTATCACAAGTAAAAGTATAGATTTCAACTTCCTTATATTAAGCAAACCAGACACAATTTTCATTTTTTCTTTTTTATTGACGGATAGCCAGAGGCACACTCCAACATTCCGACATAATTTACAAATGAAGCATTTGTGTTTAGTGTGTCCGCCAGATCAGACGCAGTAGGGACGACCAGGGATGTTCTCTTGATAAGTGTGTGAATTGGACCATTTTCCCGTCAAAATGTAACGAGTACTTTTGGGTGTCAGGGAAAATGTATGGAGTAAAAAGTACATTCTTTTCTTTTGGAATGCAGTGAAGTAAAAGTTGCCAAAAATGTAAAGTACAGATACCCCAAAATACTACTTGAGTAGTATTTTTACTTAAGTACTTTACACCACTGCTCTCAGGTTTGCGGTTTCCCATCCAAGAGTAACGTTACTGTCAAGCTTGAAAAGTGTCTTCATCACATTCTGCTGAACCTCAACTTTTCAAAATGAAAGTCATAACCATAGAATACTAGAATGGACATGAACCTTATGTATGGGATAGAAGGTCAGCCATGTTGGTCAACAAAGGTTTGCCAGTGCTGTGTCGTGACGTTGAATTGATTAATGTGACGACTGGTGCTCGTCGAATGATTAACGGTTTATAATTACGTGATTAAATGAATCAGGCAATTATTAACTCGTTAACCTGGGGCACCATGGGAAAGTTTTAGCTTTATGGAGTTTCTATTTATCTCAAAGAATATCAGAATATCGATTTTACAACACTCGCTAATTAATCAATTTCCTCTACAGTCTCATTCCGAATGTTGCATAATCCGGGAATCTGCACAAACCCGAGTCCCACCAATAAGTCCGTACCACACCAATTCAGTTGATTATTTATTTGCTAAAATGATAATATAAGATACACAAACACACAGTCTAGGCTATTGATTAGAACTACGATAAAACAGGTCCCTAGCGGACCAACACAATATGACACGTGTTACACAAAATGGGGATTTCAAAAAAAGAGAGGGAGAGAGAGCGCACGAGAGAAAAACACACTTGGGTGCATTTGTCAGCTATGCTTATTTTAACCCTAACCTTGCCCCGAACTGCCGCTCTTTTGGCTCAGAATATAATGTTGTAATTACGTGTTGAAGGTCTCCGATGGGGTGTCTCTGCGTGGACCGGATTCCGACTTCTCTGATGACGGTCCGTCTTCGCGTGTTTTATAATCTCGGGTCAGAAATGGGCGTTTCTGCCTTCAGGGCAGTTCTCTGGGCGTAACTAGTTACGAGGCTGGAGGTCTGGATTTTACTCAGATACAAGTTAGACAACTAACTTCACATTTCATCTTTACAAAAACATTTTCTTTTTATCTGGACATTTTCCACACAACGTACAATATGCAAACATCAAGCACATACTAGGAAAACTCTTAAAGTTACAATGTGTCCGTTATAATGCTGTCCTTTAACTTTTAATAACATAACGAAAATGACATACATTTTCATTATCCATCTATCGTCATTACCACCATTGTGGCTGACGAAACCTATTGTCCCAAAGGCCATTTATTGCATGTTACTGTTCTGAGGCCGGTTCTCCAATATGCCATCATTCCTTCCATAGTGAGAGGACAAAGAAATGTTGTCTGCTGCCTTAAGATTTACAATGGGCATAAGGTGTCATAAAACCCCCCATCTCCATACCTCTCCATCTCTGCCCCTCTGGTGGGTGTGAGAGATCTCTCTGTAGGGTTGTGGTCCACGGTAACCTGACCCGAGCAGGCCAGTCATGACAGCTGTGATAAGATATTTTTGTAAAACAATGAATGTGAAGAATTTATCTGCACTGTGTGTGTTTGTTAGCTAGCTAGCCAGTCAGTTTTAGAGGAATGATTCCATACATTTTTCAAATGAACTGCCGATATGCCAACGTTCCATTCAAACAATGCAGTCAATCCACATCCAAACACCGGCTGACATCAGTACATGATGGGACTTAGACAAGTTGTAAACTACTACTGATATTGTATCATATAATAGCACTCTCAGCATTCCAAGAAAAACTAAATCTGAGACATTTGTGCTCTGTTTACATATATATTTTATATATTTATATTATTTATTCATATTGTTTTTATAATACAGTGGGGCAAAAAAGTATTTAGTCAGCCACCAATTGTGCAAGTTCTCTCACTTAAAAAGATGAGAGAGGCCTGTAATTTTCATCATAGGTACACTTCAACTATGACAGACAAAATGAGGAAAAAAAATCCAGAAAATCACATTGTAGGATTTTTTATGAATTTATTTGCAAATTATGGTGGAAAATAAGTATTTGGTCACATACAAACAAGCAAGATTTCTGGCTCTCACAGACCTGTAACTTCTTCTTTAAGAGGCTCCTCTGTCCTCCACTCGTTACCTGTATTAATGGCACCTGTTTGAACTTGTTATCAGTATAAAAGACACCTGTCCACAACCTCAAACTGTCACACTCCAAACTCCACTATGGCCAAGACCAAAGAGCTGTCAAAGGACACCAGTAACAAAATTGTAGACCTGCACCAGGTTGGGAAGACTGAATCTGCAATAGGTAAGCAGCTTGGTTTGAAGAAATCAACTGTGGGTGCAATTATTAGGAAATGGAAGACATACAAGACCACTGATAATCTTCCTTGATCTGGGGCTCCACGCAAGATCTCACCCCGTGGGGTCAAAATGATCACAAGAACGGTGAGCAAAAATCCCAGAACCACACGGGGACCTAGTGAATGACCTGCAGAGAGCTGGGACCAAAGTAACAAAGCCTACCATCAGTAACACACTCGCCGCCAGGGACTCAAATCCTGCAGTGCCAGGCGTGTCCCCCTGCTTAAGCCAGTACATGTTCAGGCCCGTCTGAAGTTTGCTAGAGAGCATTTGGATGATCCAGATGAGGATTGGGGAGAATGTCATATGGTCAGATGAAACCAAAATAGAACTTTTGGTAAAAACTCAACTCGTCGTGTTTGGAGGACAAAGAATGCTGAGTTGCATCCAAAGAACACCATACCTACTGTGAAGCATGGGGGTGGAAACATCATGCTTTGGGGCTGTTTTTCTGCAAAGGGACCAGGACGACTGATCCGTGTAAAGGAAAGAATGAATGGGGCCATGTATCGTGAGATTTTGAGTGAAAACCTCCTTCCATCAGCAAGGGCATTGAAGATGAAAGCGTGGCTGGGTCTTTCAGCATGACAATGATCCCAAAAACACCGCCCGAACGAAGGAGTGGCTTCGTAAGAAGCATTTCAAGGTCCTGGAGTGGCCTAGCCAGTCTCCAGATCTCAACCCCATAGAAAATCTTTGGAGGGAGTTGAAAGTCCGTGTTGCCCAGCGACAGCCCCAAAACATCACTGCTCTAGAGGAGATCTGCATGGAGGAATGGGCCAAAATACCAGCAACAGTGTGTGAAAACCTTGTGAAGACTTACAGAAAACGTTTGACCTCTGTCATTGCCAACAAAGGGTATATAACAAAGTATTGAGATAAACTTTTGTTATTGACCAAATACTTATTTTCCACCATAATTTGCAAATAAATAAATTCAAAATCCTACAATGTGATTTTCTGGATTTCTTTTTCTCATTTCGTCTGTCATAGTTGAAGTGTACCTATGATGAAAATTACAGGCCTCTCTGATCTTTTTAAGTTGGAGAACTTGCACAATTGGTGGCTGACTGAATACTTTTTTGCCCCACTGTATATATAGTATATGTTTACATATATTTTATATATTTATACAGTGCTTTTTGTTTATTTTTTTGGCTATTTATAAAACCTGTATAAACTATATTTAGAATTTATATGACAATATTTTAGGTTGATTTACAATTCCATTACACCATTTCTGATACCTCACATGCCTTTATTTTGCCTCTACTGACATTAATTCTAGTTAGACTGGTTTTGGATTTCTCCCCGACTAAGATGGCTGCATTTTGGTCCCAGTATGGAACTTAATGGGTTCATGACATAGCCTCTCTAGTAATGTAATAGGATCTATATGGCCATGACAATCAAAGCCCTTTAAAGCTTAAAGGGCAATTCCGCCATTTCAACCTCATATTCATTATCTTCAGCACCAAACCTACATAGTGCTTTTCCTTCACTGGTACTGTATGGGAATACAGTGCTTTTCTATGATTTGTGGTTAAAAAGAGAAGAAAGGTCCTAAAAAAATTTTAAGTATTCATTTTACACTCAACCTGCCTCGAGTTTTTAGCCAGAGGGAGAGTATTTTCTTGCTCCCCACGTCACCGCAAATCTCATAGTGTTTGAAAATCTCTGTTTTTTAAAATGTTTTAACTCATGGGGTAGAACTTTTTAACTTAATATATTTTTTTCTACCAAACGTAGAAATGTGCAGTTTTCACATAGACACTGGTACTGTGCTGGAGATAATGAACGTAAGGTTGAAATTGCCCTTTTAAGGTTCCTTGTTTGACTTGCCAGAGGTGTGTGTGTCTGGGCAGCCGCATGCTTAATTAGGTTGCTCAAGACTCGCTGGTTTCAAATTTGCCATCAGAATAACCTTACTGTCAAGCTTGTGTTCTTAGGTAATGTGTTTCTTCATCACTTGTTGAATCTCAGGTTTACAAAGGAACCGCATAATGATCAGATCTGTTCTTTTATCTGTACATCTTTTCTTAATCCCTCTCACCTCCTTCTCAAAATGTATTGAAGGTCTGAGGGGAGGGAACGGTTGAGAAGTAGCCGGGGAGATGATGGGGTTTGGACCAATCAAGTTCCAGGAAAAGACTAGACGGTGGAGCCCTCTTAGGGATTATTAAGGGTCCTAGTTTGTAAACTGACCTGTCCATTGTGTCTACCCCACCACCCCAGAGCGTTTGACACTCTGGCCAAGGCCCTGAACCCTGGGGACGGCTCAGCAGGAGACTCTCTGGAAGCCACCATGCAGCTGATGTCAGGAGACCAGTCTGGCCCCGTGGTGGAGCTGGAGGGGCCTCTACTCTCAGACAGCCACGTCCCCTTCAAGGTGAGGTTCTGGGGCCAACGCCTGTAACACCCAGATTCCATCCCAAATGGCACCCTATTCCCTATATAGTGCACAACTTTTGACCAGAGCCCAATGGGTCTTGGTTAAAAGTAGTGCACTATTTAGAGGGAATAGGGTGCCATTTGGGACACTACACCTCTCAAAGGGACAGGGGCTTACCATAACACCTGATTGAAATTCATTAAAGTTATCTTGAAGAAAGGTAGATGTGTTCTCAGTGTCTTAAATAGTGATTCAAGAATCAAGAGGGACTAAGCCAGGATTAATAAAGTGTACTTAATTAATCAATCAACTTTCAGACTTGTCTCTAATGATGTCTAGGCCCATTCTTTCTCCCTCATGTCATGCCGTCTCTCTCTCTCTCTCTCTCTCACTACCTCTTGTTTAACATGTTTGGAATATTTGAAGTAGTGATAGGATTGTGATAGGCTGAGACGTTTATAAACTGCTCAAGTCTCCTTCTATGTATCTCTCTCTTTATCTCTATCTCTCTCTTAACTATCTATATCTCTATCTCTCTCTTATCTATCTCTATCTCTTATCTCTCTCCTATCTATCTCTAGCTGATGATGCCGTTGCCCATGCCTGAGTACCTTAATGTGAACTACATCTGTGAGTCAGCCTCGCGGCTCCTCTTCCTGTCCATGCACTGGGCACGCTCCATACCTGCCTTCCAAGCCTTGGGGTGAGTACCTAGCTACATGCGTACCACTGTGATTCTGTTACACGGAACCAAAATCGGCTGCGCTCGTGCGCCATCGTGCATACATTCATTTTGTCCCCCCACACCAAACACGATCACGACACGCAGGTTAAAATATCAAAACAAACTCTGAACCAATTACATTAATTTGGGGACAGGTCGAAAAGCAGTAAACATTTATGGCAATTTAGCTAGCTAGTTTGCACTTGCTAGCTAATTTGTCCTATTTAGCTAGCTTGCTGTTGCTAGCTAATTTGTCCTGGGATATAAACATTGAGTTGTTATTTTACCTGAAATGCACAAGGTCCTCTACTCCGACAATTAATCCACACATAAAACGGTTAACCGAATTGTTTCTAGTCATCTCTCCTCCTTCCAAGCCTTTTCTTCTTTTGACTTTATATTGCGATTGTCAACTTTCATAAATTAGATGCATTACCGCCACAGACCTCGTTTGTCTTTCAGTCACCCACGTGGGTATAACCAATGAGGAGATGGCACGTGGGTACGTGCTTCTATAAACCAACGAGGGGATGGGAGAGGCAAGACTTGCAGCGCGATCTGCGTCAGAAATAGAACTGACTTCTATTTTAGCCCTTGGCGCGCACGAGCAGTGGGTGCAATAATTTAATAACATATATTTCTAAATTTATTTTGTAATGCTCGCGCACGCGACGCGAGCAGTGTAGTCAGGGACATAGTCTACATTCATGTATCTAATGTAGTTGGAAGCTTATATATCTCTATGTCACTAAGCCTTTTCCTGCCTACTGACCAAAGCCAGCGAACCAAAATGCAGATAAATTGTATAATGTGTTATCCTCAATGATTTTTAAATAGTGTATCCACTGGTATTGTATCAATTCTGTTAAATTATCAAATACAATGCTAAATCATCAAGTAAAAATATACATTATTAAATATACTTAAGCAATAAGGCCCGATGAGGTGTGGTGTATGGCCAATTATCACAAAACCCAGAGGTGCCTAATTGCTATTATAAACTGGTTACAAATGTAATTAGAGCAGTACAACTAAACATTTGATATACCATGGCTTTCAGCCAATCAGAATTCAGGGCTCAAACCACCCAGTTTTATACATTTTATTTATGTAATAAATCCTCTTTTTAATTTCTGTCTCCCAGTGGTCAGGATAATGACATTAACCTGATGAAGGCGTGTTGGAACGAGCTGTTTGCTCTGGGCCTGGCTCAATGCTCCAATGTCATGAATGTCTCCACCATCCTGGCTGCCATCATCAACCACCTTCAGACCAGCCTACAAGATGGTACAGGAGGTGACGGTAAAAATCAATACAATATTCATCACAATATTTACAATAATTGCCAGCAGATGCTTTTAGGTCTTCGGTGGGATTGGGATGAGGGGAGGGAGGGTTGTAACTTAATTTTCGATGTATTTCTGTTTGCTGATGATTTATTATTGCTAAATAAAATATTAATTACCATTTGAAAAGTGTCTACAAAGCAGCATGTATTATCATGTTTCATTGACTTGTCCCCCACCCCTCCTACAGAGAAGCTGTCCCCAGAGAGAGTGAAGCTGGTGATGGAACACATCTGGAGGATGCAGGAGTTTTGTAACAGCATGGCCAAGCTATCCCCTGACGTCTATGAATACGCCTACCTCAAAGCCATCATCCTGTTCAGCCCTGGTGAGTAGGGGAGGAGGGGAGAGGGATGAAGAGCAGTGGGGGAGAAGAGAGGAGCTTAAAGGTTAATTATGGGTTATTGTCATGAAAGAACGATGCATGATGCAACTCACTGCTGCGAAAAGTGATATATCATTGGCCACGTTCCAGAGCGTCTACAAAACAACTGCGCACAAAATCATCACACAACGCCCACCCGGCCTGGCGAAGTGTTTAACACGTCAGTAACCGCATCAATAGGATACAGTGTGACTGCTTTGAAGATTGTCTGGAACACTGCCATTGGTTTAAACATGCACACAGTGACTCTTATGCAGTAACAAGACGACTTGTTCTGTGGATCAAAACAGTGTGTCCCTGTGGCATATTAAGCCGACCAGTCTCGCTGCGGTGCGTTTCTAGTGTGCTATGGCTGCAGACAGTGACTCTGTGGTTGTGTATGTGGCCAGCTGGGAGTTGCTGGCGTCTTTTAAGGCACCTGCTGAGACGACACGCTGACTGGGTAGATTTCTATCACACTCTGAGGAAGATGACTCAAGATGACCATGGCTGTTGGGCTGCTTCGTCTTACCCTGGTGTCTGATGGGAAAAAGAAAGAGAAGGTGCCTCTGTACTTTCACACTTCTTAGTGTAGCTGGGTGCTGCCAGTCAGCAAGGACGGAGAGTGGGAAGAGAAGAAAACAGTTCTGTAACCTAGGAGTTATGCCTACCTCAAACACCTAGTTCTCTTCGGTACTGGTTGGGGGATTGGAGCAGTTTCATTATGTAAATGATTTGGGGAAAAGTGCTGATGAAAGAGAAAAGGAAGGATATGTGATGTAATTCGTCGTTGGGTAAAAAGTGCAGTAATTGGTTTAAACGTGTTGCACCGTAGGCGTTAACATGGCGACTTGTTCTCTGTTACACACCACTTAGTGTAGCTAGGTGCTGCCCTTGTTAGTGTAGCTAGGTGCTGCCCTTGTTAGTGTAGCTGGGTGCTGCCCTTGTTAGTGTAGCTAGGTGCTGCCCTTGTTAGTGTAGCTGGGTGCTGCCCTTGTTAGTGTAGCTAGGTGCTGCCCTTGTTAGTGTAGCTAGGTGCTGCCCTTGTTAGTGTAGCTGGGTGCTGCCCTTGTTAGTGTAGCTAGGTGCTGCCCTTGTTAGTGTAGCTGGGTGCTGCCCTTGTTAGTGTAGCTGGGTGCTGCCCTTGTTAGTGTAGCTAGGTGCTGCCCTTGTTAGTGTAGCTGGGTGCTGCCCTTGTTAGTGTAGCTAGGTGCTGCCCTTGTTAGTGTAGCTAGGTGCTGCCCTTGTTAGTGTAGCTGGGTGCTGCCCTTGTTAGTGTAGCTGGGTGCTGCCCTTGTTAGTGTAGCTGGGTGCTGCTCTTGTTAGTGTAGCTGGGTGCTGCCCTTGTTAGTGTAGCTAGGTGCTGCCCTTGTTAGTGTAGCTGGGTGCTGCCCTTGTTAGTGTAGCTAGGTGCTGCCCTTGTTAGTGTAGCTAGGTGCTGCCCTTGTTAGTGTAGCTGGGTGCTGCCCTTGTTAGTGTAGCTAGGTGCTGCCCTTGTTAGTGTAGCTGGGTGCTGCCCTTGTTAGTGTAGCTGGGTGCTGCCCTTGTTAGTGTAGCTAGGTGCTGCCCTTGTTAGTGTAGCTGGGTGCTGCCCTTGTTAGTGTAGCTAGGTGCTGCCCTTGTTAGTGTAGCTAGGTGCTGCCCTTGTTAGTGTAGCTGGGTGCTGCCCTTCAGACAACAGTTCCCAGATTCTCAGCAAACTATTTAAACAAAGTGAAGTAAGTCCGGTGTCCCTGTGGGTTAGCTGTGTACATAAAGGGAGAGTTATTATGAATACTGGAGAGTTGCACCCAGTCCTTTTGTTGATTCTAATTGTTCTGTGTCTCTGCCAAGAAATGTTTGATATGAAAACGCCTACTGCTAAATATAATAGACGGCAATAGTGGAGGATGACGGCAACTATATAATCGGGGCGGGTGAAACTTTCACTGGGGAAAGGACCCCCAGTTTTATTATTGGAATGGGATACCAAATGAGGCAACAGTGTCCCGAGTGGTCGGGTAGGCTGTTTGGAATGTTTATCCGACTGAATAAAAATTATTATGCCCCCAATTCTAAAAACAAAATTGCGCCCCTGTCTGTAATGAAGGACAACTATAAAACTATAATAGCGGTGAAATGGAAACATGCACACGGTCAGGGACAGTTGTTTGGTAACCACGGTGACAGATGCTGGGTTTCTCTTTGCTGTAGACCACATTTCCTTTTATTTAACGTGTGTGTGTGTGTGTGTGTGTGTGTGTGTGTGTCGTAGACCACCCAGGTATAGACAACACCCTACAGATTGAGCGTTTCCAGGAGAAAGCCTACATGGAGCTTCAGGACTATGTAACTCGGACCTACCCTGAAGACTCATATCGGTCAGTAACGTCTCATCACGCATCACTGCATCTCATTATAACGTCTCATCACTGCATCTCATCACTGCATCTCAATATAACGTCTCATTACGCATCACTGCATCTCAATATAACGTCTCATCACGCATCACTGCATCTCATTATAACGTCTCATTACGCATCACTGCATCTCAATATAACATCTCATTACGCATCACAATATAACATCTCATCACGCATCACTGCATCTCAATATAACGTCTCATCACGCATCACTGCATCTCAATATAACGTCTCATCACGCATCACTGCATCTCATTATAACGCCTCATTACGCATCACTGCATCTCATTATAACGTCTCATCACGCATCACTGCATCTCATTATAACGTCTCATCACGCATCACTGCATCTCATTATAACGTCTCATTACGCATCACTGCATCTCATTATAACGTCTCATCACGCATCACTGCATCTCATTATAACGTCTCATCACGCATCACTGCATCTCAATATAACGTCTCATCACGCATCACTGCATCTCAATATAACGTCTCATCACGCATCACTGCATCTCATTATAACGTCTCATCACGCATCACTGCATCTCAATATAACGTCTCATCACGCATCACTGCATCTCAATATAACGTCTCATCACGCATCACTGCATCTCAATATAACGTCTCATCACGCATCACTGCATCTCATTATAACGTCTCATTAAGCATCTCATTATAACATCTCATTACGCATCTCATTATAACATCTCATTACACATCACTGCATCACAATATAACATCTCATTACACATCACTGCATCTCAACATAACATCTCATTACGCATCTCATTATAACATCTCATTACGCATCAATGCATCACAATATAACATCTCATTACGCATCACTGCATCTCAATATAACATCTCATTACGCATCACTGCATCTCAATATAACATCTCATTACGCATCACTGCATCTCAATATAACATCTCATTACGCATCTCAATATAACATCTCATTACGCATCACTGCATCACAATATAACATCTCATTACGCATCACTGCATCTCAATATAACATCTCATTACGCATCACTGCATCTCAATATAACATCTCATTACGCATCACAATATAACATCTCATTACGCATCACTGCATCTCAATATAACATCTCATTACGCATCACTGCATCTCAATATAACATCTCATTACGCACCACTGCCTCTCAATATAACATCTCATTACGCACCACTGCATCTCAATATAACATCTCATTACGCATCACTGCATCACAATATAACATCTCATTACGCACCACTGCATCTCAATATAACATCTCATTACGCATCACAATATAACATCTCATTACGCATCACTGCATCTCAATATAACATCTCATTACGCACCACTGCATCTCAATATAACATCTCATTACGCATCGCTGCATCACAATATAACATCTCATTACGCATCACTGCATCACAATATAACATCTCATTACGCATCTCAATATAACATTTCATTACGCATCACTGCATCTCAATATAACATCTCAATGTAACATCTCATTACGCATCACTGCATCTCAATATAACATCTCATTATAACATCTCATTACGCATTTCATTATAGCATCTCATTACGCATCACTGCATCTCAATATAACATTTCATAACGCATCACTGCATCTCAATATAACATCTCAATGTAACATCTCATTACGCATCACTGCATCTCAATATAACATCTCATTACGCACCACTGCATCTCAATATAACATCTCATTACGCATCACTGCATCACAATATAACATCTCATTACGCATCACTGCATCTCAATATAACATCTCATTACGCATCACTGCATCACAATATAACATCTCATTACGCATCTCAATATAACATTTCATTACGCATCACTGCATCTCAATATAACATCTCAATGTAACATCTCATTACGCATCACTGCATCTCAATATAACATCTCATTACGCATCTCAATATAACATTTCATTACGCATCACTGCATCTCAATATAACATCTCAATGTAACATCTCATTACGCATCACTGCATCTCAATATAACATCTCATTACGCATCACAATATAACATCTCATTACGCATCACTGCATCACAATATAACATCTCATTACGCATCTCAATATAACATCTCATTACGCACCACTGCATCACAATATAACATCTCATTACGCATCACTGCATCTCAATATAACATCTCATTACGCATTTCATTATAGCATCTCATTACGCATCACTGCATCTCAATATAACATCTCATTACGCATCACTGCATCTCAATATAACATCTCATTACGCATCTCATTATAACATCTCATTACGCATCTCATTATAACATCTCAATATAACATCTCATTACGCATTTCATTATAGCATCTCATTACGCATCACTGCATCTCAATATAACATCTCATTACGCATCACAATATAACATCTCATTACGCATCACTGCATCTCAATATAACATCTCATTACGCATCTCATTATAACATCTCATTACGCATCTCATTATAACATCTCAATATAACATCTCATTACGCATTTCATTATAGCATCTCATTACGCATCACTGCATCTCAATATAACATCTCATTACGCATCACAATATAACATCTCATTACGCATCACTGCATCTCAATATAACATCTCATTACGCATCTCATTATAACATCTCATTACACATCACTGCATCACAATATAACATCTCGTTACGCATCACAATTTTCAATCTCAATACGCATCACTATGTCTCACTGTACATCATTGGCAAAGCATTGGTCTCTCTCTCTCTCTGTATCTCTGTATCTCTGTCTCTCTCTCTCTCTCTCTCTCTCTGTCTAAATGTTTCCTCTTCTCTTCCACCATCTCTCCTCTTCTCTATTAAATTGTCAAATTCAAATGCTTTATTGGCATGGAATGCATGGATATATTGTCCATTTAATAACAGCCCTCCCTCTCTCTCTCCTGTCAGGTTATCCAAGCTGCTGCTGCGTCTCCCGGCCCTGCGGCTGATGAGTGCAGCGGTAACAGAGGAGCTGTTCTTCACTGGCCTCATCGGCAACGTGCAGATAGACAGCATCATCCCTTACATCCTCAAGATGGAGTCCACCGACTACAACAGCCAGGTGGGCACTGGCGTCTGACCTCTGACCCCACCCACTCCGACCCTGGTCACCACGGCAACCACCGGCGTCACAAGGTCACCATGGTAACAACATCACCTGTTCGCCAATGTAGGCAAACAGCCATGGAAACGTTAACATTCTTAAGGGGGTAAAACTGCAGGGTTGTGTTCATTAGGGCACACCATTAGCAAAACGTTTTGCAACGGACAATGAAAAGGAGCATTTATTTTATTGGACAAGTTCAGGTAGTACCTGCCTGTTTTCTTTCTTCTTTTTCTTTCTCTGTTTCTGACATTTTTCTTTCCCGTTTGATGCCAACTGAACAGGAACCAGTTTGGTTGCGTTTTGACCACCTCCCCTCAACAGAAACTGAAGGTTTTCTCTGGAATCTGATGACAACTTCCTCAGTGCTGAAACAACAATCCTCCTCTTTGTCCCCCCCTGAAAATACCTTCGCTCAGAAGACTATTTAGTACACACAGATCCAGAGGTTATAGCTGGCTTGCCTAGCGCTGTCCATTCACGAAATGAACTTTGAATCAGTCAAGCATTGTAGAGCTTTTTTATTCATGTGTACAGGGTTATTTTATTCTTATCTTCATCCTTTCATTTTGTGTTTCTGATTTTGTTTGTGTTTTGATGAATGAACGGACAGAGGAGCCGTTTTGCTTCTTTTTTTTTTCCAACAGCCCCCTCATCTGTTTTCAACTTGCGCTTTTTTATTTTGTAAAGATTTGACTTGCGTTTGTAATGATGATGATGATGATGATGATGATGATGATATTTGGTCAGTGTATTAAGGTTATAACCGTTTTTAGATGGTATAGTTTGTTTGCCAGTCCGAAGGAACAGGCTTGCATCATGAGTCGATTCTTCATGGAACATATGGAATATGCAACATGTGGAACTCATAGAATCATGTATGTGTGTGTGTATATATAAATATGTATATAGGAAGAAGTGAAGAAAAAGCTATCATGGACAATAGCTTATTACAAGAATTCCAGCTTTTGGACATGTAGTTGCTAAAACAATTGTGAAGTCATTTGAAAATTAAATAGAAACTTTCAATGGTCATTCACATTTATTTTACAATAAATAAAAAAAAATCACGCCTTTTCAATTAGATGTTTCTTTTTATGATTACTGCATTAGCTTTTCACATCAAAGGGGAATCAATGTTATGGCGTCACTTGAGCAAAGCAAGATACACTATACAGTTTATACACAAAAGTATGTGGACACCCCTTCAAATTAGTGGATTCGGCTATTTCAGCCAAACCCATTGCTGACAGGTGTATAAAATCGAGCACACAGCCATGCAATCTCCATAGACAAAAATGTTTGCAGTAGTGTGGCCTTATTGAATAGCTTAGTGTCTTTAAACGTGGCACCATCATAGAATGCCACCTTTCCAACAAGTCAGTTTGTCAAATTTCTTCCCTACTAGAGGGGACCCGGTCAACTGTAAGTGCTGTTATTGTGATGTGGAAACGTCCAGGAGCAACAGCGACTCAGTCGCGGAATGGTAGGCCACACAAGCTCACAGAATGGGGACTGCCAAGTGCTGAAGCGCTTAGCGTGTAAAAATCGTCTTTCCTCGGTTGCAACACTCACTACCGAGTTCCAAACTGCCTCTGGAAGCAACGTCAGCACAATAACTGTTTGTCGGGAGCTTTGTGAAATGGATTTCCATAACCAAGCAGTCGCACACAAGCATAAGATCAACTAGCAGTTGGAGTGCTGTAAAGCTCGCCGCCATTAGACACTGGAGCAGTGGAAACGCGTTCGCTGGAGTCACGAATCATGCTTCACCATCTGTCAGTCTGATGGACGAATCTGTGTTTGGCAGATGCCAGGAGAACGCTACCTGCTCCAATGCATAGTGCCAACTGTACAGTTTGGTTGAGGAGGAATAGTCTTGGGCAGTTCTTTATGGTTTGGGCTAGGCCACTTAATTCCAGTGAAGGGAAATATTAACGCTACAGCATACAATGACATTCTAGATGATTCTGTGCTTCCAACTTTGTGGCAACAGTTTGGGGAAGGCAATTTCCTGTTTCAGCATGACAATGCCCCGTGCACAAAGCGAGGTCCATACAGAAATGGTTTGTCAAGATCGGTGTGGAAGAATTTGACTGGCCTGCACAG
This sequence comes from Brachymystax lenok tsinlingensis, assembly GCA_030435695.1. Lineage (NCBI taxonomy): Eukaryota > Metazoa > Chordata > Actinopteri > Salmoniformes > Salmonidae > Brachymystax > Brachymystax lenok. Next base: position 49,047,193 of record CM059818.1, read on the forward strand.
AGCCCTGACCTCAACCCCACTGAACACCTTTGGGATGAATTGGAACGCCGACTGCGAAACAGGCCTTATCACCCAACATCAGTGCCCGACCTCACTAATGCTCTTATGGCTGAATGGAAGCAAGTTCCCACAGCAATGTTCCAACATCTAATGGAAAGCCTTCCCAGAAGAATGGAGTCAGTTATAGCGGCAAAGGGGGATCAACTCCATATCAATGCCCATGATTTTTAGAATTAGATGTTCGACGAGCAGGTGTCCACATACTTTTGGTAATGTAGTGTACGATGGTGGTTCAACTGGTCTGTACAGGTAGGTTAGCCTACATTCGGGGTAAATTAGGAGGCAGAGAAAATTCCGGAGTTCAATGACTTTACATATGGGGCCGGTTTCCCAGACACTGATCAAAGTCTTGGATTAAAAATCTAAATCAATGGAGATTCTACATTTTAAAGCGCTTTATAGTCCAGGACCTTAATCTGAGTCTGGGGAAACCTGACTTTAAGAGTTATTGATGGTGACCCACCCCCCCAAGTTTTTATTGTATTCAAGAAGTTCGATAACACTTTTATGGAATGCCTGTGTTGCAATTCCATGGTAACAGAATGATGATTGACACTTGGGGTGTGTTCGTAAATTCAATCTGGAGTGCCAGAGTGCCCTCTGGGTGTTCGTAAAAATCAGAACGTTGTCAGATTGTCCATTAGTAAATTCAGAGCGTTGTCAGATTGTCCGTTAGTAAATTCAGAGTGTTGTCAGATTGTCCGTTAGTAAATTCAGTGTTGTCAGATTGTCCATTAGTAAATTCAGAGTGTTGTCAGATTGTCCGTTAGTAAATTCAGAGCGTTTGGCTGTCAGAGTGCACACTGGACTCTCTGGTCGAGGAGGAGGGTTGATCCGAGCGTTCTGACCTCACAACGGCAGTCAAGCACCCGAGCTAACTGGCTAACGTTGGCTAGCTTTCTCGCTACTTCCAGACACAAATGAGAGAACACCTCACTGACCATTTTACTCACTAGCAGAGCTGGTTAGGCTGTTTTCATGTTATCCAGAGCTGGTTAGGCTGTTTTCATGTTGTCCAGAGCTGGTTAGGCTGTTTTCATGTTATCCAGAGCTGGTTAGGCTGTTTTCATGTTATCCAGAGCTGGTTAGGCTGTTTTCATGTTGTCCAGAGCTGGTTAGGCTGTTTTCATGTTGTCTAGAGCGTTGGTGACTAACTGCTGCTGGCAACAATTTAATTACGCTTTTTTTGCCGACGATTATTGACATCGGCCATATTCAACGGGTGTTCAGAGTTGTCAATTATTCTGTGCTCTGGCACACTCAGACGAGAGTGCTCTGAAATTGGAGTAGATAGCCAGAGTGAATTTACGAACGCACCCTTAATGATGTAACCATTTAGCTGAGATTATGTGTTTACCTCCAATTCACCCAATCTACAGATCAATATCAGGTCAATTCCATGGTAACAGATTCCACGGCAACAGATTTTTCACTTTAAAATGTATGTCAAACAAAAAACAATGATTGCAAAGTTAAACAAACCGTACAACTCAATGCACAAGGATGAATTTGAATCGTTTCCACAAAAAAAAAGTGCAAAACCACATTTACTTGAAGAACAGTGCAGAATGACGGTTTGCTCTGTTTTTGCCGTCTTTCTGTTACCAAACTGTACTATTCATCAAGTACAGGGCATTCGGAAGGTATTCAGATCTCTTCCGTTTTTCCACATTTTGTTATGTTACAGCCTTATTCTAAAATGTATTCAATATTTTTTTTTACCTCATCAATCTACACACAATACCCCATAATGACAAAGCAAAAACAGGTTTTCAGAAATGTTTGTAAATGTATTACAAATAAACACATACCTTATTTACGTAAGTATTCAGACCCTTTGCTATGAGACTCAAAATTTAGCTCAGGTGCATCCTGTTTCCATGTCTCATCCTTGATGTTTCTACAACTTGATTGGAGTCCACCTGTGGTAAAGTCAATTGATTGGACATGATTTGAAAAGGCTTTGAAAAGGCACACACCTGTCTATATAAGGTCTCACAGTTGACCGTGCATGTCAGAGAAAAAAACAAGCCATGAGGTCAAAGGAATTATCTGTAGAGCTCCGAGACAGGATTGTGTCGAGGCACAGATCTGAGGAAGGTTATCAAAACATTTCTGTAGAATTGAAGGTCCCTAAGAACACAGTTGCCTCCATCATTCTTAAATGGAAGAATTTTGGAACCACCAAGACTCTTCCTAGAGCTGGCTACCCGGCCAAACTGAGCAATTGGGGGAGAAGGGCCTTGATCAAGACAAGCCACTCCTCAGTTAAAGCACATGACATCCCGTTTGCCAAAAGGCACCTAAAGGACTGTCAGACCATGAGAAACAAGATTTTCTGGTCTGATGAAACCAAGATCGAACTCTTTGGCCTGAAGGCCGAGCATCGCGTCTGGAGGAAACCTGGCACCATCTCTACGGTGATGCATGGTTGCCTCCAGTATCATGCTGTGGGGATGTCCCTCAGGATTGAGGGAAAGATGAACGGAGCAAAGTACAGAGAGGTCCTTGATGAAAACCTGCTCCAGAGTGCTCAGGACCTCAGAATGGGGGCTAAGGTTCACCTTCCAACAGGAAAATGACCCTAAGCGCACAGCCAAGACAAAGCAGGAGTGGCTTCAGGACAAGTCTCTGAATGTCTTTGAGTGCCCCAGTCAGAGCCCAGACTTGAACCCGATCGAACACCTCTGGAGAGACGCTCCCCATCCAACCTGACAGAGCTTGAGAGGATCTGCAGAGAAGAATGGGAGAAACTCCCCAAATACAGGTGCTTGTAGCATCATACCCAAGAATACTCGAGGCTGTAATCGCTGCCAAAGGTGCTTCAACAAAGTACTGAGTAAAGGGTCTGAATACTTATGTAAATGTGATATTTCAGTTTATTTTTTATAAAATTTTATAAAACCCGTTTTTGCTTTGTCATTATGGGTATTGTGTGTAGATTGAGGGTTTTACATTTTTTTAATACATTTTAGAATAAGGCTGTAGCGTAACAAAATGTAGAAAAAGTCAAGGGGTCAGAATACTTTCCGAATGCACTGTAAATGTGTTTTATTCAAATGTTCTGTGGATATTCTTAAAATTAATCCTTATGCATAGAGTTGGTTTGTTTAACTTTGCAATCATTGTTTTTGTTTGACGTACATTTTAAAGTGAAAAATCTGAGTCTGCATCATTCTGTTACCATGGAATTTCACTGATATTGATCTGTAGATGAGGTGAATTGGAGGTAAACACATGCTCTCAGCTAAATGGTTACATCAAGTGTCCCATTAGCCTGTCCAACCCATACCCCCTCTTGTATTCTGAGAGGCTATAAGCTATGAAGCTAAGAGATCTGTCTATAAGCAGCTTTATATAGGCTATGTATAGCAGCTAAAAGAGTCTATAGCGCAAAGGCTGTAAGCATTTAAATTGTAATAGAATTTGAGAGAAGTGATATTGCTTAATTTCATACAGTTTTAGTAGGTGATACACGACATGAGAATTGCAATTTCTATTGATCATGCTGCTGGACTGATGTTGCGTACCCACTGTTTCTTTAAATTGGGAAGGTCACCAATCTGCATCAATGTTCTCTCTGTGAGGATCAGAAAAGGGACAATTATTTACCCACAGATTGTTTCCATATCTGTACCTTGAATCTTTTCAAAACTGCAAAATGTGTATCTCAGGGTATCTGATGGTTGCGTCTGGTGTTTATTATCAGTCTAAGGTGGAAGAAGCGTCAATGAAAGGGAGGGCATAGACTGACAGTTAGTCGTATTTGTCTATCAATATTTTATGAGGGGGTAGCAGTGACACACACACACAACCCCCTATACACCCCTGTGTGTGTGTGTGTGTGTGTGTGTGTGTGTGTGTGTGTGTGTCACTATGACCCTGTCTACACACACTGACTGTAGTCCTAATCCCTGCTTTGCTGTAGCCACCTGGTGAACGTGTCCTACTAATGAAACTCATTGGGTAAGCACATTAAAACTTGATGACCTAGTGAATACGTTGCTGGCTTGTGTTTGTCAGGTAGCCAGGGATCCAATATCCTCATATATGATTGTGCCGATTCTGCAAGGCTCCCGAGTGGTGCAGCAGTCTAAGGCACTGCATCTTAGTGCAAGAGGCGTCACTACAGTCCCTGGTTCGAAACCAGGCTGTATCACATCCAGCCGTGATTGGGAGTCTGCCATAGGGCGGCGCACAAGTGGCCCAGCGTCGTCCGGGTTTGGCCGGGGTAGGCCGTCATTCTAAATAAGAATATGTTCTTAACTGACTTGCCTAGTTAAAGGTTAAACGTTTTTTTTAAAGGCCCCTATCATATTGTCAATAAAGTCCCACTACTAAAAGGCAATATCTCATACTGCATTACACCGTATTCAAAAAGAATCTCAGAGTAGAAGTGCTGATCTAGGATCAGGTACTCCCTGGCCATATATTCAAATCTGATCCTATATCAGCATTCCGACTCTTTATGAGTATAGGCCCTGTTCTCTGTCTGTGTCCATTCTGGTGACCCATCACTCATAAGATGTTTTTGTATGTAACCAAAATGGCACCCTTTTCCCTTTATAGTGCACTACTTTTGACCAGGGCTCTGGTCCCTATTCCCTGTATAGTGCACTACTTTTGACCAGGCGCTGGTCCCTATTCCCTTTATAGTGCACAACTTTTGACCAGGGCCCTGGTCCCTATTCCCTTTATCGTGCACTACCAGGGCTCTGGTCAAAAGTACTGCACTATAAAGGGAATAGGGTGTCATTGCAGGCACAACCCAAAGCCTCACTAATAAATCAAGAGTGGAAGGATTACAACAACAACACGCCTGTGTGAATTACAGATAAGGTATTCTATTCAGGTAGGAAGCCTTCCAACACGTTAAAAGCTCATTTATATTTTCACAGTTTCACAGTTGGAGAACCCCCGAGTTGGGCGGATGAAACTAGTCGTAAACACTAAGAATCCTACATGAATACATGAATGAAAAAGGCTTGTGGGACTTGGCCAAGACTAGAATGGCTGGCCTGTTCCCAATCCCATGGCCGCTGGTCCTGGTAGGGTGGATCTCTTTGAGCAAAGAGTAAACACTCAAGGCACTGTCCTTTGTCCTTTTTGTTTCTAGTCCTTAATTGCTTTGAGGGCTAGCTTTGTTTGGTTTGATACTGGCCCTAGGGGGAATGGGTTAGATAAGGTGTGTGTGTGTGTTGTGTGTGTGCGTGCATGCGAGAAGAGACTACTGTGGCAGCCTACATTTGTCCTTTCAGATTTTCATCAATTTATTATGGTGTCATCAGTTTCTGTTGTTTAACATGTTTGCAATGTTTGGAGTAGTGATAGGATTATGATAGGCTGAGACATTTGCAAACTGCTCAATTCACTGTCTCCAGTATGGTGGAGGGTGGAACGATAGTAGGAAAAAGGTTATAAGGACACGCATGTAGCCCAACCCGATATTTAATTTCAGAATTTATTAGGCAAGGATTTGGTTAAGGTTAGGGTTAAGGTAAAGGTCAGTTGTAGGTTTTGACTGGTCGGTTTAAGCGTCGGCTGTGTCCATATTCTCACCCACGACAGAACGATAGGGGTTAACCTCCTCGGGCTCGGCAGACCGTAAAGTGGGTGGAGTCTGAGTGCACATTGTTTAGTGTTTTCGGCTTTGGAGAGAGAGAGAGAGAGACAGACAGAGAGAGAGAGAATGGTCATATCAGTCTGTGTGAAGGTTCAGTCGACAACGATCTTGTGAGACTACAAATAATGAAACATCGTGAACGGAACACTACACCGACTCAAATTCCTAAACCCAACCGAGAGACCAACTCGATGATTATGGCCACCGCTGACTCAGCAGTGAGAAGTTTATCAGAAGTCGAAAAATACCTTAACAGCCGGAACGAAATGGTAATAACGACTTTTTCATTATTTCTTCTACTCCACATAGCCTACGCTGCTCAAAGATTGGAGGCATTGTACTGTATCGTGATCATAATGCAGCGAAAACATCCATATGCGGAACACCTGCTGTGTCCCCGTTTTCGTTCAAATCTGATTTTACTCACTGGGTCATTCATTTCTTATGTAGGCTTTTGCGCCCATGAATTGGTCTGCTGTCTTAGCGTATTGAGGCTCTCTAGTATGTAGGCTACCTTGTGTACAACTGTTTGTGTTCATTACATTTTAGGGTAACTTGGAGATGTTTACGTCATTTTCGTTTAGCCTTCTATTATTTTCAGCCCTGTTCATATTTTAACAGATTTTTAAAACACAATCATATCATTCAGAATGGCCTAATACATGTTTGGTTGATATTTGAGAAAAAAGGAACATTGTATTTAACTGTGATTAAAAAAAATTAACAGTTAAAATAAAAAAATAACATAGTAGAATGATTTTGGTTCATTGCAATGTGACCTCCTGGTGTCGAAAGCAATGTTCTGTTCTCTCTTCTCTGTTCCGTTCTCTGTTCTTCTGTTCTGATCTCTTACAATGGTTACTGCTCCAAATGACAGCTGGATAGACATGTTAGGAGTCAGATAAATGTTTTAACAGCTGGATAGACATGTTAGGAGTCAGATAAATGTTTTAACAGCTGGATAGACATGTTAGGAGTCAGATAAATGTTTTAACAGCTGGATAGACATGTTAGGAGTCAGATAAATGTTTTAACAGCTGGATAGACATATTAGGAGTCAGATAAATGTTTTAACAGCTGGATAGACATGTTAGAGTCAGATAAATGTTTTAACAGCTGGATAGACATGTTAGGAGTCAGATAAATGTTTTAACAGCTGGATAGACATGTTAGGAGTCAGATAAATGTTTTAACAGCTGGATAGACATGTTAGGAGTCAGATAAATGTTTTAACAGCTGGATAGACATGTTAGGAGTCAGATAAATGTTTTAACAGCTGGATAGACATGTTAGGAGTCAGATAAATGTTTTAACAGCTGGATAGACATGTTAGGAGTCAGATAAATGTTTTAACAGCTGGAGAGTTTTAGCTCATTCCATGTTATTACAATGTTACAGCTGTACAAGTATTATCAAATACCCCAGGGTCTAATTGAATAACATGGACTTTGTGCACATCATGTAAACGACTTGAGCACTTGCTAAATGTATTGATAGTTTACACCTTATTTCCAGTAGAGGATAAAACAACCTTATGTTTCAAGATGCATTTAAATGGTTGTAAATATCAGAGTGGCACAATTAAGGAAGTCGTTGTTGAACACTGATCCTAATACTAGGCCACCATGCAAATCTAAAACAAAACCTTTCTCTTATAGGCCACACACACACACACACACACAGTTTCCTCCTGCCTGGAGCATGGTGTGTCCCGTGATTGTTTGTGAAGATATTACAAACCAGAAAATCACTCAACTGTTAAAGCGAGAGCAAGTTGTTTCTCTTTCTCCTGTAGCGATCGTGCCTTCAAGGCAAATTTACATTTTAGGGATTAACTGCTTTGTCTGACTGTTGACTGACTGTTGACTGACTGTTGACTGGCTGGTTATTTCCAGGCTGTTTATCATGTTTGAACTTGAGTGATGTCTTGACCTGGTTGTTGAAAGTGTCAAGTCCAAGTTCCTTTATTACTTCACTCTCTGCCTCACCCCTCCTTCGCAATATGAGTTATAAATTAACATCCACATGGTTCATCTGGTCAGTTTTGACATTTCTCACCTCAATTATAGCTACACAGATCCCACTTCAAGTCAAATTTTATTTGTCACATGCGACGAATACAACAGGTGTAGACCTTACTGTGAAATGCTTACTTACAAGCCCTTAACCAACAAGGCAGTTCAATAGAAATAGAGTTAAGAAAATATTTACTAAATAAACAAAGGTAAAAAAATGAAATAAAAGTAACACAATAAAATAGCAATAGCGAGGCTGGGTACCGGGAACCGAGTGCGCGGCTACAGGTTAGTCGAGGTAATTTGTAAAGTGACTATGCATAGATAATAAACAGAGAGTAGCAGCAGGGTAAACACAAAGGGGGTCAATGTAAATAGTCTGGGTGGTCATTTAATTAATTGTTCAGCAGTCATATGGCTTAAGGGTAGAAGCTTTTAAGGAGCCTTTTGGTCCTAGACTTGGCGCTCTGGTACCTCTTGCCGTGAGGTAGCAGAGAGAAAAGTTCTTGACAGGTGACTGGAGTCTTTGAGAAAGAATTGGGCCTTTCTCTGACACCTCCAAGTATAGAGGTCCTGGATGGCAGCAAGCTTGGCCCCAGTGATGTACTGGGCCGGACGCACTACCCTCTGTAGCGCCTTATGGTCGGATGCCGAGCATTTGCCATACCAGGCGGTGATGCAACCAGTCAGGATGCTCTCGATGGTGCAGCTGTATAACTTTTTGAGGATCTGGGGACCCATGACAAATCTTTTCAGTCGCCTGAGGGGGAAAAGATTTTCTCGTGGCCTCATGACTGTCTTGGTGTGTTCGGACCATGATAGTTTGTTGGTGATGTGGACACCAAGGAACTTGAAACTCTTGACCCGCTCCACTACTGCCCTGTCGATGTGAATGGGGTGTGTTTGGCCCTCCTTTTCCTGTAGTCCACGATCAGCTCCTTTGTCTTGCTCATGTTGAGGGAGAGGTTGTTGTTCTGGCACCACACTGCCAGTTCTCCGACCTCCTCCCTATAGGCTGTCTCATCGTTGTCGGTGATCAGGCCTACCACTGTTGTGTCATCAGCAAACTTAATGATGGTGTTGGAGTTTTGCTTGGCCACGCAGTCGTGGGTGAACAGGGAGTACAGGAGGGGAGTAAGCACACACCCCTGAGGGGCCCCTGTGTTGAGGATCAGTTGTTGCCTACCCTTACCACCTGGGGGGCGGCACATCAGAAAGTCCAGGATCCAAGTTGCAGAGGGAGGTGTTTAGTCCCAGGGTCCTTAGCTTAGTGATTAGCCTTGTGGGCACTATGGCGTTGAACGCTGATCTGTAGTCAATGAACAGCATTCTCACATAGGTGTTCCTTTTGTCCAGGGTGGGAAAGGGCGGTGTGGAGTGCGATTGAGATTGCGTCATCTGTGGATCTCTCTAACACCAATGTCCTTAATGCATTGCACTGGGCTGCAATCCAACTGTAGGCCTATGCTTGATATACTTTATAGGGAAATGTATCTACATCGATATACATGCTTTATTCCTTAGCCTACCAAGGTTAATATAGTTTTGTGATTTAATATTGGTTTTATTTCCATTCGTTTATAGATTTTTATTCAGCTTTGTTTCAGTTAGTTTTCAGACATGATTTACAATTTGTTATTTAGTTTAAGTTTGATAAAAACATTTATATTTCATTTTAGTGTTAGTGACAGAAAGTAGCATATGTGTGGTAGGAGCCATTTATCTGCTTTTAGGATGTCACTTCTTGCCACTGGGGGGTCAGTAATACATAAGGCGATAGACATAACATCTCTGTATCTGTTTCATGATGGCGTCTATAAGAGCATGGGCAGCGCCATTGAGGCCATTTCCGTCTTATATAGTCAATATTCTTCTTCACAAGTAAAATGAATTGGCTGATCCCTCCTGATGACCAGGCTATCACGACTCCAACCGCGTTATCAAGTTATGCCAACCGGGAAATCAAGTTATGCCAACCGGGGCATCAAGTCATGCCAACCGGGACATCAAGTCATGCCAACCGGGACATCAAGTCATGCCAACTGGGCCATCAGGAGGGATTAGCCAATGAAGTTAGAAGTCCCGCCCAGTTGACTAGATCAAAATGGCGAAAGTCCTCAATGGCACTGCCCATGCTAACAGACATTTGACCGCTAGAGGACCATACAACTCCATGGTCAGGACAGGTTTGGTTAGGTTTAAATATTAAAACAATCCTAATGTGACTTGGATTTAAAGGATAAGCACTATTTAAAAAAAAAACTTTAGTAGATTTTAGAAGAATCAAGTACCTTTATCTGACAGAGAGAGGAAACAACAAATGAAGTTATGTTATGTAAAGTTATGTTTATGTAATATTAAACATGTTTTACTGACAAATAGGGTTAATGAAAACACCTGCAACGGCAAAAACATAAACAATTCAACACTTCTTCACAAATCTATCATGTCACAGCCAGCTTGTGTTTGTGTGGGGGGTGTTTCTGTTCAACCAAACACGATTTTCTGGTTTATTTTCAAGAAGACTCTGTGTTCCAGAGAGGTGGTCGTTCAGTTTCTCAAGCCTGATGACAGGCTGAATATTCTCTCCACAAATGCTTGAGATGCAGGGACAGAAACCAGATCCACTGCCACAGAGAACAGATTAGAATAAACAGCCATTCGTACCTGCCAGAACTGGATAGGTGACTCTGTAAACATTTCCCCTTTTACCTCTCCCTGGTATTTCCGCAGCTCACACAGGTCACTTAATGCCCTGCCAGGTTGACCCTTCAAATGGGCAGTGACCTCAGACACAATCAAATCAAATTTTATTGGTCACATACACATGGTTAGCAGATGTTATTGCGAGTGCTTCTTGTTCCGACAGTGCAGCAATATCTAACATGGTAATCTAACAATTCCACAACAACTACCTAATACACACAAATCTAAGTAAAGGAATGGAATAAGAATATATATACTACCGTTCAAAAGTTTAAGGTCACTTAGAAATGTCCTTGTTTTTGAAAGAAAATCACATTTTTTGTCCATTTAAAATGACATGACATTGATCAGAAATACAGTGTAGACATTGTTAATGTTGTAAAACTATTGCAGCTGGAAACGGCTGATTTCTTATGAAATATCTACATATGCATACAGAGGCCCATTATCAGCAACCATCACTCCTGTGTTCCAATGGCATGTTAATCCAAGCTAATCCAAGTTTATCATTTTAAAAGACTAATTGATCATTAGAAAACCCCTTTGCAATTATGTTAGCACAGTTGAAAACTGTTGTCCTGATTAAAGAAGTAATAAAACTGGCCTTCTTTAGAGTAGTTGAGTATCTGGAGCATCAGGGTTCGATTACAGGCTCAAAATGGCCAGAAACAAAGACCTTTCTTCTGAAACTCGTCAGTCTATTCTTCTGAGAACCGAAGGCTATTCCATGCGAGAAATTGCAGAGAAACCGAAGATCTCGTACAACGCTGTGTACTACTCCCGTCACAGAACTGTGCAAACTGGTTCTAACCAGAATAGAAAGAGGAGTGGAAGGCCCCGGTGCACAACTGAGCAAGAGGACTTCAGATATCAGTTCACTAAATAGTCTTTCCAATTTATATTTTAGTTTTTGTTTTTGTTTACTATAATAACCTTGTAGCCTACTTATCTTTCCAGTTCTTGCCAGTCGGACAACTTTTAACCAGGATGCAATAAAGCTGAACATTATGAGGCCTATAACTCAAACTGTGGTTATGTCACTTTATAATGTACCTTGATAATCCCCCACTGACTAAGAGCCTATCATATTAAGGCGTCATAACTCAACTAGCGGTTATACTTAATGACACTGATTTCAAGTTTCACATTCGTAAGTTGTCTGACTGGTTCTCACTTCTTCCTTACCTCTTGACTTCTTTACTCTGCGTTTATGCTTACCTTCCTTCTTTCTGCGATAATGAATTATCTGTACTTAATCTATGCTAGTTATGTTTTCACAAGCCTTTAACTAGACCTACTCCTATACTACACTGCTCAAAAAAATTAAGGGAACACTAAAATAACACATCCTAGATCTGAATGAATGAAATAATCTTATTCAATACTTTTTTCTTTACATAGTTGAATGTGCTGACAACAAAATTACACAAAAATTATCAATGGAAATCAAATGTATCAACCCATGGAGGTCTGGATTTGGAGTCACACTCAAAATTAAAGTGGAAAACCACACTACAGGCTGATCCAACTTTGATGTAATGTCCTTAAAACAAGTCAAAATGAGGCTCAGTAGTGTGTGTGTGGCCTCCACGTGCCTGTATGACCTCCCTACAACGCCTGGGCATGCTCCTGATGAGGTGGCGGATGGTCTCCTGAGGATCTCCTCCCAGACCTGGACTAAAGCATCCGCCAACTCCTGGACAGTCTGTGGTGCAACGTGGCGTTGGTGGATGGAGCGAGACATGATGTCCCAGATGTGCTCAATTGGATTCAGGTCTGGGGAGCAGGCGGGCCAGTCCATAGCATCAATGCCTTCCTCTTGCAGGAACTGCTTACACACTCCAGCCACATGAGGTCTAGCATTGTCTTGCATTAGGAGGAACCCAGGGCCAACCGCACCAGCATATGGTCTCACAAGGGGTCTGAGGATCTCATCTCGGTACCTAATGGCAGTCAGGCTACCTCTGGCGAGCACATGGAGGGCTGTGCGGCCCCCAAAGAAATGCCACCCCACACCATGACTGACCCACCGCCAAACCGGTCATGCTGGAGGATGTTGCAGGCAGCAGAACGTTCTCCACGGCGTCTCCAGACTCTGTCACGTCTGTCACATGTGCTCAGTGTGAACCTGCTTTCATCTGTGAAGAACACATGGCGCCAATGGCGAATTTGCCAATCTTGGTGTTCTCTGGCAAATGCCAAACGTCCTGCACGGTGTTGGGCTGTAAGCACAACCCCACCTGTGGACGTCGGGCCCTCATACCACCCTCATGGAGTCTGTTTCTGACCGTTTGAGCAGACACATGCACATTTGTGGCCTGCTGGAGGTCATTTTGCAGGGCTCTGGCAGTGCTCCTCCTGCTCCTCCTTGCACAAAGGCGGAGGTAGCGGTCCTGCTGCTGGGTTGTTGCCCTCCTACGGCCTCCTCCACGTCTCCTGATGTACTGGCCTGTCTCCTGGTAGCGCCTCCATGCTCTGGACACTACGCTGACAGACACAGCAAACCTTCTTGCCACAGCTCGCATTGATGTGCCATCCTGGATGAGCTGCACTACCTGAGCCACTTGTGTGGGTTGTGGACTCCGTCTCATGCTACCACTAGAGTGAAAGCACCGCCAGCATTCAAAAGTGACCAAAACATCAGCCAGGAAGCATAGGAACTGAGAAGTGGTCTGTGGTCACCACCTGCAGAACCACTCCTTTATTGGGGGTGTCTTGCTAATTGCCTATAATTTCCACCTGTTGTCTATTCCATTTGCACAACAGCATGTGAAATTTATTGTCAATCAGTGTTGCTTCCTAAGTGGACAGTTTGATTTCACAGAAGTGTGATTGACTTGGAGTTACATTGTGTTGTTTAAGTGTTCCCTTTATTTTTTTGAGCAGTGTATAATACTACAGCTTTTACACTCACAAGCCTTTAACTAGACCTACTCCTACTCCTATACTACTACAGCTTTTACATTCACAAGCCTTTATAACTAGACCTTCTCCTATACTATACTACTACAGCTTTTACATTCACAATCCTTTATAACTAGACCTACTCCTATACTATACTACTACAGCTTTTACATTCACAAGCCTTTATAACTAGACCTACTCCTATACTATACTACTACAGCTTTTACATTCACAATCCTTTATAACTAGACCTACTCCTATACTATACTACTACAGCTTTTACATTCACAAGCCTTTATAACTAGACCTACTCCTATACTATACTACTACAGCTTTTACATTCACAATCCTTTATAACTAGACCTACTCCTATACTATACTACTACAGCTTTTACATTCACAAGCCTTTATAACTAGACCTACTCCTATACTATACTACTACAGCTTTTACATTCACAATCCTTTATAACTAGACCTACTCCTATACTATACTACTACAGCTTTTACATTCACAATCCTTTATAACTAGACCTACTCCTATACTATACTACTACAGCTTTTACATTCACAATCCTTTATAACTAGACCTACTCCTATACTATACTACTACAGCTTTTACATTCACAAGCCTTTATAACTAGACCTACTCCTATACAATACTACTACACCTTTTACATTCACAATCCTTTATAACTAGACCTACTCCTATACTATACTACTACAGCTTTTACATTCACAATCCTTTATAACTAGACCTACTCCTATACTATACTACTACAGCTTTTACATTCACAAGCTGTCGGACTGGTGCTTACTTCTTCCTTTAAGTTCCTCACACTTCATTCATGTTTACTCCAGCCATCCATACCATAGACTGTTCTCTCTGCTTCCGTGCGGCAAGAGGTACCGGTGCATCAAGTCTGACACCAACAGGCTCCTGAACAGCGTCTATCCCTCAGCCATAAGACTGCTAAATAGCCATAACAAAAGAAAAGGCTATCCGCTCTATCTGAGTTGAGCCTTGAATTGTATGTATTGTTTTGCATTATATTTTTAATTCTGTCTTCATGCACACTCACAGGACTCTACACACACACATACACACACACACACACACACACACACACACACACACACACACACACACACACACACACACACACACACACACACACACACACACACACACACACACACACACACACACACACACACACACACACAGACAGACACAGACACACATGATAGCATACGCACTATGCACACACGTATACATGGATTTTGTGTTTTAGATATGTGATACCGGTGTACGGGAAGCACTTATTTCTCTCGTGTTTTTGTTCTTATTTTTAGTACTACGTTGATATTGAATACTGCATTGTTGGGTTTAGAGACGGCAAGAAAGGCATTTCACTGTACTTGTGCGCACTACAGTCCCTGGCTCGAATCCAGGCTGCATCACATCCGGCCGTGATTGGTAGTCCCATAGGGCGGTGCACAATTGGCCCAGTGTCGTCCGGGTTTGGCCGGGTGTAGGCCGTCATTGTGAATAGGAATTTGTTCTTAACTGACGTGGCTAGTTAAATAAAGGTCCTCCTTTCCTTTCTTCATTCTTTCCTTCCTTCTTTCTGTAGAAAACAACTGTGCAGTTTTCCCTGAAATCCCCAACTTCAACTAGATGCAGGGATCGGGGGGCCCAGCGGGGGAGGCAGCGCTGCTTCAGCTCCTGCTGTAAACTGCAGTGCTGCTTGTTTTACATTTCCACAGCCTCCTTACAGCTGTGGCTCTAGTGTTTAACTGATGGAGGTCTACAGTACATAACTTTCTCAGAAGATTGATGGACTGTAGCTATCCATACTTGAACTCAGACCATAAGCACAGGCAAAGGATATCAAGGATATAGAAGTATTCTGGACAGAGGAATGATCTGCAATCCCTCCAAACTCATAAAACATTTCAGAAAAATGCTCAGTGCCGTTATCCTCGCAAGGTGAGATATTGAAAAACATGCGTGCCAATAATTTTGACTCCTACCCTTTTTGAGAGAAAAAAATGCTTCTTAAACAAAAGAATTCTCTGAACAATTGTATTAGTAGTAGTATTCCTTTGAGCATACAATACAGCTCAGTGTTTTAATTATATTTTATACAGTCATTTTTGTATTATCAGGGGTGTCAATAATTTCAGACTGTACACACAGCTGGACGCCTGGGTCTAGTCTATATGATACACACGGCTGGAGGCCTGGGTCTAGTCTATATGATACTCATGTCTGGAGGCCTGGGTCAAGTCTCTATGATACACATGGCTGGAGGCCTGGGTCAAGTCTATATGATACTCATGTCTGGAGGCCTGGGTGAAGTCTATATGATACACATGGCTGGAGGCCTGGGTCAAGTCTCTATGATACTCATGTCTGGAGGCCTGGGTGAAGTCTATATGATACACATGGCTGGAGGCCTGGGTCTAGTCTATATGATACACACGGCTGGAGGCCTGGGTCAAGTCTATATGATACACATGGCTGGACGCCTGGGTCTAGTCTATATGATACACACGGCTGGAGGCCTGGGTCTAGTCTATATGATACACATGGCTGGAGGCCTGGGTCAAGTCTATATGATACACATGGCTGGACGCCTGGGTCTAGTCTATATGATACACACGGCTGGAGGCCTGGGTCTAGTCTATATGATACTCATGGCTGGAGGCCTGGGTCAAGTCTATATGATACACATGGCTGGAGGCCTGGGTCAAGTCTATATGATACACATGGCTGGACGCCTGGGTCTAGTCTATATGATACACATGGCTGGAGGCCTGGGTCAAGTCTATATGATACACATGGCTGGACGCCTGGGTCTAGTCAATATGATACACACGGCTGGAGGCCTGGGTCTAGTCTATATGATACACATGGCTGGAGGCCTGGGTCAAGTCTCTATGATACACATGGCTGGAGGCCTGGGTCTAGTCTATATGATACACATGGCTGGACGCCTGGGTCTAGTCTATATGATACACATGGCTGGAGGCCTGGGTCAAGTCTATATGATACACATGGCTGGACGCCTGGGTCTAGTCTATATGATACTCATGGCTGGAGGCCTGGGTCAAGTCTATATGATACACATGGCTGGAGGCCTGGGTCAAGTCTATATGATACACACGGCTGGACGCCTGGGTCTAGTCTATATGATACACATGGCTGGAGGCCTGGGTCAAGTCTATATGATACACATGGCTGGACGCCTGGGTCTAGTCTATATGATACACATGGCTGGAGGCCTGGGTCAAGTCTATATGATACACACGGCTGGAGGCCTGGGTCAAGTCTATATGATACACACGGCTGGAGGCCTGGGTCTAGTCTATATGATACACATGGCTGGAGGCCTGGGTCAAGTCTCTATGATACACATGGCTGGAGGCCTGGGTCAAGTCTATATGATACACATGGCTGGAGGCCTGGGTCAAGTCTCTATGATACACATGGCTGGAGGCCTGGGTCTAGTCTATATGATACACATGGCTGGAGGCCTGGGTCAAGTCTCTATGATACACATGGCTGGAGGCCTGGGTCAAGTCTATATGATACACATGGCTGGAGGCCTGGGTCTAGTCTATATGATACAAAATTATTGGCACACATGTTTTTCAATACCTCACCTTGTGAGGATAACGACACTGAGCATTTTTCTCAAATGTTTTATGAGTTCACCACTTTTTAAATAGTATTTTCACTTCATTTAGTCTAGCAGTATTTAACTTGGTCTGAAAGAGGTTCCGCTCTGTCAGTCCACATGGGAGAGCAGAGCTTCTGGCAGGGCTATGTGTTGAAAGGTCACCCTACATATGCATTGTTAATATGCTATTGATTAGTTCCTGAATGAACCAGGTTGTCTGTCTGAGATACTGGGAAAAGGGCTGTAGTTGTTAGGAAACTTCTAAGTTTGAACCACGTCCCATGTGTGTTAGGCCTAATCCATGTCAGAGAGAGAGAGAGAGAGAGACAGAGAGAGAGAGAGAGAGAGAGAGATGTGGTGTCTCTCTCTCTCTCCTTCCCCCTCTCCCTCGTTCCACTGAGGCTAGCAAGAGGGATGTCTCCAGCAGCAGGGGAGAGTGGTGTGTCTGTCTCCATGAGGATCAGTATTGACCAGCTGCCTGGAAGGAATACCAATAAAGCACCACAGGATCCTTCTACTCTCTCATAGTGTGTGTGTTCTTCTTCTCTCTCATAGTGTGTGTTCTTCTACTCTCTCATAGTGTGTGTTCTTCTTCTCTCTCATAGTGTGTGTGTTCTTCTCTCTCATAGTGTGTGTGTTCTTCTCTCTCATAGTGTGTGTGTTCTTCTCTCTCATAGTGTGTGTGTTCTTCTCTGCAGTGGTGTGAACTGAAGGACTGTTTTGTTCTCTCTCTCTCTGAGAGAGAGAGACATATAGAGAGAGACAACTGAGAGAGAGACAACTGAGAGAGAGAGAGCGAGCACGCGAGAGAGCTAGAGCGGTAGAGAGTCCCTATCCCTGTCCTACCTTTACCCACTTGCAATGAATCAAAAAATGATGTGCTTGCATTAAGGTTGTTCTGATAGAACAGATATTGTGTGGACTAGCAGAATATACGTCCTTATAACAACAAAGGGCCATAGCTTCCTGTTTGCGTAAGAAAATGTATGTGTGTGTATTTTACTAAAACATTCCCTGTGGAGGAGCAATGGGTTCGGTGTGCATCTGGCTTAATCCTTCCCCCTCTAGCTACCTAGCCACACACAGCTCAATATGTTAAAATGTCCCTCCCTTATTTATCAGTTTAACACCCTCAGTATATGGCTTATTCACACTATTTATTACATAACTCATAGTTATTTACCATCGAAGGACCACTTTGGAAACAAGTGCTATACTCATGGGAATGCAGTGTGCTTCTTGCTGTATATGTTTTAACCCAAATAAATGCAATTCAATTCAACAAGCAAAGTTTGACATGTGTTCTACCCTCTTGTCAAGGAGTCGCTAGAGACTCAAAGCCACAAGAGGGTAGAACATATTTCAAACTTTGCTTGTTGACTGATTCCAGTTTTGGGGCTTCCATTGACGTAATCTAGAATCGGCGTGCAATAGTCCATGAACAAACGTTTTTGGGTGCAAGGTGGAAAGGCATTAGAACTGGAAGTGTTTAAATTTAGGCAGATTCTAATATACGTAGATGTTCCCTGTTCACCCACGACTGCATGGCCAGGCACGACTCCAACACCATCATTAAGTTTGCCGACGACACAACAGTGGTAGGCCTGATCACCAACAACGATGAGACAGCCTATAGGGAGGAGGTCACAGACATGGCAGTGTGGTGCCAGGAAAACAACCTCTCCCTTAAGGTGATCAAGAGAAAGGAGCTGATTGTGGATACAGGAAAAGGAGGGCCGACCACGCATCGACAGGGCTGTAGTGGAGCAAGTCGAGAGCTTCACCAACAAATTATCATGGTCCAAACACACCTAGACAATCGTGAAGAGGGCACGACACTGCCTTTCCCCCCTTAGGAGAATGAAAAGATTTGGCATGGGTCCTCAGATCCTCAAAAAGTTATACAGCTGCACCATCAAGAGCATCCTGACTGGTTGCATCACCGCCTGGTAGGGCAACTGTTCGGCATCCGACCGCAAGGCTCTACAGAGAATGGTGTGTACATCACTGGGGCCAAGCTTCCTGCCATCCAGGACCTCTATACCAGGCGGTGTCAGAGGAAGCCCCTAAACAAACAGCCTCTGGCAGGTAGCCTAGTGGTTAGAGTGTTGGGCCAGTAAAGGAAAGGTTGCTAGATTGAATCCCCGAGCTGACAAGGTAAAAATATGTTGTTGTTCTGCCCCTGAACAAGGCAGTTAACCCACTGTTCCTAGGCCGTCATTGTAAATAAGAAATTTGTTCTTAACTGACTTAACTGGGGTTAGTATCGTTTGATTTACACAACATGCCTACCACTTTGAAGATGCAAAATATTTGTTATTGTGAAACAAACTAAAAATAAGACAAAAAAACAGAACTTGAGTGTGCATAACTATTCACCCCCCCAAAGTGAATACTTTGTAGAGCCACCTTTTTCAGCAATTATTTGCAGCAAATACAGCTCTCTTGGGGTATGTCTCTATAAGCTTGGCACTAGCCACTGGGATTTTTCCCCATTCTTCAAGGCAAAACTGCTCCAGCTCCTTCAAGTTGAATGGGTTCCGCTGGTGTACAGCAATCTTTAAGTCATACCACAGATTCTCAATTGGATTGAGGTCTGGGCTTTGACTAGGTCATTCCAAGACATTTAAATGTTTCCCCTTAAACCACTCAAGTGCTTTAGCAGTATGCTTAGGGTCATTGTCCTGCTGGAAGGTGAACCTCCGTCCCAGTCTTAAATCTCTGGAAGACTGAAACAGGTTTCCCTCAAGAATTTCCCTGTATTCCGGATTATCTTTGGTCTCTTTGTTGCCTCTCTGATTAATGCCCTCCTTGCCTGGTCTGTTTTGGTCGGCCCTCTCTTGGCAGGTTTGTTGTTATTTAAGGACTTTATTGCGAAGAGGCGGTAAACATATGCACGCACCACTTTTCCATTTTATAAAAAAAAAAAAAAAATTCACTTCACCAATTTGGACTCTTTTGTGTATGTCCATTACATGAAATCCAAATAAAAATCCATTTAAATTACAGATTATAATGCAACAAAATAGGAAAAACGCCAAGGAGGATGAATACTTTTGCAAGGCACTGTATATCATTGTTATTTTATTGTGTAACTTTTTTATTTTTACTTTAGTTTAACTCTTATTTTTCTTAAACCTGCATTGTTGGTTAAGGGCTTGTAAGTAAGCATTTCACTGTAAGGTCTACACCTGTTGTATACAGTTGATTTGATTTGAAGTGGGTTGGGGTGGGTTGAGTTGTGTTGGGGTGGGTTGTGTTGGGGTGGGGTGGGTTGAGTTGTGTTGTGTTGGGATGGGTTGTCAATTTCTTTTCACTGACACACTGAACTGAAGAACTCAGGATAGATGACTCAGGATTGAAGTGTATGTGTGTGCGCGTGTGTGTGTGTTTGTTTGTTTGTGTGTGTGACCAGGCAGGTTGAGTTAGATGTTGCCACACCCTCCAGCTAATAAATAATAAACCTACCTAACATGAGATATTGAAGTTTGAGACACCATTGTTAAGGACCGGAATTATGATTAAACTTTAATCATTATAATTTCCTGCTAAACACTATGAATCTAGAGCCCTCGTTCTGGAGCAGACTGGGTTAGAGTAGTGTTATCTCTGGCCAGCCCCTGCCTCAGCCACGGGAACACAAAAGTCTGACACTTTTTAGGCCAAGCACCGGTGTAAATCTCTGCAGTGGAAATGGCCCATGAGACTACCCTGTGAGACACAAACATTGCACGCCACCATCATTTCTCCTTACATTTTCAGAATCCGCTGTCCACTCCTCTCTGTTTGTTGGGCCAGGAGTCCTAAGGCCAGGGGCACCTGACCACATGAACCCCACTCCACACCCCACTCCTCTCCTTCTGGCCTCTGCCTCCCAAGAGCATAGGCCCCTCAAACTCAACTCTGGACCTCAAAGCCAGTTTCACTGCATTTTATCATTGTTCCCATCTAATCAGGGACTGCTGGGACACCAGGTGTGAAATGTATTATTAGGTAGAACAGAAAAGCAGCAGTCTCCGGACCTCGTTGGGTAAGAGTCGACTACCCCTGGTATAGGCTATATGCCCGCACAGCTCAAGTGAAAATTAGGGCGTCCCCACGGCAACTTGAAAGTACAGTCGATGCACTTTCTTATCAGTTTTGATTCAGTTAGATGAGCCTCTAATCCAGGGAAAAGTACAGATTGTAAAACAGAAAGTAGAAACGTGAGATGAACAGCAGCATAAAGTCATCGCGTGACAAGGAGCAAGTGCTCAGTAAATATCAAGGAACTCATTTAGTTTTTCAGACGAGGAGCCTATTAGTCTTTCCGACCCGGTCATGTCGGGCTTTGCCTCAGCTGCAGGCTATATCGTTAGTGTTGAGCCAAGCGTAGTCAATATAGCAGTCATCCGAGCACCAAACCTCTCCCTTCTATTATGTCCGTTTCTACGTTCCATAGCATAGCACCTTTCAGTACTTTAACCCCATTAGCAGCTTTAATATAAACCTAAAATAGCCAAAACGATTTGTTTCGAACCAAAAGCATGAAATCAAAGAACTGTTGCCTCAAGCATTTTCCAGTGGTGCCAGAGTCAGACTAACATGCAATGCGTTCTGGGTAACTGAGGCTGAAACAGAGAGCAACACAGTGTTTGTATTGCTCTCTGAACTCAAATGCACCACTTGTAATCGGACCAGACTGACACACACACACACACACACACACACACACACACACACACACACACACAGACACACACACACACACACACACTCACACACACACACACACACACACACACACACACACACACACACACACACACACACACACACACACACACACACACACACACACACACACACCTCTGCAATTCCTCATCTAAGAGGACTTGACCAGCTTCTCTCTCGGAGTCTGACAGAGTGGACCATTTTGAGTTTCCAAAGGATTTAAAATACAGTGTTCTGTTGGAGTTGTCACATAGGCGCCATCTTAGATATTACAATAAGATTAAACTCGTCCCTCCCAGGGCCCATATGTCAGGATTCAGGACACACACAGCATTCAGGACACTCACAGGATTCAGGACACTGAATGACTGATTCAGGACAGAGGATCCATATGCATTAGGTGGTCCGTTGGACCGCAGTCCAAATCCCGGGCCAGAGGCTGGTGGCTGGACAATGGGTTGTTCTCTGCAGAGAAAGAGGTTTCTGTTTAGCGAGGCTTAACACACAGTGAGAGGTTGGAGAAAGCGAGGGAGAGGGAGATGTTGAGAGAGGGAGGCTGGAGAGAGAGACGGGCATAGTTGTGGTTGTCTGTTCTGCCTCTTGTTCTACAGTATTTATACATTTTCTACAGTAGCTACATGCTACGATAGACAGATATATAGTAGCTACATGCTACGATAGAATGACAGCTACAGTAGCTACATGCTACTGTAGAATGACAGATACAGTAGCTACATGCTACGATAGACAGATATATAGTAGCTACATGCTACGATAGAATGACAGATACAGTAGCTACATGCTACGATAGAATGACAGATACAGTAGCTACATGCTACGATAGAATGACAGATACAGTAGCTACATGCTACGATAGAATGACAGCTACAGTAGCTACATGCTATGATAGAATGACAAATACAGTAGCTACATGCTATGATAGAATGACAGATACAGTAGCTACATGCTATGATAGAATGACAGATACAGTAGCTACATGCTACGATAGAATGACAGATACAGTAGCTACATGCTATGATAGAATGACAGATACAGTAGCTACATGCTATGATAGAATAACAGATACAGTAGCTACATGCTACGATAGAATGACAGATACAGTAGCTACATGCTACACTTAAAATTTGATTTAAAAACATGTTCAGCCCCTGGTTCAACCGTGATCTTGCAGAGTTACTCCACCTCAAGAATTGCATTTGGCGAAAGGCTCCTGCATACTCAGGCTGACTGGCTATTGTTCAGGCAAATGAGACATAAGTGCACTCAGGCTATCTGGAAGGCCAAAGTTAGTTACTTTAAGGAGCAGTTCTCGCTCTGTTTTTATTTTATTTTTATTATTTTTTACCTTTATTCAACCAGGTAAGCTAGTTGAGAACAGGTTCTCATTTACAACTGCGACCTGGCCAAGATAAAGCAAAGCAGTGCGACACAAACAACAACACAGAGTTACACATGGAATAAACAAGCGTACATTCAATAACAAAATAGAAAAAAATAAAGTTTATATACAGTGTGTGCAAAAAGCGTGAGGAGGTAGGCAATAAATAGGCCATAGTAGCGAAGTAATTACAATTTAGCAGATGTAAAAGTAGAGGTAGAGATACTGGTGTGCAAAAGAGCAGAAAGTAAATAAAAACAGTATGGGGATGAGGTAGGTAGATTGGGTGGGTTATTTACAGATGGACTATGTACAGCTGCAGTGATCGATTAGATGCTCAGATAGCTGATGTTTAAAGTTTGTGAGGGAAATATAAGTCTCCAGCTTCAGCGATTTTTGCAATTTGTTCCAGTCACTGGCAGCAGAGAACTGGAAGGAAAGGCGGCCAAAGGAGGTGTTGGCTTTGGGGATGACCAGTGAGATATACCTGCTGGAGCGCGTGCTGCGGGTGGGTGTAGTAATCGTGACCAGTGAGCTGAGATAAGGCAGAGCTTTACCTAGCATAGACTTATAGATGACCTGGAGCCAGTGGGTCTGGCGACGAATATGTAGCGAGGGCCAGCCGACTAGAGCATACAGGTCGCAGTGGTGGGTGGTATAAGGGGCTTTGGTAACAAAACAGATGGCACTGTGATAGACTGCATCCAGTTTGCTGAGTAGAGTATTGGAAGCTGTTTTGTAGATGACATCGCCGAAGTCGAGGATCGGTAGGATAGTCAGTTTTACTAGGGCAAGTTTGGCGGCGTGAGTGGAGGCTTTGTTGCGAAATAGAAAGCCGATTCTAGATTTGATTTTGGATTGGAGATGTTTAATATGAGTCTGGAAGGAGAGTTTACAGTCTAGCCAGACACCTAGGTATTTGTAGTTGTCCACATATTCTAGGTCAGAGCCGTCCAGGGTGGTGATGCTAGTCGGGCGGGTGCAGGCAGCGAACGGTTGAAAAGCCTGCATTTGGTTTTACTAGTGTTTAAGAGCAGTTGGAGGCTATGGAAGGAGTGTTGTATGGCATTGAAGCTCTTTTGGAGGTTAGTTACAACTTCTTGTGGGTCTAACCCCAAGAAGTTCTGGAAAACGGTTAAAGACCTGGAGAATAAACCCTCCCCCTCACAGCTGCCCATGTCCCTTAATGTTGATGATGTGGTTGTTACTGACAAGAAGCACATGGCTTTAATCACCACTTCATTAAGTCAGGATTCCTATTTGACTCAGCCATGCCTCCCTGCCCGTCCAACATTTCCTCATCTCCCACCCCTTCTAATGCGGCTATCCCCAATGCGTCTCCCCCTTTTTCCCATGCCCCGCTACAAGGTTTCTCCCTGCAGGCGTCCACTGAGTCCGAGGTGCAAAAGGAGCTCCTTAAACTTGACCCCAAAAACCATCTGGGTCAGATGGTTTAGACCCTTTCTTCTTTAATGTTGCTACCCCTATCATCACCAAGCCTCTCTGACCTTTTTAACCTGTCTCTCCTTTCTGGGGAGGTTCCCATTGCTTGGAAGGCAGCCACGGTTCGTCCTTTATTTAAAGGGGGAGATCAAGCTGATCCTAACTGTTATAGGCCTATTTCTATGTTGCCCTGTTTATCAAAAGTGTTGGAAAAACTTGTCAATAATCAACTGACTGGCTTTCTTGATGTCTATAGTATTCTCTCTGGTATGCAATCTGGTTTCCGCTCAGGTTATGGATGTGTCACTGCAACCTTAAAGGTCCTCAATGATGTCACCATTGCCCTTCTATCAATATTGTGCTGCTATATTTATTGACTTGACCAAAGCTTTTGATACAGTAGACCATTCCATTCTTGTGGGCCGGCTAAGGAGTATTGGTGTCTCCTGAGGGGTCTTTGGCCTGGTTTGCTGACTTCCTCTCTCAAAGAGTGCAGTGTATAAAGTCAGAAAATCTGCTTTCTCAGTCACTGCCTGTCACCAAGGGAGTACCCCAAGGATCAATCCTAGGCCCCACTCTCTTCTCAATTTACATCAACAACATAGCTCAGGCAGTAGGAAGCTCTCTCATCCATTTATATGCAGATGATACAGTCTTATACTCAGCTGGCCCCTCCCCAGATTTCGTGTTAAATGCTCTACAACAAAGCTTTCTTAGTGTCCAACAGGCTTTCTCTACCCTTAACCTTGTTCTGAACACTTCCAAAACAAAGGTCATGTGGTTTGGGAAGAAGAATGCCCCTCTTCCCACAGGTGTGAGCAGCTAGCGACTGGAACGAGTTGCAACAAACACTCAAACTGGACAGTTTTATCTCAATCTCTTCATTCAGACTCAATCATGGGCACTCTTACTGACAGTTGTGGCTGCTTTGTGTGATGTATTGTTGTCTCTACCTTCTTGACCTTCGTGCTGTTGTCTGTGCCCAATAGTGTTGTACCATATTTTGTGCGGCTACCATGTTGTGTTGCTACCAAGTTGTTGTTATGTTGTGTTGCTAACATGCTGTGTTGTCATGTGTTGCTGCCTTGTTATGTTGTTGTCTCTCTTGTTGTGATGTGTGTTTTGTCCTATATTTATTTTGTTTTTATTTTTAATCCCAGGCCCCCGTCCCCGCAGGAGGCCTTTTGGTAGGCCGTCATTAAAAATAAGAATTTAATCTTAACTGACTTGCCTAGTTAAATAAAGGTTAAATAAACAGCTACATGCTACAATAGAATGACAGATATAGTAGCTACATGTTATGATAGAATAACAGATACAGTAGCTACATGCTATGATAGAATAACAGATACAGTACCTACATGTTATGATAGAATAACAGATACAGTAGCTACATGCTATGACAGAATGACAGATATAGTAGCTACATGTTATGATAGAATAACAGATACAGTAGCTACATGCTATGACAGAATGACAGATATAGTAGCTACATGTTATGATAGAATAACAGATACAGTAGCTACATGCTATGACAGAATGACAGATATAGTAGCTACATGTTATGATATAATAACAGATACAGTAGCTACATGCTATGACAGAATGACAGATATAGTAGCTACATGTTATGATAGAATAACAAATACAGTAGCTACATGCTATGACAGAATGACAGATATAGTAGCTACATGTTATGATAGAATAACAGATACAGTAGCTACATGCTATGACAGAATGACAGATATAGTAGCTACATGTTATGATAGAATAACAGATACAGTAGCTACATGCTATGACAGAATGACAGATATAGTAGCTACATGTTATGATAGAATAACAGATACAGTAGCTACATGCTATGACAGAATGACAGATATAGTAGCTACATGTTATGATAGAATAACAGATACAGTAGCTACATGCTACAATAGAATGACAGATATAGTAGCTACATGTTATGATAGAATAACAGATACAGTAGCTACATGCTATGACAGAATGACAGATATAGTAGCTACATGTTATGATAGAATAACAGATACAGTAGCTACATGCTATGACAGAATGACAGATATAGTAGCTACATGTTATGATAGAATAACAGATACAGTAGCTACATGCTATGACAGAATGACAGATATAGTAGCTACATGTTATGATAGAATAACAGATACAGTAGCTACATGCTATGACAGAATGACAGATATAGTAGCTACATGTTATGATAGAATAACAGATACAGTAGCTACATGCTATGACAGAATGACAGATACAGTAGCTACATGCTATGATAGAATGACAGATACAGTAGCTACATGCTACGATAGAATAACAGATACAGTAGCTACATGCTACGATAGAATGACAGATACAGTAGCTACATGCTACGATAGAATGACAGATACAGTAGCTACATGTTATGATAGAATGACAGATACAGTAGCTACATGCTATGATAGAATGACAGATACAGTAGCTACATGCTATGATAGAATGACAGATACTATAGCTACATGCTACGATAGAATGACAGATACAGTAGCTACATGCTACGATAGAATGACAGATACAGTACCTACATGCTACTATAGTAGCTACATGCTACGATAGAATGACAGATACAGTACCTACATGCTACTATAGTAGCTATATGCTATGATAGAATGACAGATACTGTAGCTACATGCTACGATAGAATGACAGATACAGTAGCTACATGCTACGATAGAATGACAGATACAGTACCTACATGCTACTATAGTAGCTACATGCTACAGCCACAGTAGCTACATGTTACAATAAAAAAAATATATAGTAGCTACAAAACATTAGGATCACCTTCCTAATATTGAGTTGCTCCCCCTTTTGCCCTCGGAACAGCCTCAGTTTGTCCGGGCATGGGCTCTACAAGGTGTCAAGCGTTCCACAGGGATGCTGGTCCATGTTGACTCCAATGCTTCCCACAGTTGTGTCAAGTTGGCTGGATGTCCTTTGGGTGGTAGACCCTTCTTGATACACACAGGAAACTGTTGAGCGTGAAAAACCCAGCAGCGTTGCAGTTCTTGACACACTCAAACCGGTGCGCCTTGCACCTACTACCATACCCTGTTTAAAGGCATTTAAATATTTTGTCTTGCCCATTCACCCTCTGAATGGCACACACACAATCCATGTCTCAATTGTCTCAAGGCTTTAAAAAAGTATCCTCCCCTACACTCAATCATCTACACTGATTGAAGTAGATTTAACAGGTGACATCAATAAGGGATCATATCGTTCACGTGGATTCACCTGGTCAGTCTGTCATGGAAGCGTAGGTGTTCCTACTGTTTTGTACACTCAGTGTATTTGGACAACGAAGCTTAAATGTTAAATGTGGCTCTGTACACCAGCATTTTGGTTTCATATACAGGATGTCACCTTTTTATTCATGGGTATTTTCATACATATCTATTTTACCGTTTAGAAATGAAAGCACTATATGTATGTGGACACCTGCTCGTCGAACATCTCATTCCAAAATCATGGGCATTAATATGCAGTTGGTCCCCCTTTGCTGCTATAACAGCCTCCACTCTTCTGGGAAGGCTTTCCACTAGATGTTGGAAGATTGCTGCTATAACAGCCTCCACTGTTCTGGGAAGGCTTTCCACTAGATGTTGGAACATTACTGCTATAACAGCCTCCACTCTTCTGGGAAGGCTTTCCACTAGATGTTGGAACATTGCTTCGGGGACTTGCTTCCATTTAGCCACAAGAGCATTAGTGAGGTCGGGCACTGATGTTGGGTGATTAAGCCTCCAATTCATCCCAAAGGTGTTTGATGGGGTTGAGGTCAGGGCTCTGTGCAGGCCAGTCAAGTTCTTTCACACCGATCTCGACAAACCATTTCTGTATGGATGCTGAAACAAACTGTTGCCACAAATTTGGAAGCACAGAATTGTCTAGAATATCATTATATGCTGTAGCGTTAATATTTCCCTTCACTGGAACTAAGGGGCCCGAACCATGAAAAACAGCCCCAGACCATTATTATTCCTCCACCAACCTTTACAGTTGGCACTATGCATTGAGGCAGGTAGCGTTCTCCTGGCATCCGGAAAACCCAGATTTGTCCGTTGGACTGCCAGATGGTAAAGCATGATTCATCACTCCAGAGAACGTGTTTCCCACCGCTCCAGAGTCCAATGGCGGCGAGTTTTATACCACTCCAGCCGATGCCTGGCATTGCACATGGTGATCTAGGCTTGTGTGCGGCTGCTTGGCCATGGAAACCAATTTCATGAAGCTCCCGACGAACAGTTATTGTGCTGACGTTGCTTCCAGAGGCAGTGAGTGTTGCAACCGAGGACAGACGATTTTTACGCAATAAGCACTTCAGCACTCGGCGATCCCATTCTGTGAGCTTGTGTGGCCTACCACTTCGCGGCTGAGCTGTTGTTGCTCCTAGACGTTTCCACTTCACAATAACTACACTTACAGTTGACCGGGGCAGCTCTAGCAGGGCAGAAATGTGACAAACTGACTTGTTGGAAAGGTGGCATCCTATGACGGTGCAACGTTGAAAGTCACTGAGCTCTTCAGTAAGTAAGGCCATTCTGCTGCCAATGTTTGTCTATGAAGATTGCATGGCTGTGTGCTCGATTTTATACACCTGTCAGCAACGGGTGTGGCTAAAATAGCTGAATCCAATCATTTGAAGGGGTGTCCACATACTTTGTATATATAGTGTATCTATTTCCTCATGTGTTTTTGGACAAGTGGTTTATCAAAGTAGTCAAAAGTTGATTTATTTTTTCACATATTTCTTGCACGTAATGACTACATCAAGTTTGTGACTCTACAAACTCATTGGATGCATTTGCAGTTTTGTTTCGGTTGTGTTTTGGGTAATGTTTTGCCCGATAGTAACTGATTGGCGAATGATGACTTGAGTAAAAAAAAATTAGTATTCCTTTGTTGTGGCTTTGTAAAACACATCTAACCCTTGTGTGGCAGTATAAATATTGTATGAACACACATTTCAGAGTTCCAGCAATGTGGTGTTACTAAGTATAGGCTACCAAGAGCTTGATAGAGTTTTATAAAATATCAAAATAAGGGGTACTGACAATGACAGGAATGAAAAGAAGAAGCGTTGAGCTGAATGTGTCTATCTGAATGTGACTGTGTGTGTCAAAACAACTTAACCAGTCTGTTTCTGAAACCCGTACCTTCTCAGTGTTTCACCCGACAGACAGTCATGAGGCAGACGGGTGGCTGTCATGTAACTTATCATGCGCTGTTGAAATGCTAAGTAGTAGTGAAAGACTGGTGAGTCTGGTTGGGCCGCCACCACACACCCACACAAACACACACACTCACACCCAAAACCACGCGTTTAGTGATTGTTAGCCTAAGTGCTGGTCTGAGAACCAGCCAACTGTGTGACAGTTCATTGATCAAGGATAAGGCTGTGTTGTTCTGTCCGTCCTTACCTCACATTGTGTCTTCTCTAATGGCACCCTATGCCCTTTGTAGTGCTCTACTTCCTGTGGGTCCTGGTGAAAGGAGTGCACTATTAAGGGCATAGGGTGCCATTTGTACAGTGATCGAGGGGTTAAGTTACAACATTTCTCCCACAGCCGTATGTTTTATGATGTCTGTGTTCACCTCACATTGCCTTCGTAATCAGTGGTGCAAACGGTCAGGCTAACAGTGCGTGCTGTTGTGGACCTGTATTAAGCAGCTTGTTGGTGTGTTTGTCTTTACCCGTAATCAGAAGGTACTGCGGTTTAATGGTTTCAGCCTTTTCACCTCACATGATAGTCAATGTTATAAATAGGTAACACTTTCAGAAGTGTTAAAGCTTTTTTTTTTTTCTTCGCGTAATTGTGAAGTTTAATATTTACACATCGTGTAATATTCTCGCTCAATGTTTTGCAAAGATGGTGCACTTCAACTTGGTCAGCTCTGTAGCAGGCTGTACTTTAGCGAAGGCCGTGTGAACAGCACACTGCAACAGAAACCACAATTTGAATTGAGCGATTTGTTAAATGTAGGCCTGTCTTTACCCGTTCTAGTCAGTTGTGGTGTATATTCTAGCTCTAAGTTGCCGGTGTCAGCACAGTAAATATCAGATTAGTACCACTGTTTCACTTCCCTAAAAGACCAACTGGATCGGCAAGATAAGAATGTGTTGATACCGTAGGAAAATGGTGCATTACAGTAAAGAAAAAAGAACAACACTTACAATTCCCCTCACTACTAGTATGTGTTGATGCCATAGGAACTTGAAAAGGATGAGTTGACTTGATGCCATAGAAAAATAATAACAATGAGTTGATGTCATAGGAAAATAAGTACATTGTGTTGTTGTCATAGGAAAATGGTGCATTATAGTGAAACCAATGACTAGCTACTTTCTAGTAGAGATTTTCTGAGTGTGGTGCAGTCATGAGAAACATGTTGATGTCATAGGACAGTGGTGCATCAGCACAGTAAAACCCATGGCTTACTCTCTAGTACAGTAGGGGGATTTTCTGAGTGTGTCGCTGGGTGTGTGTTTGTTGCTCTGTCATTATCTTTGACCTAGATGTACAGGCTCCATTACTCATAATCATTACTCATAATATGGCCATCATCCTGTCATCTGGACGCGGCAGTGTAAACAAATTAGGAGCTGGGTCCCAAAATATAACAGACATGACAAATAAGGGATTTACACACACACATACATACACACACACACACACACACACACACACACACACAAAGAGAGCGCACCAGCAGAAAAATAGGTATTTGGAACACATATTTGGAATAGTCTTTGTGTCAATCTAGATATGGTTGAGCTTTGCAGTGGAGTTTAGAGTGTCTCGTCAGTCAGGGGATTGAATGTGACATTGTATTATTGTCTAGATGTTGGCCAGTTGTCCTCCACAGCTCTCTGTGACTTAGTTGGTATCATGAGTCAGACAGTTCCTCATTCCCAGTAAACATACTTTTGGTTTTGAAATCCATTTCTCTGAGTGTCTGATTGACTTGCAGTTCTGTAGTTCAGGCAGGTTTAAGCAGATTCATAAACGATATATAAACAAATGATTACTAGTTTATAAACTACTTACAAACCCGTTATGAGTCCTTTATTAAGTATGGTAGCCTAGTGATTAGACCGTTGGACCAGTAACTGAAAGGTTGCTAGATCATATCCCCTAGCTGACAAGGTAAAAATCTGTTGTTTTGCCCCTGAGCAAGGCAGTTAACCCACTGTTCCCCCGGTAGGCCGTTATTGTAAATAAGAATTTGTTCTTAACTGGCTTGCCTAGTTAAATATATAAAACAAATGGATAAATAAAGATACATAAAAATGTATTGTGTTGTATTCCTTCTAGTGTCTGTCTGTCTGTCTGACTGATGGTTCTGTGGCAAATGTCCAACTCCATTTCTCTGTCTGGAGGAGTTTCTGACTATAAAGGGATTGATTGACTGAAGGTTCTGTGGTTGTGTTCCCGCCAGTGTCTGTCTGTCTGACGGTTCTGTGGTTGTGTTCCCGCCAGTGTCTGTCTGACTGATGGTTCTGTGGTTGTGTTCCCGCCAGTGTCTGTCTGTCTGACGGTTCTGTGGTTGTGTTCCCGCCAGTGTCTGTCTGACTGACGGTTCTGTGGTTGTGTTCCCGCCAGTGTCTGTCTGACTGATGGTTCTGTGGTTGTGTTCCAGCCAGTGTCTGTCTGTCTGACGGTTCTGTGGGTGTGTTCCCGCCAGTGTCTGTCTGACTGACGGTTTTGTGGTTGTGTTCCAGGCGGAAAGGAGCAGTGGCGAAGGGAACAGCCTGAACATTCCGGAGTCGATGTGTCGAGGCAGCTCGGAGAACAACCTAGATCTGGATCTGAGCGGCATCCCAGACTCCCAACG
The DNA here is from genome assembly GCA_030435695.1 of Brachymystax lenok tsinlingensis. Lineage (NCBI taxonomy): Eukaryota > Metazoa > Chordata > Actinopteri > Salmoniformes > Salmonidae > Brachymystax > Brachymystax lenok. The sequence continues at coordinate 49,079,638 of CM059818.1, forward strand.
CTACCTAGACTCCTCCCACCGCAGCTTAGACTCCTCCTACCGCTCCCTGCCCCCTGGACTCAACAGCCTGCAGCAGAAGATCCTCCGGGTAAATGAGGAAGTCCTCAGGGAATCTCACATGGACTGAACTATTATTTTTCATTGACTGTCTTGTTGGTATTGATATGATAATCTTGATATGTCTTAATGTACGCACAAGGCCATAGCAGAATGTCCTTATGGGGATTATAAAGTTGTTCTGTTATTTTAGGTGACTGAAGAGTTGAAGATTGAGCAGGAGGCTCGTGACGACAATGTGGCTGAGTACCTGAAATTGGTGAACAGTGCCGACAAGCAGCAGGTGTATAACTCAACTTTTTCTTACCCTGACTAACACGTTTCTTGCTAGCACTGATTTTGCTGCATATAGTGGCTGAAGAAGTAGTACTGAAGAAAGTTTCATTTGCCATGATTGCGATAAACGTTTGTTAAACCTACCTATGACGAATGCGCTGATAGCAAGTCACTCTGGATAGGAGCGTCTGATTGCTGAATGTCTAATTATGTAAATGTAAAAAAATTCAGGTGGGACGCATCAAGCAGGTGTTTGAGAAGAAGAACCAGAAGTCAGCCCACAGGTACTGTTTGATATTACCTCTCTGTAACCTTGTTTTTTGTTGTTGTGAAGTGCTGTTGTGACTTTGGGTAAAATGCACTTTAAATCCAATTATAAACTGGACCGTTCAAGCCCTGAATGCTGATTGGCTGACAGCTGTGGTATATCAGACCGTATACCACGGGTATGACAAAACATTTATTTTTGGTTCTAATTATGTTGGTAACCAGTTTATAATAGCAACAAGACACCTCTGGGGTTTGTGGTACAGTTGAAGTAGGAAGTTTACATACACTTAGGTTGGAGTCATTAAACCTTGTTTTTCAACCACTCAAACTATAGTTTTGGCAAGTCGGTTAGGACATATACAGTGGGGAAAAAAAGTATTTAGTCAGCCACCAATTGTGCAAGTTCTCTCACTTAAAAAGATGAGAGAGGCCTGTAATTTTCATCATAGGTACACTTCAACTATGACAGACAAAATGAGGAAAAAAAATCCAGAAAATCACATTGTAGGATTTTTTATGAATTTATTTGCAAATTATGGTGGAAAATAAGTATTTGGTCAATAACAAAAGTTTATCTCAATACTTTGTTATATACCCTTTGTTGGCAATGACAGAGGTCAAATTTTTTCTGTAAGTCTTCACAAGGTTTTCACACACTGTTTTGGCCCATTCCTCCATGCAGATCTCCTCTAGAGCAGTGATGTTTTGGGGCTGTCGCTGGGCAACACGGACTTTCAACTCCCTCCAAAGATTTTCTATGGGGTTGAGATCTGGAGACTGGCTAGGCCACTCCAGGACCTTGAAATGCTTCTTACGAAGCCACTCCTTCGCGTTGCCCAGGCGGTGTGTTTGGGATCACTGTCATGCTGAAAGACCCAGCCACGCTTTCATCTTCAATGCCCTTGCTGATGGAAGGAGGTTTTCACTCAAAATCTCACGATACATGGCCCCATTCATTCTTTCCTTTACACGGATCAGTCGTCCTGGTCCCTTTGCAGAAAAACAGCCCCAAAGCATGATGTTTCCACCCCCATGCTTCACAGTAGGTATGGTGTTCTTTGGATGCAACTCAGCATTCTTTGTCCTCCAAACACGACGAGTTGAGTTTTTACCAAAAAGTTATATTTTGGTTTCATCGGACATTCTCCCAATCCTCATCTGGATCATCCAAATGCTCTCTAGCAAACTTTAGACGGGCCTGAACATGTACTGGCTTAAGCAGGGGGACACGTCTGGCACTGCAGGATTTGAGTCCTGGCGGCGTAGTGTGTTACTGATGGTAGGCTTTGTTACTTTGGTCCCAGCTCTCTGCAGGTCATTCACTAGGTCCCCCGTGTGGTTCTGGGATTTTTGCTCACCGTTCTTGTGATCCTTTGACCCCACGGGTGAGATCTTGCGTGGAGCCCCAGATCGAGGAAGATTATCAGTGGTCTTGTATGTCTTCCATTTCCTAATAATTGCTCCCACAGTTGATTTCTTCAAACCAAGCTGCTTACCTATTGCAGATTCAGTCTTCCCAACCTGGTGCAGGTCTACAATTTTGTTTCTGGTGTCCTTTGACAGCTCTTTGGTCTTGGCCATAGTGGAGTTTGGAGTGTGACTGTTTGAGGTTGTGGACAGGTGTCTTTATACTGATAACAAGTTCAAACAGGTGCCATTAATACAGGTAACGAGTGGAGGACAGAGGAGCCTCTTAAAGAAGAAGTTACAGGTCTGTGAGAGCCAGAAATCTTGCTTGTTTGTATGTGACCAAATACTTATTTTCCACCATAATTTGCAAATAAATTCATAAAAAATTCTACAATGTGATTTTCTGGATTTTTGTTCCTCATTTTGTCTGTCATAGTTGAAGTGTACCTATGATGAAAATTACAGGCCTCTCTCATCTTTTTAAGTGAGAGAACTTGCACAATTGGTGGCTGACTAAATACTTTTTTCCCCCACTGTACTTTGTGCATGATACAAGTAATTTTTCAACAATTGTTTACATACAGATCATGTTGTGGGAGTGCTTTGCTGCAGGAGTGACAAAATAGATGGCATCATGGGGAAGGAAAATTATGTGGATATATTGAAGCAACATCTCAAGACATCAGTCAGGAAGTTAAAGCTTGGTCGCAAATGGGTCTTCCAAATGGACAATGACCCCAAGCATACTTCCAAAGTAGTGGCAAAATGGCTTAAGGACAACAAAGTCAAGGTATTGGAGTGGCCATCACAAAGCCCTGACCCTACCCGAAACGTTTGACCCAAGTTAAACAATTTAAAGGCAATGCTACCAAATACTAATTGAGTGTATGTTAACTCCTGACCCACTGGGAATGTGATGAAAGAAATAAAAGCTGAAATAAATCATTCTCTCTACTATTATTCTGACATTTCACATTCTTAAAATAAAGTGGTGATCCTAACTGACCTAAAACAGGGAATTTTTACTAGGATTATATGTCAGGAATTGTGAAAAACTGAGTTTAAATGTATTTGGATAAGGTGTCTGTAAACTTCCGACTTTAACTGTATATGACCAATATACCACGACTAAGAGCTGTATCCGGGAACTCCGCGTTGCGTAATGCATAAGAACAGCCCTTAGCCGTGGTAAATTGGTCATATACCACACCTCGTCTGGCATTACAGTGGTCTGTAAGCAAGCACACCAATACACTTGAAAACTTGAAAACATTCCCAGCTTCTTGATACCTCTTTTTAGCCATACCCAACCATGCATTTGATACAGTCTTTTGTGACTTGTGTTGTGACACAGCATCGCCAACATGCAGAAGAAGCTGGAGCAGTATCATAAGAAGATGAAGGACAGCAGTGAGAAGGACGCCAGCTCCAAACACCACAGCAGTCCCAAGGAGACCTCCAAGGACAGGCTGAGCCTCACTGTGAGCAACGTGAGCAGCGGTAGTGGACGACACCCCACGGACAAGATCAAGACTGTAGGGCCCGGCGTCTCACTCTCACCGCCATTCTTCTTCAGCAAGCCCCGGGACTTTGCCAACCTCCTCAGGTACTGATGCTGTGCCGCTCCATGCTGGCTGTGTGCTCCAACCGTGTGTGTGTGTGGGGATACAGATTTATCAGGCCACCATACATTCACCTCTGTGTGTGTGTGTGTGTGTGTGTGTGTGTGTGTGTGTGTGTGTGTGTGTGTGTGTGTGTGTGTGTGTGTGTGTGTGTGTGTGTGTGTGTGTGTGTGTGTGTGTGTGTGTGTGTGTGGAATACAGATTTATCAGGCCACCATACATTGACGCGTGTGTGTGTGGGGATACAGATTTATCATACATTCATTCACCTCTGTGTGTGTGTGTGTGTGTGTGTGGAATACAGATTTATCAGGCCACCATACATTGACGTGTGTGTGTGTGTGGGGATACAGATTTATCATACATTCACCTCTGTGTGTGTGTGTGTGTGTGTGTGTGTGTGTGTGTGTGTGTGTGTGTGTGTGTGTGTGTGTGTGTGTGTGTGTGTGTGTGTGTGTGTGTGTGTGTGTGTGTGTGTGTGTGTGTGTGTGTGTGAGAGAGAGCTAACAAAGCGATTCTGGGTCTCAGACAGAAGAGACAGCTTGTCTCAGTGGATATGGAATCATCATGACATCACCTCTGTGTCCTATGACGATAGATAATTCAAGTTCATCTTCTTCTTCTGCAGGAATAAGTTTGGCAGTGCCGACAACATCGCCCACCTCAAGACCTCCCTGGACACGCCCAATTCCTTCCGCTGTGAAGGCACTGGGCGGGCCCTGAGTGGCAGTGTCACCATCGGAGATGGGAAGACCGCGACCCCCGCCGCCACAATGACCCCCAAGTACACCAGCGACGACGAGTGTTCCTCTGGCACGTCCCTGTCTGCGGACAGCAATGGGAACACCTTGGCTCTTGGGGTTGGCCTGGGTCTAGAAGGGGGTTTGGGGGCTGCAGTGACTCCTGGACAGAGCCTGGAGGCTGGGGACGGCCAAGGGAGGCTTGACCTGACCATGGAGGAGGTGAGGGAGATCAGGGAGACCCAGGGGCAGCTGGAGGAGGACATGGAGACACTCAGGACCCAGTTCAAGAAAGACTACGGTTTCATCACCCAGACGCTACAGGAGGAAAGATACAGGTGTGTTTACGCTCAGTAACTCTATTAGCACATGGCAGCAATTGGATCCCATTACAGAGTGTTGTAGGAATGTTACAGGAGGTGAGGTCAGAACACACAGCATTGGGAACCTCCATTTAAACACAGTAGTAGCAGCTACAACAGGAGCAACATGGCTGGCATGCTCAGCACCTTTCGTGGTACTTGTATAGTACACAGATGGTGTTAGTCCTCTATATGCCAAGCTGGGAAAACATCTGTTTATTTGGCTGTTTTGTTCTGCTTGTCTCCAGTGGCTCTTGTTGTGTACCTAAATTGCCGGTGAATGACCAATCACCATTGGTATTTCCTGGTAGGTATGAGTGAATAACCCATTCTTCTTCTGTTTCCTGTTAGGTATGAGTGAATAACCCATTCTTCTTCTGTTTCCTGCTAGGTATGAGTGAATAACCCATTATTCTTCTGTTTCCTGCTAGGTATGAGCGGTTGGAGGACCAGCTGAATGACCTGACAGAGCTCCACCAGGCGGAAACAGCCGACCTGAAACAGGAGCTGGCAAGCATCGAGGAGAGAGTAGCCTACCAGGCCTATGAGAGAGCCAGGGATATACAGGTACTGTAAGAGGAGAGGAGAGGAGAGGAGAGGAGAGGAGAGGAGAGGAGGGGAGAGGAGAGGAGAGGAGAGGAGAGGAGAGGAGAGGAGAGGAGAGGAGAGGAGAGGAGAGGAGAGGAGAGGAGAGGAGAGGAGAGGAGAGGAGAGGGGAGGGGAGGGGAGAGGATAGCCTACCAGGCCTACGAGAGAGCCAGGGATATACAGGTACTGTAAGAGGAGAGGAGAGGAGAGGAGAGGAGAGTGTGGCCTACCGGGCCTGCTAGAGGTAGATGGATAATCAGGGAGATCTCTTTTCATTCATCAAATGCAGGGTGCATGGCTGCGAGAATTATTTTAGAGTGGATGAAAGTGAGCAGGCAGCCAGCCTTACAGGAGCCTTTTGAAGTGATTGACAGTCAGATAAAAACATCATGACTGGTTGTGGTTCAAATAGGAATTCTATATGTCATTCTATGATTAGACCGCTCAACATGTTCCGCCTAGGAGGTCCTGTAGCTGGAATAAATGACATGTACTTTCACCCTGGAAATAGCCTCATACAATCCTTTAGCAAGGTCTGGTAATAAACGATAGATAGCGTCCTGTCCAGGGGGTGTAGTTGTACGTCAAGCTGCCTCCCACTACAGAAACAGCTCCTGCATTATGGGCCATTGTTATGGGCCATTTTGGCCGAGACAAGATACTACTTACTTAACTACCATTGTGCCCTTGAGCAAGGGTACACTGTGGCAGAGGCTCTGCACTACAGTTCACTCTGTGCTTACAAAATGTGTCATGAGTGTGTCTGGGAGGGTTGGGAGAAAAATCATTTACTTTCCAAGATGAACAATAAAGTACTAATCAATTCTATGAGAAGGAGGACTGGAGTAGACATATTAAATGGGTATATAAACTCCTTTAATATGAAACCAATCCCATTGTTCCTCTGTTTAAACCCAAGGCTAAGTTTGCTAGACAGGCTTTATTGACCACTGTTTCATTCTCCTTCCTTCTCCCTCTCTCTCTCTCCCACCCTCCTTCTCTCTCTCGCTCTCTCCCTCCCACCCTCCTTCTCTCTCTCTCTCTCTCCCACCCTCCTTCTCTCTCTCTCTCTCCCTCCCACCCTCCTTCTCTCTCTCTCTCTCTCTCTCTCTCTCTCTCTCTCTCTCTCTCTCTCTCTCTCTCCCACCCTCCTTCTCTCTCTCTCTCTCTCCCTCCCACCCTCCTTCTCTCTCTCTCTCTCTCTCTCTCTCTCTCTCTCTCTCTCCCTCCCACCCTCCTTCTCTCTCTCTCTCTCTCTCCCTCCCACCCTCCTTCTCTCTCTCTCTCTCTCTCTCTCTCTCTCTCTCTCTCTCTCTCCCTCTCTCTCTCTCCACCCTCCTTCTCTCTCTCTCTCTCTCTCTCTCTCTCTCTCTCTCTCTCCCTCTCTCTCACCCTCCTCTCTCTCTCTCTCTCTCTCTCTCTCTCCCACCCTCCTTCTCTCTCTCTCTCCCTCCCTCCCACCCTCCTTCTCTCTCTCTCTCTCTCTCTCTCTCTCTCTCTCTCTCTCTCTCTCTCTCTCTCTCTCTCTCCCTCTCTCACCCTCCTTCTCTCTCTCTCTCTCTCTCTCGCTCTCTCTCTCTCTCTCTCTCTCTCCCTCCCACCCTCCGACCTCTATAGGAAGCTTTAGAATCGTGTCAGACGCGGGTCTCTAAGCTAGAGCTCCAGCAGCAGCAACAACAAACTGTACAGCTCGAGTCCAGTGACGCCAGGGTGCTCCTGGGTAAGAGCATCAACATCATGCTCGCCCTCGTCACCGTGATCCTCGTGTGCGTCTCCACAGCCGCCAAGTTCGCCGCGCCCCTCCTGAGGAGTCGACGCCACGTGATGGGCACCTTCCTGGGCATGTGTCTGCTGGCGCTATTCTGGAAGAACTGGGAGCATCTTCAGCGTGCTATGGAGAGTGTCCTGGTGTCGGCCTGATGGGGGAGAATAGTATAATGCTGTCCACAACCACACACTGCAACAAATGATCTCCGGACGGATCTCAGAGCGCAGAACATCAAAATAGTATATTTATAAGTGATTAGAACCTACAGTGGTGAGATTCTACAGTATACCGTGGGTCCTGGTGCCTGCCTGGTGGGGGAGAATGGATCTGTCTAAACCCTGGTCACTGACTGGTTAATCTCAACACCCAGAATAACACTGAATATCAAGTCAATGTGAGGTACAAGAACACACAACAAGGACAGACATCATAACAACAGACTGCTGAGAATGTTGTAATCCTTAATTTATTGCTGGTTCTCGCAATGTTAAGTCATATCACGAGAGAGACTACTTCCTGTTCACTCCTAAGATTTCCATTGGTCAGAAGAGGATGATGCAGTCCACGACGTCACGCTGCAACAAATGATCTCCGGACTCATTCAGAACTCTATATTTGTAAGTGATGAAGATCAGAAGAAGTGGGATCGAGCCTGATGGTTTTAGACAGGGGACTTGGTTAAAGCATGGTTACTAACTTACTGTTCATTATACAATAGGATCTCAGTATCCCTTGTCTCTGATGTGTGCACAGTTCTGTTCCCTCACTGTCGTCTTATGGTCTGAGAGGATCATGGGTCTTCATGGACACACACACGCACACACACACATACACCACACACACACACACACACACACACACACCACAGACACACCACACACACACACCACAGACACACCACACACACACACACCACAGACACACCACACACACACACACCACACACACACACACACATACACCACACACACACCACACACACACACACACACACACACACCACAGACACACCACACACACACACACCACAGACACACCACACACACACACACCACACACACACACACACACATACACCACACACACACCACAGACACACCACACACACACACACCACAGACACACCACACACACACACACCACAGACACACACACCACAGACACACACACAGACACACATCACAGACATCTTGTTTTATGTTTTTAATGCTAGTGTCCCAAAAGGCACCCTATTCCCTTTATAGTGCACTACTTTTGACCAGAGCACTATGGGGCCTGCAGTGCACTACTTTAGACTAGAGCCCTATGGGGCCTGTAGTGCACTACTTTAGACTAGAGCCCTATGGGGCCTGTAGTGCACTACTTTAGACTAGAGCCCTATGGGGCCTGTAGTGCACTACTTTAGACCAGAGCCCTATGGGGCCTGTAGTGCACTATATAGCGAGGGTGCCATTTGGGACGTACCCTATGGACTTTGTTTCATGTCTTACAGACAGACGTTCCTCATTTCTTCCTTAATGCCTGCAGTCACACGTTTGTCATTTAAAACTTACTTGGTTTGTTTACTTTTATTGGATCAATTTTAAAAGTGCAATATGTTGTTTGATACATGTTTGTTTGTTTGTTGTTTTTATTTAGAAAATAATTTATAGAGAAGTGACGAGGTGCTGTCTGGGGGTGGGGGCTGTTGCCTGATGAATCCATACCCACTAAGGCCACTGAGGTTTTGTGATAAGATGAGCTGTCTCTTCTGCCTGAGACAAAATCAATCCATGGGGTTATCGGTTTGTATTGCCACCGGCTTATCGCGCCATAAACATCAAGACAATATTTTTTCGCCTGCACTCAAAAGCCCACAACCACTCTGAAACAGCATTAACACATATGGACGGTGTCACTTCTTCAGTTCTCTTACAATTCTCAAATATCTTATGGTATTTTATTTATGCGGTTTCACGGAATTCCAATAGTAATAAATAAATTGATTGACTGAGAAGAGTGGACTGTCTACAATGCTGTGATATGAGGGTTATATCCCACGGAGAAACACTTTTCTTGTGATAGCTGGGTCGTTCCACCAATTCAGTGACTTTTGAGAAGTGTAATTTGGTTAAAAGAAAAACGTTGATTTCAACAAATGTTTACGTCCTGTCATAAAAGAGCATATGTTCAACTTAATAAAAAAACATGTTTTACCATCTCAAGAGTTTAAATAAAAAAATTACTATATTAAGTGCCAAATAAAGAAACAGGGTTGACCATAACAAGGTTGACCGCTGGATCGAATCCAGAGTTGACAAGATAAAGATCTTTCGTTCTGCCCCTGAGGAATGCAGTTAACTCATTGTTCCCCGGGCGACGTGGATGTCGATTAAAGCAGTCCCCCGCTCTTCTCTGATTCAGAGGGTTTGGGTTAAATGCGGAAGACACATTTCAGTTGAATACACTCAGTTGGACAACTGACTAGGTCTCCCCCTTTCCTTAATGAATCACTAATCACAATAAATAATAATCTTCAGGAATGACTGTCAAGCAACAAAATAACTAGGCCTTTACAATGATGGTGAAAACGTTGGGATTAAGTGGGTTAAAATCTTCCTGGAAGTGAAACAGGGTTGACAGAGGGACGTCAAAATGCTGAATTTGAAGATTTATTGAATTCTCCATGTGGTCTATATTAAAGTGCACACATTTAATATAACAGGCTTTTAAAACATTGTTTTAGTGTACCATTTCTACTTAAAAGGGATGCATAAAGACACACATTTTGTGGAACGGCCCAGCTACTCTATTACAATGAGAAACAACTGAGCATTGAGCAGCCTTACATACTCCACAGTGGACAGAGGACACTACAGGTGTACCTCAAGAGGAGCCTTGAAAGGAGTCTATAAACTGATGTGTGATTCTGAGTCTTAGGAGAGGAGAGACTGGTATGAGGACTAGTATCTAACTGGTATCTGTGTGAGGACGTCCCATTACAAATACGAACCATATCTAATGTTTGTTTGTTTTAATAACCTTTCACCTCTAGTTTGTTGGTTTGTTTGTGTTGACCTCAGACAGGTTAGTTGTTGTTCATCTGCTGCTGACTATTTACAGTATGGGATTCTGGTAACGTTTTATTTTACGACCCGGTTTAAGATGGTATTAAGGTTACAATATTCAGGCCACTTAACCAAAATTCCCTGGTTTTCCAGAAGTGGAATTTTGCAACCATAGATGGTACTTGATTGGTTCAATGAATCTCAGCGAAACCGAAGTGTTATATGCAATTATCACATAATGACCGTTTTAAATTGTAAGTAACTACACTTCCTGCTAAACGGCGGATTGTAAAATGAAGCATTACTGAGATTCTTTGTTTCTCTGTTTTGATACACCTGAAAATGGACATGCAATGATCATGAATTCCATTTGACCTGTTGTTTTGTTTTCATGTATTATGTGCCTTTCTGTATGTGACAATTCTGTTTAAATTAAACAAACATTTTTAATCAACAAACCACTCCATGATTTTTTTTAAAATTGATTGAACCTTTATTTAACTAGGCAAGTCAATTAAGAACAAATTCTTATTTACAATGACAGCCTGCCGGGGAACAGTGGGTTAACTGCCTAGTTCAGGGGCAGAACGACAGATCTTTACCTTGTCAGCTCTGGGATTCGATCCAGCAACCTTTCGGTTACTGGCCCAACGCCGGGCTACCTGCCGCCCCAGGGGTTTGAATGAGTGTGGACATGTTGTGGTTGACGGTTTGATTTGATTGGGAAAAAGTTGTGAATACGACCTTAATGGTGTGGATGACAATAATGGTCAAAATAATGAATGAACTGATTAAATTAAGCAATTGGTAGTTTATTCATGCCTTAGTTTTTTTCCATTGATACATTTGAGCTGCCCCACAAGGTGGATTAAGTGCTACATCATAGATCATGAAGCATTGGTGGTACAACAGCTGCCTCTACTGGTCATAATATATACCTCATGACATGATTATTAAGTTCTCTCGAATCTACAATAGTTTCCATTCCACAAATGCAGTGAAACGTCAATCTGTCCGTTAATGGATTCAGGTATAACTGTGGCTAAAATAATCTGTCTTTCTCTGTGTGTGTGTTGTCTCCAACAGGGCAGCCATGCTTGATGTTCCTAGAGAGATGCTGCTTAGCCTGGTGCGGGGGATCCGTGTGGCTCTGTTCACAAACACAAAGAGAGCCCCAGGACAGCAACACAATTAGACCCAACCAAATCATGAGAAAACAAAAAGATAATTACTTGACTCATCGGAAAGAATTAACAAAAAAACAGAGCAACCTAGAATGCGATTTGGCCCTAAACAGAGAGTACACAGTGGCAGAATACCTGACCACTGTGTCTGACCCAAACTTAAGGAAAGCTTTGACTATGTACAGACTCAGTGAGCATAGCCTTGCTATTGAGAATGGCCGGCAGAAGCGGACCTGGCTCTCAAGAGAAGACAGGCTATGTGCACACTGCCCACAAACTGAGGTGGAAAATGAGCTGCACTTCCTAACCTCCTGCCAAATGTATGACCATATTAGAGACACAGATTTTCCTCAGATTACACAGATACACAAAGAATTAAAAAACAAACCCGATTCTGATAAACTCCCATATCTACTGGGTCAAATACCACAGTGTGCAATCACAGCAGCACGATTTGTGACCTGTTGCCACAACAAAAGGGCAACCAGTAAAGAACAAACACCACCGGTAAATACAACCCATATTTATGTTTATTTATTTTCCCTGTTGTACTTTAACCATTTGCACATCGTTACAACACTGTATATAGACATAATATGACATTTGTAATGTCTTTATTCTTTTGGAACTTCTGTGAGTGTAATGTTGAATGAGTGAGTGAGAGACAGCAGAGAGAGTGAGAGAGAGACATAGAGAGGGAGAGAAAGAGACAGCAGAGAGAGAGACAGGCCTACCAAAAGGCAAAAGGCCTCCTGCGTGGACAGGGGCTGGGATTAAAAATAAAATCTAAGACAAAACACACATCACGACAGGAGAGACAACACAACACTACATAAAGAGACACCTAAGACAACAACATATCATGGCAGAAACACATGACAACACAGCATGGTAGCAACACAACATGACAACACAGCATGGTAGCAACACAACATGACATGGTAGCAGCAAAAAACAGGGTACAAACATTGGGCACAGACAACAGCACAAAGGACAAGAAGGTAGAGACAACAAAACATCACGCAAATTGAAATGTCTTTCAATTTACATAAATATTTATCCAGATTAAATATTGACACAGCATTACCGAAATATTTATACAGAGATTGACAGCTTCTAGTGTAAAAAAAAAAAGGCCTATTGAATAACGACTTCAGACAAATACATCAGATAACGTTACCTGGATGAGTGGCAGTCCACGTTAACAGTACATGACTTAAGCACATTTCATAGTTTATACCATATATTGTGTATATATTTCCAATCAGAACTATTTTCTTTTTTTTAACGACTTTATTACTTAGCTATTTGTGGATATTTTTGTTTAGGAGAGCTTACAAGGAAGCATTTCACTATAGTTTACACCCTGTATCCTGTGCACGCGACGAATAAACTTTGATTTGATGATTAACTCACCATTCATATCAATCAAATCAAATTGATTTATAAAGCCCTTCTTACATCAGCTGATGTCACAGAGTGCTGTACAGAAACCCAGCCTAAAACCCCAAACAGCAAGCAATGCAGGTGTAGAAGCACGGTGGCTAGGAAAAACTCCCTAGAAAGGCCAGAACCTAGGAAGAAACCTAGAGAGGGACAAGGCTATGAGGGGTGGCCAGTCCTCTTCTGTCTGTGTCAGCTATCATAGTCAATAGAATAGGTGGACTGACTTGACCACCAACCCCATCTAGTCATCATTGGCGTTAAGATGAACTACCTCAAATGTAATATCCATCCCGATCCTAATAAAAGAACACTAAACAAGTCCATTGCTTTTGCCTGGTTTTTCTTTACAATGGCAGGGGGTGCACCGTTCCTGGAGGTACTGCAATACCAGGTCGATGCGTGGAGTGGACGGAGCAAGCCCCTATTCCATCTCCTTATTCCAAAAATAAATGTAATATATGGTCCCCAGATAGGGGACGTATCAGATATTAAACTGATAAGAACAGATTTGTATTTATTATTACTTCAAAGAAATATAATTATTATTTTAATTTCACATTCAAATACAATTACAAATTCAGTGCATTACGTTGTACATAACACAGATCTATATAAACCAGTATCAAAATGTACCGTAACCATATAAAAAATAGCAAAACTCATCAACAAAGTGCTGTTCTGAGGATGCATGCCTAGCATGCCTCTAACAATCTCCCAAAAAGAATACAAACAATTCTATAAATAAAACATACACATATGCCACAGTGAACTCTGAATGAACCTCAGTGTATATCAAATATGTACAAAGGCTTAGCCTACATTACAATTTTACTTATGGAATACAATTATATATAGGCTATACAAAACGTTTACAATGTATGCTATATCCCTTTCCATCTCTGTTTAACTGGTACGATGCCCCACTTATCTATTTCGAATTGTATTCTTTTCCAAATGTCTTGTTTTATAAATTGAACCAATCCCGTCGGTGACCACTTGAGGGTGTCATTGACCGCACCGCATCTGGCCTCCCAAAGTTTGGTCTTGACAAGAGACACTAACTCTAATAATTGCACCCTTTCCACATCTTTCCACATTTTTTAGTTCAAATTTGACTACCCCTTCATAATAAATGTTTTTTTAAATGTCAAAAAATATTTAAAAAAAAAAATCAAAACGAATTGGGCAAAAGAACATTCCCATAAAACATAGGGAATTGTTTCAATTGCAAAACAATTGTCCCTGGGACAAAATGTATTCAGGGTCAAATTATGATCATGTAATGTTGAACGGACAGGAAGACGCCTGTGTAAAACGAGCCAATTAAAATCTTTCAGTCTGTTGTCTAAACCTTTTAATTGTGTCCGTAGCCAGGTGGAAGGCGATATTGGTAATCGGTCTCTAGGACGACAATTCTCTATCAATTTCGCATATAGCATTCTGTGGTTGATTACATTTTCTTTTACTTTGCAGACAGCGGCTTTCCTTGCCCATTCAACTATTTTCTTAAAATGCAATTGGATAATTTCAGATTTTGGCTTACTATTATCCCACTCCACCATGAACCTTAACGGTACAGACAGACAGAATTTAATTAAAACTTGACATTTGTGTACAGAAGACGACAAAAGACAACAAACGTTTGAGTAGAACAACGCATCTATCTTGAGAGGAATATGAGGGAAGTCCCTTCCACCAGCCTCTATAGGCTGATACATCCGATCTCTACCGATGTACTCATATCCCCCCCAAAAGAAATTAAACAGTACCCGTATGAACGTTTTTCTTAAAGACACCGGCATGGGAAACACATAGGCAAGGTGAAGTAATGAAGGCAGAATGTCCGCCTTCAGCACCAACACCTTTCCACTGAAACATAGTCGCCTCACTTTCCATAGTCCCAATCTTTTATTAAGCGATAATAGTCTTTCTGTCCAATTAAACATGTCATCTTTAATTTCATTTCCGAAAGATATCCCGAGCACTACCATTGGTCCTGTGCACACAGTCAAACCACATAACTGATCAGTTCTCCATTTCCACTGCCCCATATATTTTATTTCTGTTTTATCTTTCTTTATTTTCGACCCAGAGGCAACAGAGAACTCATCAATGACTTTGATAACCTCTTTTTCAAGTCCATTGCTTTTGCTTGTTTTATTTTTACAACGGCAGGGGGTGCACCGTTCCTGGAGGTACTGCAATACCAGGTCGATGCGTGGAGTGGACGGAGCAAGCCCCTATTCCATCTCCCTATTCCAAAAATCAATTTAATATATGGCCCCCAGATAGGGGACGTATCAGATATTAAACTGATAAGAACAGATTTTTTTTTTTTTTTTTTTTTTTGGAAAATAATATTTATTTTCATTTCACATTCAAATACAATTACAAATACAGTGCATCACGTTGTACATAACACAGATCTATATAAAACAGTATCAAAACGTACCGTAACCATATAAAAATTAACAAAACTCATCAAAAAAAAGTGCAGTTTGGCAGAACTTGACCAATGTTATAGGCCTACATTCAAAATTGGCAAGCCTCTAACAATCTCCAAATATAATACA
This sequence comes from Brachymystax lenok tsinlingensis, assembly GCA_030435695.1. Taxonomy (NCBI): domain Eukaryota; kingdom Metazoa; phylum Chordata; class Actinopteri; order Salmoniformes; family Salmonidae; genus Brachymystax; species Brachymystax lenok. The sequence continues at coordinate 49,094,981 of CM059818.1, forward strand.
AACAATTCTATAAATAAAACATACACATATGCCACAGTGAACTCTGAATGAACCTCAGTGTATATCAAATATGTACAAAGGCTTAGCCTACATTACAATTTTACCTAAGGATTACAATTTTATATAGGCTATAGAAACCGTTTACAATGTAGGGTATATCCCTTTCCATCTCTTTTTAACTGGTATGATGCCCCACTTATCTATTTCGAATTGTATTCTTTTCCAAATTTCTTGCTTTATAAATTGAAACAATCCCGTTGATGACCACTTGAGGGTGTCATTGACCGCACCGCATCTGGCCTCCCAAAGTTTGGTCTTGATAAGTGACACCAGAGTCACTAACTCTAATAATTGCACCCTTTCCACATTTTTTAGTTCAAATTTGACTACCCCTTCATAATCAATATTTTTTAAAATCTCAAAAAATCGTTTAATTTTTTTCCACACTAATTGGGCAAAAGAACATTCCCATAAAACATGGGGAATTGTTTCAATTGCAAAACAATTGTCCCTGGGACAAAATTTATTCTGGGTCAAATTATGATCATATAATGTTGAACGGACCGGAAGACGCCTGTGTAAAACGAGCCAATTAAAATCTTTCAGTCTGTTGTCTAAACCTTTTAATTGTGTCCGTAGCCAGGTGGAAGGCGATATTGGTAATCGGTCTCTAGGACGACAATTCTCTATCAATTTCGCATATAGCGTTCTGTGGTTGATTACATTTTCTTTTACTTTGCAAACAGGGGTTTTCCTTGCCCATTCAACTATTTTCTTAAAATGTAATGGGATAATTTCAGCTTTTGGCTTACTATTATCCCACTCCACCATGAACCTTAACGGTACAGACAGCCAGAATTTTATTAAAATGTGACATTTGTGTACAGAAGACGACAAAAGACCACAAACGCTTGAATAGAACAACGCATCAAGCTTGAGAGGAATATGAGGGAAGTCCCTTCCACCAGCCTCTATAGGCTGATACATCCGATCTCTACGGATGTACTCATACCCCCCCCAAAAGAAATTAAACAGTACTCTTATGAACATTTTTCTTAAAGACACCGGCATGGGAAACACATAGGCAAGGTGAAGTAATGAAGGCAGAATGTCCGCCTTCAGCACCAACACCTTTCCACTGAAACATAGTCGCCTAACTTTCCATAGTCCCAATCTTTTATTAAGCGATAATAGTCTTTCTGTCCAATTAAACATGTCATCTTTAATTTCATTTCCGAAAGATATCCCGAGCACTACCATTGGTCCTGTGCACACAGTCAAACCACATAACTGATCAGTTCTCCATTTCCACCGCCCCATATATTTTATTTCTGTTTTATCTTTGTTTATTTTCGACCCAGAGGCAACAGAGAATTCATCAATGACCTTGATAGCCTCTTTCAAGCTCAGGTCATCTTGTAAATATAAAACTGTGTCATCCGCGTATTGAGAAATTTTTAGAATATCCCCCCCGGGTAAAATGATTCCTTTGATGTTGTAATTTGTCCTAATTGCACATGCGAAAGGTTCAATATATAGAACATACAATAGAGCAGATAGAGGGTCCCCCTGTCTGACTCCTCGTAACTGCTTGATAACATTTCCGATATTTCCATTAATATTTACCCTGCTACCCACATTACTATAAAGAATTTTTACCCATTTCATAAAATTATTTCCAAAACCAAATTTTTCCAGAACTCTAAATAAAAACTCATGGTTTACCATGTCAAAAGCTTTTTCCTGGTCCAAATTCACAGCAATAGCTGTCAGGTGCCTTTCCTCTAAATATACTTGAACGTCCCTGTGCAATTGCAAATTCCAGGTTAATTTCCTCCCCAGCACACCGCATGTTTGGTCTAAACCAACAACATATGTCATGGCAGAAGATAAGCGGATAGTTATGGCTTTACTTAAAACTTTATAGTCAACGCACAACATTGTTAAAGGTCTCCAATTTGCTAATGTCCTGGGGTCTCCCTTTTTGTACAGTAACGAGATTACCCCCCTCACACATAGAACCTCCCATATGCTCCAAACCAAATATAACTCTAAACACTTCCAACAGATGACATCCAATTAAATCCCAAAAAACAATGTAAAACTCTTTAGAAAGCCCATCCACTCCTGGTACTTTGTTATCTTTCATGCTCTTCAGTGCCATATAAATTTCATCTAATTTTAATTGCCCTTCTAATTGGTCTCTAATATCGACAGGTATCTGCACATCCACGCATTCTAAAAAAAGTAGTCCCCTTCTCGTAATCAATTGTTTGTTTTTGGAATAGTTGAGAATAGTGATGTGTAGCAACACCAAGCATGCCATCTCCATCCTCAACCATCTCCCCATCCTGGTCCAATAAAGAAGCAATAGTCCTCCTCTTACCCCGCGATTTAATTTGTTTGAAGAAATATGCTGAGCACTTCTCATCGTTTTCCCATTTCTCTTGCTGACTTTTAAACATGAAGACTCTGGCTTTCTTTTCAAACAAAGCCTGCTGCTTTTTCTGCAGGATACACAACGCATCTTTATCTAACCCACCACCATTCAGATTACTTTGGATGTGCAGATATTCTATTTCATTCTGCAATTTATAAAATTCTTTGTGGTTATTACGTACTTTATCTTTGCAGAAATTCTGGATAAAATTCTTGATTCGTAATTTTGTGCTCTCCCACCACTCTATGACAGTAGAATAAAAGGATTTCAACGCTACGCAGCCCTGGAAAAAGCATCTAAATCTTGTCTCAAAAGTTTTGTCATGTAAAATGTCGTTATTAATTTTCCAATATCCTTTTCCAAATTCAATTGTTTTTAATTCTACTGTCACAGACAGGCAACTGTGGTCTGAATAGAAAACCGGAGCGACGCGTGCAGAGGACACACCGAGTTCACGCGGAACAAACAGATAATCAATGCGGCTCCTCGCGCCCCTGCTGTTTCCCCACGTGAAACCGGGATCATCCCCACGCGCCACTCTATAAGTATCAATCAAGTTATATTTGTCTATTAGACTTTTACAAGATGCCCTCCTAGGTTACCTCGGTCATACGAAACATTAAAATCTCCCCCCATAAACACCTGCCTGTTAGTCATAAAAATAGCGTCTAGGTCGTTGAGCATTTCCCTCCTTTCCTTGGGTGTCGATGGTGCATACACATTAATGAATCTAAAACATTTACCCCTCCAATCTATATCTACTATTAAAACCCTCCCGTGTACTGCCGAGAAACTTCCCACTATTTTGAACTCCCTATTCCCACATAGAAGCCCGACCCCTGTAGAATGCACCCCGCCGACACTCCACCGCGACTCTCCCTGAACCCATTCCCGTGTAAATCTCTCCACATCATTCTGATCTTTTAAATGGACTTCTTGTAAAAAACACACAGAGAAGCACATGGAGGACAGATGGGAAAAGACAGTCGCCCTTTTAACGGGGTTCCTAAGCCCTCTAACGTTGATGCTAGCCAGGTTCAACATAGACGACATGGGAGTAGGAGGGAAACGGACAACTATCTAAATATGACATTATTTTCTAGACTCACTTTATGTACCGTTCCTCGTTAGGAGGCCTGTCTGGGAACCGGTGTTCCCCAGCGGGAGGACTGTCCACAAAGATCGGGGACGGAAAAACACTGTCCTCCTCAGAGTGCTCCTCCTCCATCTGTGCTGGAACACCGCTGGGTGCCAGACCGCTGGGTGCCAGACCGCTGCTGTCGATGGAGCCAGACAGAGAAAGCTGAGTCTCCTCAGCGCTGCCCGGGTTTCCGCGCAAATCTCCTCAGACTTCCCGCTCGCAAAACAACTGAAACGATTTTCCCCATGGCGGACTTCTCCGTCGCCTCCATGCGGACGAGAGGGGAAACAGGGCTCATCTGCTTCCTTTTCACGGAGCACTTTCTCCTCTCTCCCACCGTTGTCCAGCTCTCCGGAGCCGAGGACACGGTGGACTCTCCCGTCGCCTCCTCCACTTGCTTGCTCCAACTCCTGCCCCCGTCTCCGCTCTCCCCGTGAGATGACGATGACGCCTCACTCCCGCTCTCCTCAGACTCCCGCCGTTTTCTCTCCGTCACTAGCTCGTCCACAACCTCCTCAATAGCGCGTAGCTCCATGCCTTCTCCCTCCTCTGCTCTTTTCCCGCTCGCCGCTGTTTTCCCGCTCACCGCTCTGGCGTAGGAGGGGGCTGCCTTCGGGCAGTGGCGGAACAGGTGGTCCTCTGAGTTGCACAGACTGCAGCGCTTGGGCACGGTGCAATCCCTCATAATATGGCCGAGAGTCCCACAGTTTCTGCACCTTGTCTGGGTGCATGCATCGGCGAGGTGCCCGTACGTGCTGCACTTTCTGCAGAAACGAGGCTGCCCAGCGTACATGAGGTAGCCCCGGTCTGCCCCGATGGTAAAAGAGGCGGGAGGATGGCGGTAGCCATCATGGCCGCTCTCGTCCTCCTTTAGCAGCACACGAAACTGCCTCTTCCCCGTCCAGATGCCCAGGGCGTCCTTGATGTCTCTCACTCCTGGCAGGATGGTCACATAGCGGCTGAGGTAGCACACTAATGTTTCCTCGGTGACCCATGGGTTGAACATGTGCACGGTTAGCACCCTCTGGTTGTGTCTGCACAGGGACTCCACTTGAAACGCTCTCAGGGCGGGTGCTGTCGCGTTGGCTCGGAAGAGCCCTCTCACCTCCTCCAGCCGGGTGATGGTGTAGAAAGACACATCATAAAATTTTTCGGGTGTGTTCTGTTGCAGGCAGTGCACATCATCAGCTGTCAGGCACAGAGGCCCAAACAGAACTTCCTTTCCAAAACGAACTCTTTCCATCATACTATCCTTTCCGGTCCACTGGAAACGCAGCGTGTTCTTCAGTCCAGCGGCGGCTGACTGGGACGTGGCCGATGACGCCATCGCACCACCTTGAGGATCCTCTGGGTACTGCGGTCGATCTTTCTCTTGATCTTAGCCAAAAGGCCGAGAAGCGATACCGCAATGCTTTCGGAAGGAAGGTGCCGTTCTCGGACACGTCAAATTTGTTAACGGTTACACCAAAATAAGCTCTATAAACTTTCCGCCAAATATCAAAGATGATGCTTTAAAAAAATGGTAACATAGATTGAGAGTTAATCAACGTCGGGAATAACCACTTTTGATTGTTACAATGTAACACATTGGGAGGTTCCCAAGTCACGGCGTCATCCGCCCTCCAATCGGAAACGAGAGAAAGCCTTGTTGAATTAAAACCAGATTAACAGCTAAATTGGAATAATATTATATGAAATACTGGCGGGGGAAACAATTTGGAGATAATTATATTGACATAAGATTTGATCTTATATCAAATATCTTGCTGCCACTAGGGAACGGAAGTAATTGTCCACTGGGTGGGGTCAGAGTTCCACCGACCGTCGCCTTGTCCAAGCTTTACAAGCGTCTAAGGCACTGCATCTCAGTGCTACAGGCGTCACTACAGCCATCCTGGTTCGAATCCAGGCTGTATCACAACCGCCCGTGATTGGGAGTCCCATAGGGCGGTGCACAATTGGCCCAGCGTTACATGGGTTTGGCCGGTAGGCCGTAATTGTAAATAAGAATGTGTTCTTAAGTTCTTAACTGACTTGCCTAGTTAAATAAAGGTTAAATAAAAATATAAACAAATATTCAAAACATTCTAAAGCGCATGCATCACTTCGGCAGGCCCTACAGAAGCCTATAGCTTGGGTCTTCATATTTCATACTTGAGAACACTATCAGAATTCGGAATAATGGCACAGCTATTTATATCCTATTTCACTGTGGAAAAATGTAATATATGGTCCCCAGATATACAGTATAGTGCTCTACCTTTAACCAGGCCCCATAGGACCAGGGGCATGGGACGGGGAAGAGGACAGCAGGCCAGGGCGATGGGACGGGGAAGAGGACAGCAGGCCAGGGAGATGGGACGGGGAAGAGGACAGCAGACCAGGGAGATGGGACGGGGAAGAGGACAGCAGGCCAGGGAGATGGGACGGGGAAGAGGGGACTGAAAAGGGCTGCTAGAGGAGGGGGATTGTGAGAGTGAGACTATATTTGCATACAGAGAAAATACACAATCATGTGTGCAACATCACAAAATCATTTGATGTTACCTTGGTATCATATTGTGTGTGTGTGTGTGTGTGTGCGTGCGAGCGAGAGTGCTCGTGTGTGTGTTTATTTCCCAGATGAGAAAGTCCTGCAGCAACTTTTAGGCCATTATTTACACTCTTCTGACAGTGAAGGACTCTGCTGCTGTCATGGCAACAGTACATTTCTATCTTCACCTCACACTCCATAGACCTATAAATAACAGAATGTATATCCTGGGTCTGTTCATTAGGGATACAACGTATCAATACACTTTGAAACACAAAAGATTTACGTTTCACAATATTACAAGGATCATATGTTAGCTTCCTCAACCAAACACATACAGTTGAAGTCGGAATTTTACATACACCTTAGACAAATACATTTCAACTCAGTTTTCCACAATTCCTGACATTTAATCCTAGTAAAAATTCCCTGTCTTAGATTAGTTAGGATTTTAAGAATGTGAAATGTCAGAATGATTTCTTTCAGCTTTTACAGTGGGGAAAAAAAGTATTTAGTCAGCCACCAATTGTGCAAGTTCTCTAACTTAAAAAGATGAGAGAGGCCTGTAATTTTCATCATAGGTACACTTCAACTATGACAGACAAAATGAGGAAAAAAAATCCAGAAAATCACATTGTAGGATTTTTAATGCATTTATTTGCAAATTATGGTGGAACATTTTCTTTCTGAGGTCTTGGCTGATTTCTTTTGATTTTCCCATGATTTTAAGCAAAGAGGCAAACTATAGTTTTGGCAAGTCGGTTGGGACATCTACTTTGTGCATGACACAGAAGGCCGACCTTCAAACTATAGTTTGAAGGTAGGCCTTGAAATACATCCACAGGTACACCTCCAATTGACTCAAATGATGTCAATTAGCCTATCAGAAGCTTCTAAAGCCATGACATCCTTTTCTGGAATTTTCCAAGCTGTTTAAAGGCACAGTCAATTTAGTGTATGTAAACTTCTGACCCACTGGAATTGTGATACAGTGAGTTATAAGTGAAATAATCTGTCTGTAAACAATTGTTTCAAAAATGACTTGTGTCATGCACAAAGTAGATATCCTAACCGACTTGCCAAAACTATAGTTTGTTAACAAGAAATTTGTGGAGTGGTTGAAAAAAGAGTTTTAATGACTCCAACCTAAGTGTATGTAAACTTCCGACTTCAACTGTATTATTCCTAATTCTGCTTCCTGTCCAAGTATCTGATCAGTAAGGTCCCTGTTATGTAAGCCAGCCAAGCACTTTAAAATGCCCTAATTCAAAGGCACCTCAGATTCGCTTCTTTTGTTGCTTAGCAACCACCCAGTGCCACTGCCATGCTTGAAGTTAAAACGCAGCATCCGCAGCTTTTTCCAAGCAGTAGATTGTAGCCTATGTTGGGTGAATGTGAAGCACTGTATTATTGAACTCAGATGTTGGGGTACATGTATTAGCTATTGTAACATTGTGAAAAGGGATATTTTTTTTTTTTAGCACGCTCGTTCCATGTAAAATAAGTTGATTGTGTAAAAACAAATTTAAAAAGTAGCCCAAAACTGCAGTCCCTCAGTCTATTAGCAACAGCAGTGTTATAGTACCTCAGTCTATTAGCAACAGCAGTGTTATAGTACCTCAGTCTATTAGCAACAGCAGTGTTATAGTACCTCAGTCTATTAGCAACAGCAGTGTTATAGTACCTCAGTCTATTAGCAACAGCAGTGTTATAGTACCTCAGTCTATTAGCAACAGCAGTGTTATAGTACCTCAGTCTATTAGCAATAGCAGTGTTATAGTACCTCAGTCTATTAGCAACAGCAGTGTTATAGTACCTCAGTCTATTAGCAACAGCAGTGTTATAGTACCTCAGTCTATTAGCAACAGCAGTGTTATAGTACCTCAGTCTATTAGCAATAGCAGTGTTATAGTACCTCAGTCTATTAGCAACAGCAGTGTTATAGTACCTCAGTCTATTAGCAACAGCAGTGTTATAGTACCTCAGTCTATTAGCAACAGCAGTGTTATAGTACCTCAGTCTATTAGCAACAGCAGTGTTATAGTACCTCAGTCTATTAGCAATAGCAGTGTTATAGTACCTCAGTCTATTAGCAATAGCAGTGTTATAGTACCTCAGTCTATTAGCAACAGCAGTGTTATAGTACCTCAGTCTATTAGCAATAGCAGTGTTATAGTACCTCAGTCTATTAGCAACAGCAGTGTTATAGTACCTCAGTCTATTAGCAATAGCAGTGTTATAGTACCTCAGTCTATTAGCAACAGCAGTGTTATAGTACCTCAGTCTATTAGCAACAGCAGTGTTATAGTCCCTCAGTCTATTAGCAACAGCAGTGTTATAGTACCTCAGTCTATTAGCAATAGCAGTGTTATAGTACCTCAGTCTATTAGCAACAGCAGTGTTATAGTACCTCAGTCTATTAGCAACAGCAGTGTTATAGTACCTCAGTCTATTAGCAACAGCAGTGTTATAGTACCTCAGTCTATTAGCAACAGCAGTGTTATAGTACCTCAGTCTATTAGCAACAGCAGTGTTATAGTACCTCAGTCTATTAGCAATAGCAGTGTTATAGTACCTCAGTCTATTAGCAACAGCAGTGTTATAGTACCTCAGTCTATTAGCAACAGCAGTGTTATAGTACCTCAGTCTATTAGCAACAGCAGTGTTATAGTACCTCAGTCTATTAGCAACAGCAGTGTTATAGTACCTCAGTCTATTAGCAATAGCAGTGTTATAGTACCTCAGTCTATTAGCAACAGCAGTGTTATAGTACCTCAGTCTATTAGCAATAGCAGTGTTATAGTACCTCAGTCTATTAGCAACAGCAGTGTTATAGTACCTCAGTCTATTAGCAACAGCAGTGTTATAGTACCTCAGTCTATTAGCAATAGCAGTGTTATAGTACCTCAGTCTATTAGCAACAGCAGTGTTATAGTACCTCAGTCTATTAGCAACAGCAGTGTTATAGTACCTCAGTCTATTAGCAATAGCAGTGTTATAGTACCTCAGTCTATTAGCAATAGCAGTGTTATAGTACCTCAGTCTATTAGCAACAGCAGTGTTATAGTACCTCAGTCTATTAGCAACAGCAGTGTTATAGTACCTCAGTCTATTAGCAACAGCAGTGTTATAGTACCTCAGTCTATTAGCAACAGCAGTGTTATAGTACCTCAGTCTATTAGCAACAGCAGTGTTATAGTACCTCAGTCTACGAAATTACATTTATTTAAGTATGTTTTTGTTGAAGTGAAGACAGTAACATTAGTAATCTCTAAAAATTATACTTTAAGGAAAATGTTGTTATACTTATTTGTTATTTGTGTGTTTAGGTCACATAATCTAATATTAAGGTATGTCTTCAGGTGTCTGTAATAGAATATACGCGGTAAAAGTGAATGTGGACGTTTCTATTGAGCCCCACAGTGGACGCATCATTATTAATTTGCCAAGAATGCACCTAGTCACCCATCAATCACATCAAACACCTGGGCTCCTCTCTGCTCCTCTCTGTTCCTGTTTGCTCACAACATATAAACATCTTAATTTAAGTAAACATGAAATTATTTATTCATCAATGCCATGAACCTAGGACATCGAACAGCACCATACGACCTATTATTACTGTCAGAAAGGGCACAGATTATTCTGCTTGTCCATTATAGGAATTATACGAGGACAAATAACACAGTGTAAAGCAGCATATTGTGATTTTGGTGGGTGAGTTACAAATGGAAAAACTGGATGTATAAGGTAGGTTTAATATAAAAATACTAGGTCAACTCCTGCAGAATGAGAAACACACTTAACAGTCTCAAAACAAGGAAGCCATGTCTCAATAACACCATTCTTGTCATTTATAACAGGTTCATGTGGCTGTTGTCAGTTGTGAGCAGCACATTTACCACTGCATTCAGTCTGAACCTCAGAATACGCAGGAGGAGGACAGCATTACACAGGTGAAAAAACAGGTAGCAAAAACACCACAACACTTTTAAATGTGTTACTGAGTCTAGATGTTATCAAACGTGGAGAAGAACAAGTGAAGTGAGCAGCATAGGGAACGTAAGGTGGGTTTATAGAGACAAGACGGAGAGTTCCAAAGTGTCCAAAGTTGAGGGACCATTGGGCATAAAAGGTGTAGCTAGAGAGATGGTTGGCCATGGAATAAACATAAAAGGCTGAAGAAATTCGGCTTGTCACAGAGGGCCCTGACAGTGTTTTACAGGAGCACTATCGAGAGCATACTGTCGGGCTGTATCGCTGGTTCAAATCCCCGAGCCGACTAGGTGAAAAACTGTCGATGTGCCCTTGAGCAAGGCAGTTAAACCTAATCGCTCCTGTAAAACGCTCTGGATAAGAGCGTCTGGTAAATTACTAAAATGTCAACTGTAAGATCATCAAGGATCTCAACCACCCGAGCCATGGCCTGTTCTCCCCGCTTCCATCACCTTGACGCGGGCAGTATAGGAGCATCATGGCAAAAACTGTCAGACTGGCAAATAGCTTCTTCCCCCAGACCATCTGATAAATAGCCACCACTCGGCAGCTATCTGCTCTCCCTGCGCCTTGGACATTCTACCCCCACACAGCTGCTCCAGACATTTACCCTGCCCCCGCCGCACAACGGGAGCGTAATGTGTGAAATCCTTGATAATGCATGTGATATCAACAGAGAGGTATATTTTCTGGGTGATTTAAATATTGACTGGCTTTCATCAAGCTGCCCACTGAAGAAAAAAACTTCAAACTGTAACTAGTGCCTGCAACCTGGTTCAGGTTATCAGTCAACCTACCAGGGTAGTTACAAACAGCACAGGAATGAAATCATCAACATGTATTGATCACATCTTTACTAATGTTGCAGAAAGGAGCTTGAAAGCAGTATCCAAATTGCTAGGATGTAGTGATCACAATATAGTAACCATATCTAGGAAAACCAAAGTTCCAAAGGCTGGGTCTAATATAGTGTATAAGAGGTCATGCAATACGTTTTGTAGTGATTCATATGTTGTTGATGTAAAGAATATTTGCTGGTCTGTGGTGTATAATGAGGAGCAACCAGACGTTGCACTTGACACATTTATGAAATTGCTTATTCCAGTTACTAATAAGCATGAACCCATTAAGAAAATGACTGTAAAAACAGTTAAATCTCTGTGGATTGATGAGGAATTGAAAAATTGAAAATGGTTGAGAGGGATAAGGCAAAAGGAATGGTAAAGAAGTCTGGCTGCACAACCGATTGGCAAACGTACTGCATATTGAGAAATCATGTGACTAAACTGAATAAAAAGAAGAAGAAACTACACTATGAAACAAAGATAAATGACATAAAGAATGATAGTTAAAAGCCTTGGAGCATCTTCAATGACATGTGGGGGAAAGAAAGCAAACTCGGCTCCATCATTCATTGAATCAGATGGCTCATTCATCACAAAACCCACTGAACTACTTGAATGATTTTTTTCATTGGTCAGATCAGCAAATTCATCCAAGTATATCTGACCAAATTATGAAAGACAAGAATTGTAGTTTTGAATTCGGTGAAGTGAGTTGTTATTGGTGTCTATCAACAATGACGAGCCACCGGGGTCTGACAACTTGGATGGAAAATTACTGAGGATAGCAGTGGACGATATTGTCACTCCTATTTGCCATATCTTCAATTTAAGCCTACTAGAAAGTGTGTGCCCTCAGGCCTGGAGGGAAGCAAATATAATTCCTCTACCTAAAAATAGTAAAGACCCCTTTTACTGGCTCAAATATCCGACCAATAGCCTGTTACCAAGCCCTAGTAAACTTTGGGAGATTTTTTTTTTGACCAGATACAATGCTATTTTACAGTAAACAAATTGACAACAGACTTTCAACATGCTTATAGGGAAGGACTTTCAACAAGCACAGCACTCACACAAATGACTGATGATTGGCTCAGAGAAATTGATGATAAAAATATTGTGGGGGCTGTTTTGTTAGACTTCAATCCGGCTTTTGACATTATCGATCATAGTCTGGTCTGCTGGAAAAACGTATGTGTTATGGCTTTACACCCCCTGCTATATTGTGGATAAAGAGTTACCTGTCTAACAGAACGCAGAGGGTGTTCTTTAATGGAAGCCTCTCCAACATAATCCAGGTAGAATCAGGAATTCCCCAGGGCAGCTGTCCAGTCCCCTTACTTTTTAATTTGTTTTACTAACGACATGCCACTGGCTTTGCGGATGACTCAACACTATACACGTCAGCTACCACAGCGAGTGAAATCACTGCAACACCTAACAAAGAGCTGCAGTTAGTTTCAGAATGGGTGGCAAGGAATAAGTTAGTCCTAAATATTTCTAAAACTAAAAGCATTGTATTTTGGACAAATCATTCACTAAACCCTAAACCTCAACTAAATATTGTAATGAATAATGTGGAAATTGAGCGAGTCGAGGTGACTGAACTGCTTGGAGTAACCCTGGATTGTAAACTGTCATGGCCAAAACATATTGATACAACAGTAGCTAAGATGGGGAGAAGTCTGTCTATAATAAAGCGCTGCTCTGCCTTCTTAACAACACTATCAACAGGGCAGGTCATACAGGCTCTAGTTTTGTCGCACCTGGACTACAATTCAGTCGTGTGGTCAGGTGCCACAAAGAGGGACTTAGGAAAATTGCAATTGGCTCAGAACAGGGCAGCAAGGCTGGCTCTTCAATGTACACAGAGAGCAAACATTAATAATATGCATGTCAATCTTGCCTGGCTCAAAGTGGAGGAGAGATTGTCTTCATCGCTACTTGTATTTGTGAGGGGCTGTGCTGAGGTATTAACATGTTGAAAGCACAGAGCTGTCTGTTTTAACAACTAGCACACAGCTCAGACATGCATACCCCACAAGACATGCCACCAGAGGTCTCTTCACAGTCCCCAAGTCCAGAACAGACTATGGGAGGTGCAAAGTACTGTGGTAGTGGAGTAGGGGCCTGAGGGAACACACTTAGTGTGTTGGGAAATCTGTTATGAATGTATTCTAATGTTTTCACTGTACCCTGCAAATACATCTGTGCATTTGACTAATAAAATAATCTATCTAATAAATAAGCAATTCGTACAATATGCTACAAGGAGTCGCTAGAGCGCGATGGGACAAAGACATCAAATGCTTTCCTGGTTGCCAATTGTACGCCGCCTGATGGGCCTCCCAGTCACGGCCGGCTGTGACACAGCCTGGGATCGAACCCGGGTCTGTAGTGACGCCTCAAGCGCTGCGATGCAGTGCCAGATCTGTTGTTTTGAAAACTAGCCTGGTGTCAGATCTGTTGTTTTGAATACTAGCCTGGTGTCAGATCTGTTGTTTTGAATATTAGCCTGGTGTCAGATCTGTTGTTTTGAATATTAGCCTGGTGTCAGATCTGTTGCTTTGAATATTAGCCTGGTGTCAGATCTGTTGCTTTGAATATTAGCCTGGTGTCAGATCTGTTGTTTTGAATATTAGCCTGGTGTCAGATCTGTTGTTTTGAATATTAGCCTGGTGTCAGATCTGTTGTTTTGAATATTAGCCTGGTGTCAGATCTGTTGTTTTGAATATTAGCCTGGTGTCAGATCTGTTGTTTTGATTATTAGCCTGGTGTCAGATCTGTTGTTTTGAATATTAGCCTGGTGTCAGATCTGTTTGCGCTCTTGCCAACTTAATTGATGTCATTTTTGTGATAGCACAAACAGACTGGCACTCAGGCTAGATAAATCTATGCTTCAGTTCAACAGTGAGATATGGAACTATGTTCACGCTGTGAACGACGGGCATCACTTCATCTCAGAACTCACTCTACAAGTGACTGTTCCTTTCCTGTTTGTGTGTGTGGGCAACATTAGGCCACCAGTTCCTCATCTGATGGTATAACAGATATTTCAGGAAACTGATGAACTGGTTAAAAAAAGAGACATCGATCTCTCTGTCTGTTGTTGTTTGTCTTATCTTACTGACTCTGTCTGTTGTTGTTTGTCTTATCTTACTGACTCTGGATGTTGTTGTTTGTCTTATCTTACTGACTCTGTCTGTTGTTGTTTGTCTTATCTTACTGACTCTGTCTGTTGTTGTTTGTCTTATCTTACTGACTCTGGATGTTGTTGTTTGTCTTATCTTACTGACTCTGGATGTTGTTGTTTTTCTTATCATACTGACTCTGGATGTTGTTGTTTTTCTTATCATACTGACTCTGTCTGTTGTTGTTTTTCTTATCTTACTGACTCTGGATGTTGTTGTTTGTCTTATCTTACTGACTCTGGATGTTGTTGTTTGTCTTATCTTACTGACTCTGGATGTTGTTGTTTGTCTTATCTTACTGACTCTGGATGTTGTTGTTTGTCTTATCTTACTGACTCTGGATGTTGTTGTTTGTCTTATCTTACTGACTCTGGATGTTGTTGTTTGTCTTATCTTACTGACTCTGTCTGTTGTTGTTTGTCTTATCTTACTGACTCTGTCTGTTGTTGTTTTTCTTATCTTACTGACTCTGGATGTTGTTGTTTGTCTTATCTTACTGACTCTGGATGTTGTTGTTTGTCTTATCTTACTGACTCTGTCTGTTGTTGTTTGTCTTATCTTACTGACTCTGTCTGTTGTTGTTTGTCTTATCTTACTGACTCTGTCTGTTGTTGTTTGTCTTATCTTACTGACTCTGGATGTTGTTGTTTGTCTTATCTTACTGACTCTGGATGTTGTTGTTTGTCTTATCTTACTGACTCTGGATGTTGTTGTTTGTCTTATCTTACTGACTCTGTCTGTTGTTGATCTCTCCCTCTCTCTCTCTTTTGCTTTTTCTGTCACACACAGACACAGAGCACAACCGCACGCACCGTCACTTACCAAAATATTCATATGCACTCTACAGTATTTACACTCAGTTTTGTCACATGACATGCATGAGTTGGTTTCTCTGTGCTGTCCAAATATAGGAAAACAACTTATCATTCAGAGTAAAACATGCTACTTGATTCACGTGTGAGCACTTCCTGCTTTGTGACAGTGTTGTGGTATGAACATCCTCTGGTGAGGGAGGGAGGGAGGGAGGGAGGGGGGAGGGAGGGGATTTGAGGGAGGGAGGGAGCGAGGGAGGGAGGGGGTGGGTGGAGGGAGGGAGGGAGGGGGAGGCCAGCGAGGGTTTAAGCAAGGGCCTCTCTCCTCTCCTCTATTCTCCTTTCCTCTCTTCTCGTCTACTCTCCTCTTACCTAGTCCTCTAGAGTCATGTATTCTGACTCTCTTACAGCACAATGCATTTCTGGCTTGTTGCGTAGATAAGATACAAGATATGAGAAAGAGAGAAAGAAAGAGATGACTGGAGCGGGGGGTGAGTGGAGGGCCGATACACGAGACACTGTTTTTAGATTGAGAGACGTTCATTAGCAGTGAACACTGGAGAGAGAGAGAGGAGGGAGAGGAGGAGAGAGAGAGAGTGAGAGAGAGAGAGAGAGAGAGAGAGAGAGAGAGAGAGAGAGAGAGAGAGAGAGAGAGAGAGAGGAGGGAGAGGAGGGAGATAGAGAGCCCAGGGGAGGGGAAAGGAACAATGAAGGGGAAATGATCAGTAATCTACAGAGGTAGCTGCCAGCCTCCAGAGCCACACACACGCAGTCTGGATCTCATTAAAGGTAAATACATTTGGCAGAGGGGATGTGTGTGTGAGTATGTCCGTGTAAGGGAGTGTGTGCTTAAGCAGGAGAGAGCAAGAGGGAGTGCAGAAAAGCTTTGAGAACTTGGTCACACACAGCACTTGTCCAGAGTCTGTTGTAGAAAAAGGGAAGGAGAGACAGAGGAGAGAGAGAGAGAGAGAGAGAGAGAGAGAGAGAGAGAGAGAGAGCGACAGGGCTGTGCTGCAACAACTCAGAGAGAGAGAGAGAGAGACAAACATGGATGTGCTGCAACAACTTAGAGAGAGAGAGACTTTTCTCTCGACCTCTTCTCTCCGCATCTTTCTCTCCCACTCTCCCGAGAAGAGGGCAGACTCTTCAGCTACCTGGGACCCTCCACAACTCCCCAGGTACTGACTGTGTGTGTGTGTGTGTGTGTGGGGGGTGTTTTGTCTTTGCCTGCAGCTAAGGTGGGCGTGTGGAGGAGGTTTCTGACCCTGTCGCCTACTCTTTCTCTCCTCCTCCATCATTATCTCTCTCTCTCTCTCTCTCTCTCTCTCTCTCTCTCTCTCTCTCTCTCTCTCTCTCTCTGTGTGTGTCTCTGTCTCTGTCTCCCTCTCTCTATCTCTGCAGCTGCAGGGAGGTCATAGATGGATTGTGATGACCTCATAGAGGAGACGCTGGACTCTACAGGTCTGTGCACCCCATGCCGGCGTGTGTGTTCATGAGTGTGTGCAAATGTTTGTTGTGTATGAGTTTACCAATGTATGTGGTTATGTGTGTGTGTTTATGTGTGTGTGTGTGTGTGTGTGTGTGTGTATAACCTATTTTAACAGCACTAGGCCAAAGAGCAGACATGCTTGAATGATACGATAATTGCTTTGTTTGTATAGGTCAGTGGTAAGTGAAGAATCAGAGGGACACAGAGAAAGTTCCTGAACAGTCACAGCCAGTAGAGAGGGATGAACTGTTGATCTGGGGAGGAGGAGGAGGAGGAGGAGGAGGAGAGAGGAGAGAGGAGGAGGAGAGAGGAGAGAGGACACGTGGTCAGGTGGTTTGAGGAGAGGAAAGAAGAGGAGGAGAGAGTTAGTCTGTTCTTCTTGTGTCAGATAAAAGAGAACTACATTCCATCTCTGAGTTGTCAGGCTTCAGGACTGCAGATTGGAGAGACTGCAGAGAGGAGATTGAACAGAGTGGAGATTGGACAGAGTGGAGAAGTTGCTGTGTGCTATGGGATTACAGGAGATTTAATGGAGAAATCACAGCATCAGGTATGAGTGGATGAGAATATTAGGGATGGCATTGCCAGGGTTTTAAACTGGGGATAGCAGGGCCAGGGTTTTAAACTGGGGATAGCAGGGACAGGGTTTTAAACTGGGGATAGCATATTGTCAGTCTTTACAAGTGAATGGTCAATGACTGGGATTTGATGTGATTCATTTGATTTGTTGTGATTCATTTGATTTGATGTGATTCATTTGATTTGATGTGATGTTAGGCTACTTTAAATAGTAATGTTTTTTTCAGTTGTAACATTTATCAGAAGCTGTAGGATCTGTTAAGCGTACGTGGACTGTTATGAGAAATAATGAAACCACACAATGAAAACCCAATCTATTTTGAAACTTATTTTACTTAAAGAGACAGTGTCAGACTGCTGGTGCGCAGCCTGAAGCTCTATGCGTACTACTTGTTTGAGTCACTCTGGATGAGAGCGTCTGCTAATCGACTAAAATATACATGTATTCTAAATGTACAACGACTCTCTTCGACTGTCACATGAGACGGAGTAGAGCAGCACGATAACAGTGATATAGTATTTATTATAAACTGGGTGGTTCGAGCACTGAATGCTGATTGGCTGACAGCCGTGGTATATCAGACCGTATGCCGCGGGTATGACAAAACATACATTTTTACTGCTCTAATTACGATGGTAATCAGTTTATAATAGCAATAAGGCACCTCGGGGGTTTGTGGTATCTGGCCAATATAGCACAGCTAAGGGCCATATGTCGTGCATAAGAACAGTCCTTAGACGTGGTATATTGGCCATATACCACACCCCCTCGGGCCTTATTGCTTAATCATACATTATGAGAGGAATGCCAAGAATGCTTTTGTTGTTCTCTGTGTAGTACAGAGCAGTCACTGTGTGTTAGATGGGCCAGTGAATATACACACACACACACACACACACACACACACACACACACACACACACACACACACACACACACACACACACACACACACACACACACACACACACACACACACACACACACACACACACACACACACACACACACACACACACACACACCACAGGGAGGATCAGATTCAGAGGATCAAAGCAGACAGGTCAAGCTCCTTCTAGCCACCGCTGGGATTGGAGCTTCCCGTTCAAGTCTTGTTGTTGTCAGTTGGACGCTGTTCCATTGGCTCCTTCTGACCCCTGTTAGGTTTGCCAGAGTGGTGATTCCTGTTCTTCCACGTCTTGATGTTGTCGCTTGACTGAACTGGGGCCTGCAGAGTTGAATGTGGGTTAAGTCATACTTGTATCGCTCTCCTCACACCACCGGTTTGACCCTCTACTTCGGATGCAGACTCAGAACCCAGAATAGGGTTTGACCCTCTACTTCGGATGCAGACTCAGAATCCAGAACAGGGTTTGACCCTCTACTTCGGATGCAGACTCAGAACCCAGAACAGGGTTTGACCCTCTACTTCGGATGCAGACTCAGAACCCAGAACAGGGTTTGACCCTCTACTTCGGATGCAGACTCAGAACCCAGAACAGCTTTTGACCCTCTACTTCGGATGCAGACTCAGAACCCAGAACAGGGTTTGACCCTCTACATCGGATGCAGACTCAGAACCCAGAACAGGGCTTGACCCTCTACTTCGGATGCAGACTCAGAACCCAGAACAGGGTTTGACCCTCTACTTCGGATGCAGACTCAGGACCCAGAACAGCGTTTTACCCTCTACTTCGGATGCAGACTCAGAACCCAGAATAGGGTTTGACCCTCTACTTCGGATGCAGACTCAGAACCCAGAACAGGGTTTGACCCTCTACTTCGGATGCAGACTCAGAATCCAGAACAGGGTTTGACCCTCTACTTCGGATGCAGACTCAGAACCCAGAACAGCGTTTGACCCTCTACTTCGGATGCAGACTCAGAACCCAGAACAGGGTTTGACCCTCTACTTCGGATGCAGACTCAGAACCCAGAATAGGGTTTTACCCTCTACTTCGGATGCAGACTCAGAACCCAGAACAGGGTTTGACCCTCTACTTCGGATGCAGACTCAGAACCCAGAATAGGGTTTTACCCTCTACTCCGGATGCAGACTCAGAACCCAGAACAGGGTTTGACCCTCTACTTCGGATGCAGACTCAGAACCCAGAATAGGGTTTGACCCTCTACTTCGGATGCAGACTCAGAACCCAGAACAGGGTTTGACCCTCTACTGGATGCAGACTCAGAACCCAGAATAGGGTTTGACCCTCTACTTCGGATGCAGACTCAGAACCCAGAACAGGGTTTGACCCTCTACTTCGGATGCAGACTCAGAACCCAGAACAGGGCTTGACCCTCTACTTCGGATGCAGACTCAGAACCCAGAACAGGGTTTGACCCTCTACTTCGGATGCAGACTCAGAACCCAGAACAGCGTTTGACCCTCTACATCGGATGCAGACTCAGAATCCAGAACAGGGTTTGACCCTCTACTTCGGATGCAGACTCAGAACCCAGAACAGGGTTTGACCCTCTACTTCGGATGCAGACTCAGAACCCAGAACAGGGTTTGATGGAGATGCACTTTTTAGGCTCTTTGCTCCACCAGCTAAAAGGAATATCAAGTCAAGTCGGATGTTGACTAGAGTGTAAATACATCTTTACCTTTAATTAGTAATGCTAAGGGGAACTCTATCTCGAACAGAGGGCTCTGTGTCAATTAGAGGAGGAAGATGGATCTTGACTCAGGTCACTGGTTCTTCTGTTATCTCAGCCCCAGGGACTGCTCTTCTTGCCTGGCTAAACCAGACTGACTGTCAGGCTTCAAACCAAATCAAATAAAATTTTATTTTGTCACATACACATGGTTAGCAGATGTTTATGCGAGTGTAAGGAAATGCTTGTGCTTCTAGTTACGACAGTGCAGTAGTATCTAACAAGTAATCTAACAATTTCACAACAACTACCTTATACACACAGTGTAAAGGAATGAATACGAGTATGTACATATAAATATATGGATGAGCGATGGCTGACCGGCATAGGCAAGATTCAGTAGATGGTATATAGTACAGTTTATACATGTGAGATGAGTAGTGTAGGACATGTAAACATTATATACAACATTTTTAAAGTGGCTAGTGATACATTTATTACATCCACTTTTTAATTATTAAAGTGGCTAGAGATTTGAGTCGATGGCGGAACGGCATTGGCAAGATTCAGTAGATGGTATAGAGTACAGTGTATACATTTGATATGAGTAATGTTGTATATGTAAACGTTATATACAAAATTGTTTAAAGTGGCTACATCCAATTTTCTATTATTTAAAGTGGCTAGAGATTTAAGTCAGTATGTTGACAGCAGCCACTCAATGTTAGTGGTGGCTGTTTAACAGTCTGATGGCCTTGAGATAGAAGCTGTTTTTCAGTCTCTTGATCCCAGCTTTGATGCACCTGTACTGACCTCGCCTTCTGGATGACAGGCAGTGGCTCGGGTGGTTGTTGTCCTTGATTATCCTTTTGGCCTTCCTGTGACATCGGGTGGTGTAGGTGTCCTGAAGGGCAGGTAGTTTACCCCCGGGGATGCGTTGTGCAGTCCTCACTACCCTCTGGAGAGCCTTACGGTTGTGGGCGGAGCAGTTGCCGTACCAGGCGGTGATACAGCCCGACAGGATGCTCTCGATTGTACATCTGTAGAAGTTTGTGAGTATTTTTGGTGACACGCCGAATTTCTTCAGCTGTTGCGCCTTCTTCACCATGCTGTCTGTGTGGGTGGACCATTTCATTTTGTCCGTGGTGTGTACGCCGAGGAACTTAAAACTTTCCACCTTCTCCACTACTGTCCCGTCGATGTGGATAGGGGGGTGCTCCCTCTGCTGTTTCCTGAAGTCCACGATCATCTCCTTAGTTTTGTTGACGTTGAGTGAGAGGTTATTTTCCTGACACCACACACCGAGGGCCCTCACCTCCTCCCTGTAGGCCGTCTCGTTGTTGTTGGTAATCAAGCCTACCACTGTAGTGTCGTCAGCAATCTTGATGATTGAGTTGGAGGCGTGCTTGGCCACGCAGTCATGGGTGAACAGGGAGTACAGGAGAGGGCTGAGAACGCACCCTTGTGGGGCCCCAGTGTTGAGAATCAGCGAGGTGGAGATGTTGTTTCCTACCCTCACCACCTGGGGCCGTCTCATCAGGAAGTCCAGGACCCAGTTGCACAGGGCTGGGTCGAGACCTAGGGTCTCGAGCTTAATGATGAGTTTGGAGGGTACTATAGTGTAAATGCTGAGCTGTAGTTGATGAACAGCATTCTTACATAGGTATTCCTCTTGTCCAGATGGGTTAGCGCAGTGTGCAGTGTGCGATTGCGTCGTCTGTGGACCTATTGGGATGGTAAGCAAATTGGAGTGGGTCTAGGGTTTCTGGTAGTATGGAGGTGATATGATCCTTGACTAGTCTCTCAAAGCACTTCATGATGACGGAAGTGACTGCTACGGGGCGATAGTCATTTAGCTCAGTTACCTTAGCTTTCTTGGGAACAGGAACAATGGTGGCCCTCTTGAAGCACGTGGGAACAGCAGACTGGGATAAGGTGTGATTAAATATGTCCGTAAACACACCAGCCAGCTGGTCTGCGCATACTCTGAGGACATGGCCAGGGATGCCATCTGGGCCGGCAGCCTTGCGAGGGTTAACACGCTTAAATGTTTTACTCACGTTGGCTGTGGTGAAGGAGAGCCCGCAGGTTTTAGTAGCGGGCCGTGTCGCTGGCACTGTATTGTCCTCAAAGCGAGCAAAGAAGTTGTTTAGTTTGTCTGGGAGCAGGACATCGTGGTCCGCGACGGGGCTGGTTTTTAATTTGTTGTCCGTGATTGACTGTAGGCCCTGCCACATTCCTCTCGTGTCTGAGCCGTTGAATTGTGACTCTACTTTGTCTCTATACTAACGCTTAGCTTGTTTGATTGCCTTTCGGAGGGAATAGCTACACTGTTTGTATTCAGTCATGTTTCCGTTCGCCTTACCTTGGTTAAAAGCAGTGGTTCGCGCTTTCAGTTTTCGCGCGAATGCTGCCATCAATCCACGGTTTCTGGTTGGGGAAGGTTTTAATAGTTGCTATGGGTACTGGGTACAACATCACCGATGCACTTGCTAATAAACTCGCTCACCGAATCAGCGTATACATCAATGTTGTTGTCTGATGCTGTCCGGGAACATATCCCAGTCCACATGCTCGAAGCAATCTTGAAGCGTGGAATCAGATTGGTCGGACCAGCGTTGAACAGACCTGAGAACGGGCGTTTCCTGTTTTAGTTTCTGTCTATAGGCTGGGAGCAACAAAATTGAGTCATGGTCAGACTTGTCGAAAGGAGGGCGGAGAATGGCTTTGTATGCATCACGGAAGTTGGAATAACAATGATCCAGGGTTTTACCAGCCCGGGTCACACATTCGATATGCTGATATAATTTAGGGAGCCTTGTTTTCAGATTAGCCTTGTTAAAATCCCCAGCCACAATAAATGCAGCCTCAGGATATGTGGTTTCCAGTTTACATAGAGTCCAATGAATTTCTTTCAGTGCCGTCGATGTGTCAGCTTGAGGGGGGATATATGCGACTGTGATTATAATCGAGCAGAATTCTCTTGGTAGATAATGCGGTCGGCATTTGATTGTAAGGAATTCTATGTCAGGTGAACAAAAGGACTTGAGTTCCTGTATGTTGTTATGATCACACCACAACTCGTTATTCATAAGACACAGACCCCCGCCCTTCTTCTTACCAGATAGATGTTTGTTTCTGTCGGCGCGATGCGTGGAGAAACCATGTGGCTGTACCGACTCTGATAACGTGTCCTGAGTGACCATGTTTCCGTGAAGCAAAGAACGTTGCAGTCTCTGATGTCTCTCTGGAAGGCAATCCTTGCTCGGATTTCGTCTACCTTGTTGTCCAGAGACTGGACATTGGCAAGTAGTATAGTCGGGAGAGGTGCGCGATGTGCCCGTCTACGGAGCCTGACCAGAACACCGCCCCGTCTACCCCTTCTCCTCTGATGCTGTTGTTTTGGGTCGCCGGCTGGGATCCAGTCTATTGTCCTAGTTGGTGGACCAAACAGAGGATCCGCTTCGGGAAAGTCGTATTCCTGGTCGTAATGTTGGTAAGTTGACGTTGCTCTTATATCCGGCTGTATGTAATAAAACTTAAGATTTCCCAGGGTAACAATGTAAAGAAATGTAAAAATACTGCATAGCTTCCTGAGAACGTGAAGCGAGGCTACTTCTCACAGCCTCAGGCCTGACACTTCTCTCTTGTCAGACTACTTCTCTCAGCCTTAGGTCTGACACTTCTCTGACATAATTTTATCCACTATAGTATGACTTCAGGCTTGCTTTTTAAAGTGCCCTGATAGTGATCTTTTGGTTTTAGTGTTGGAGGGCCTCTGAGCCTTGGTTAACAACTGAAAGAGAGAGAGAGTAAGAGAGAAAGAGAGAGCAAGAGAAAGCAAGAGAGAGCGAAAGAGAGAAAGAGAGCAAGAGAGAGAGAGAGCAAGAGAGAGAAAGAAAGAGAGAGAGGAAGAGATAGAAAGAGCGAGAGGAAGAGAGAGAGAGAGAGAGAGCAAGAGAGAGAAAGAAAGAAAGAGAGAGAGGAAGAGAGAGAGAGAGAGAGAGAGAGAGAGAGAGAGAGAGAGAGAGAGAGAGAGAGCTCAAGTGGAGGGCAGTGGAAATGTTACCGTTTTTAGTGACTTTCCACTTCGGTTTTTCGTTTGTCTAGTTCTACCTGTGGGCTATTCTAAAGCAAGCAAGCACACACTCACACGCACACACTCACACTCACACACCCATACACACTCACACACACAGGAGCACATACAGAGTCATAGCCCACCATCAATCTCTCTGTCTCTCTCTCTCTCTCTCTCTCTCTCTCTCTCTCTCTCTCTCTCTCTATCCTCCTCTTCCCTCTCTCTGCCCCCTCTCTCTCTGTCTCTCTCTCAGTAGTCCCACGCTCTCTTTATCACCCACACACAGTGGTACCTGCTTCCAGTGTTCATTCTACCCACACAATGCTCCTCTACTTTCTCTTCTCCTCCTCTCCTCCTCGTCTGCTCGATGTCGTGACACGAGTCACGACGTAGTCTTTTCCACCCTCCTCCCCTCCTCTCCTCTTCTCCTCCTCTCCCTCTCTCCTCCGCTCCTCCTCTCCAGTGCTCTATAGGCTACCTCAGCTGAGAACTCCCCCAGGCAGCCCCCCCTCCTTTTTTATCCCCCTCTCTCCCTCTCTCTACCTCTCTCTCCCTCTTTCTCAATGAATCTCTGGATCTCTCCCTCTCCACCAGGCTACCCCCCACCTCTCTCCCTCTCTCTACCTCTCTCTCCCTCTTTCTCAATGAATCTCTGGATCTCTCCCTCTCCACCAGGCTACCCCCCACCTCTCTCCCTCTCTCTCCCTCTTTTTCGATGAATCTCTGGATCTCCCGCTCCTCTTTCCCCCTGCGTCACCATTTGTCCTCTGTTTATTCCCTGAGTGTTTTCAGGGACGTGTGCTGCAGGTCTTGACATACATTGCTATGCATAAGTATTTACCTCCCTTGGTGTTTTTCCTATTTTGTTGCATTACAACCTTAAAATTAAATAGATTTTTATTTGGATTTCATGTAATGGACATACACAAAATAGTCCAAATTTAGGAAGTGAAATGAAAAAAATTACTTGTTTCAAAAAATTCAAAACGGAAAAGTGGTGTGTGCATATGTATTCACCCCCTTTGCTATGAAGCCCCTAAATAAGATCTGGTGCAACCAATTACCTTCAGAATATATACACCTGTTCTGAAAGGCCCCAGTGTCTGCAACAACACTAAGCAAGGGGCACCACCAAGCAAGCGGCACCATGAAGACAAAGGAGCTCTCCAAACAGGTCAGGGACAAAGTTGTGGAGAAGTACATATCAGGGTTCGGTTATAAAAAAATATCTGAGACTTTGAACATCCCACGGAGTACCATTAAATCCATTATTAAAAAATGGAAACAATATGGCACCACACCAAACCTGCCAAGAGAGGGCTGTCCACCAAAACTCATGAACAAGGCAAGGAGGGCATTAATCAGAGAGGCAACAAAGAGACCAAAGATAACCTTGAAGGAGCTGCAAAGCTCCACAGCAGAGATTGGAGTATCTGTAGGACCACTTTAAGTCGTACACTCCACAGAGCTGGGATTTACGGAAGAGTGTCAAGAAAAAAGCCATTGCTTAAAGAAAAAAATAAGCAAACACGTTTGGTGTTCGCGAAAAGGCATGTGGGAGACTCTCCAAACATATGGAAGAAGGTACTCTGGTCAGATGAGACAAAAATTTAGCTTTTTGTCCATCAAGGAAAATGCTATGTCTGGCACAAACCCAACATCTCCACACCATCCCCACAGTGAAGCTTGGTGGTGCCAGCATCATGCTGTGGGGATGTTTTTCATCGGCAGGGACTGGGAAACTGGTCAGAATTGAAGGAATGATGGATGGCACTAAATACAGGGAAATTCTTGAGGGAAACCTGTTTCATCATTCAAGAGATTTTGAGACTGGGACGGAGGTTCACCTTCCAGCAGGACAATAACCCTAAGCATACTGCTAAAGCAACACTCAAGTGGTTTAAGGGGAAACATTTAAATGTCTTAGAATGGCCTAGTCAAAGCCCAGACCTAAATCCAATTGAGAATCTGTGGTATGACTTAAAGATTGCTGTACACCAGCGGAACCCATTCAACTTGAAGGAGCTGGAGCAGTTTTGCCTTGAAGAATGGGCAAAAATCCCAGTGGCTAGATCTGCCAAACTTATAGAGACATATTCCAAGACACTTGCAGCTGTATTTGCTGCAAGAGGTGGCTCTACAAAGTATTGACTTTGGGGGGTGAATAGTTATGCACGATCAAGTTTTCAGTTTTTTTTGTCTTATTTCTGGTTTGTTTCACAATAAAACATATTTTGCATCTTCTAAGTGGTAGGCATGTTGTGTAAATGAAATTATACAAAACCCCCCAAATCTATATTAATTCCAGGTTGTAAGGCAACAAAATAGGAAAAATGCCAAGGGGGGTGAAGACTTTCGGATCCCACTGTATTTAGTATGTCATATGTTTTTTCTGTCTTTTGGTTACATAATGGAAAGAATTCTACTGGACAGACAGGGAGGTTAGTGAACTCAAGGGACTCTTCCCTTCTTTCTAGTTTGTTCTAGATTCTTAGATTCTCTTGTCCTTGAAAAGAATGGCGCTGCAATGGATAGCTGTCGTTTTACTGGCTCCTGACCAATTTTGTGTATTTCTTTGTGCTGTTCTTAACTTTTGTTTTGTACGTAATGTTTTCCCCATCGTTTCCTATGACTGAAAATAGCTTCTGGACATCAGAACAGCGACCACTAACCTCGATTTGGATGAAGATTTCTACTTAACGTTTCGGACATACTGCTCACCCCGGATCAGGTCCTAATCCCCTAAACTGGGAAATGGAAGAGACAAAGTAAGAGTGGCCGACGTGCGGGCACCCTGATGAAACTACGCCTCCACCCTCCGTTCTAATGGCGAACGTACAATCACTGGATAATTTTTTTTGTTGACGTGGATAATATACAGTACCAGCCAAAAGTTAAGACACACGTACTCATTCCAGTTTTTTTTTTTTTTTTTTTTACTATTTCCTATGTTGTAGAATAATAGTGAAGACTTTAAAACTATGAAATAACACATATGGAATCATGTAGTAGTCAATTTGTGGAATTTCTTTCCTTCTTAATGCGTTTGAGCCAATCGGTTGTGTTGTGACAAAGTAGGGTTGGTATACAGAAGATAGCCCTATTTGTTAAAATACCAAACAACTCAAATAAGCAAAGAGAAACGACAGTCCATCATTACTTTAGGACATGAAGGTCAGTCAATACGGAACATTTCAAGAACTTTGAAAGTTTCTTCAAGTGCAGTCGCAAAAACCATGAAGCATTATGATGAAACTGGCTCTCATGAAGACCGCCACAGGAAAGGAAGACCCAGAGTTACCTCTTCTGCAGAGGATAAATTCATTAGAGTTACCAGCCTCAGAAATCGGCAATTAACTGCACCTCAGATTGCAGCCCAAATAAACGCTTCACAGAGTTCAAGTAACAGACATATCTCAACATCAACTGTTCAGAGGAGACCGCGTGAATCAGGCCATCATGGTCAAATTGCTGCAAATAAACCACTACTAAAGGACACCAATACGAAGAAGAGACTTGTTTGGGACAAGGAACATGAGCAATGGACATTAGACCGGTGGAAATCCATCCTTGTTCTGATGAGTCCAAATTTGCGATTTTTGGTTCCAACCTGCCGTGTCTTTGTGAGACACAGAGTAGGTGAACGGATGATCTCCGCATGTGTGGTTCCCAACGTGAAGCATGGTGTGGGGGTGCTTTGCTGGTAACACTCTGTGATTTAGTTAAAATTCATGGCACAATTGTACCAGCATGGCTACCACAGCATTCTGCAGCGATACGCCATCCCATCTGGTTTGCGCTCAGTGGGACTATCATTTGTTTTTCAACAGGACAATAACCCAAAACACACCAGGCTTTGTAAGGGCTATTTGACCAAGAAGGAGAGTGATGGAGTGCTGCATCAGATGACCTGGCCTCCACAATCACCCGACCTCAACCCAATTGAGATGGTTTAGGATGAGTTGGACAGCAGAGTGAAGGAAAAGCAGCCAACAAGTGCCCAGCATATGTGGGAACTCCTTCAAGACTGTTGGAAAAGCAATCCAGGTGACTACCTCATGAAGCTGGTTGAGAGAATGCCAAGAGTGTGCAAAGCTGTCATCAAGGCTAAGGGTGGCTACTTTGAAGAATCTCAAATGTCAAATATAAAACACTTTTTTGCTTACTACGTGATTCCATGTGTGTTATTTCATTGTTTTGATGTCTTCACTATTATTCTACAACGTAGAAAAATAGTAAAAATAAATCAAAACCCTTGAATGAGTAGGTGTGTCCAAACTTTTGACTGGTACTGTAAATGTAGCTGGTTTTTTTGTATGCATTGGTAGGACCGAACTGCAGCTTCAGGTAAGAACAAGGGAGGAGGTTTGTGTCTCTTTGTTAACAACAGCTGGTGCCTACTCTCTAATATTAAGGAAGTCTGGAGGTTCTGCTCACCTGAGGTAGAATACCTCATGATAAGCTGTAGACCATACTATTGTTAGGTTCTTATTTTTCAGAGTAAATAACTCACGGACACTAGAGAAGCTTTAATTCTTCCCAAAAGTTCTGTACAGCTGTAATCAGACAACCCAACATTTGTCCCATCCAGATATTTTTATCCACTTAAGACCCCCGTCTCTCCAGTCCTTACATTTTATGGTCCTACAGGAAATGAGTAAAAAGGGTAACAGAATACCAAACCTTATTTACTCCCTTAAGGGGAACTGACCTCACCTCCTGACCTCAACTGTTGCACTTCTCCCTTCCAACAACACATTCCAAAGCTATCTGTCTTCCCACAGAGAACCATTAACTTCTGACATAAAACCCAGTCTCTTTCACTCTTTCGCTTCAAGGCCTCTTCCCTATCATTTATTTAATATCTCAATGTTCAAAATGTCGAACCCAACACTTTTTACCAAGAGAGCTTTCATCCGTATTTTTCGTAGCTGTCTATTTACCACCACAAACCGATGCTGGCACTAAGACCGCACTCAGCCAGCTGTATAATGCTCCTATTGGCCGGTGATTTTAATGCAGGGAAACTGAAATCCGTTTAACTTATTTCTACCAGCATGTCACCTGTGCAGCTAGAGGTGACAGAACTCCAGTGTACCAGTGATGTGTTCAATACGAAAGCAGTCTGATGAAGCGGATGGTAAGCTAGAGGACCGTTGCACATCACAGGCTGGAAAATGTTCTGGGATTCATCCGATGGCATTGAGGAGGTTACCGTATCAGTAACAGGCTTCATTAATATGTGCATTGATGACGTTGTTCCATCACTGACTATACGTACATACCCCAACCAGATGCCATTGCTGCTAGCCAAAGGCTAGAGCTGCCGATTTCAAGTAACGGGACACTTATCTGGATGCTTATAAGAAATCCCGCTATGACCTCTGACGAGTATTCAAACAGGCAAAGGGTCAATACAGGACTAAGATTGAATCCTACTACGCTGGCTCTGACGCTCGTCGAATTTGGCAGGGCCTAAAAACTATCACGAATTACAAAGGGAAACCTAGTCATGGGCTGCCCAGTGACGCAAGCCTACCAGACGAGCTAAATGCCTTCTATGCTTCTATGCTCGCTTCGATACAAGCAACACTGAACCATACATGAGAGCACCAGCTGTTCTGGATAACTGTGTGATCACGTTCTCCGTAGCCGATGTGAACTGCACTGTTGGTTAAGGGCTTGTAAGTAAGCATTTCACGGTAAGGTCTACACTTGTTGTATTCGGCGCATGTGACAAATAAAGTTTGATTTGATTTGAGTACGACCTTTAAACAGGTTAACATTCACAAGGTCACAGGGCCAGACAAATTACCAGGATGCGTACTCAGAGCATGCAATGACCAGCTTGCAAGTGTCTTCATTTACATGTTCAACCTCCCTGACCCAGTCTGTAATACCTACTGTACATGTTTAAGCAGACCACCATAGTCCCTGTGCCCTAGAACGCCAAGGTAACCTGTATGTAGCCGTACATTTTTTTTAAAAAGCTGGTCATGGCTCAAATAAACACCATCATCCCAGACACCCTGGACCCACTCTAATTTGCATACCGCCCCAACAGATCCACAGATGATGCAATATTTATTGCACTTCACACTGCTGTCTCCTACCTGGACAAGAGGAACACCTATGTGAGAATGGTGGTCTTTGACTACAGCTCAGCTTTCAACACCATAGTGCCCTCCAAGCGCATCACTAAGCTCAATACCCTGGGACTGAACACCTCCCTCTGCAACTGGATCCTGGACTTCCTGACGGGCCACCCCCAGGTGGTAAGGGTAGGGAACAACACATCCCCCACGCTGACCCTCATCATGGGGGCCCCCTCAGCGGTGTATGCTTAGTCTCCTCCTGTACTCCCTGTTCACTCACGACTGCATGGCCGCGTAACGACTCCAACACCATCATTAAGTGGGCCTGATCACCGATGATGATGAGGCAGTCTATAGGGAGGAGGTCAGTTACCTGGCAGTGTGGTTCCAGGACAGCAACTTCTCCCTTAACGTCAGCAAGACAAAGGAGCTGATCGTGGACTACAAGAAACTGAGGTCCGAGCATGGCCCATTCACATCTATGGGGCTGTAGTGGAGCGGGTTGAGAGCTTCAAGTTCCTTGGTGTCCACATCACTAAGGATCTATCATGGTCCACACACACCAAGACAGTCGTGAAGAGGGCACGACAATGCCTCTTCCCCCTCAGGAAGCTGAAAATTTGGCATGGACCGTCAGATCCTCAAAAAGATCTACAGCTGCACAACTGAAAGCATTTTGACTGGCTGCATCACCGCTTGGTATGGCAACTGCTTGGCATCCGTCCGCAAGGCGCTACAGAGGGTAGTGCGTACAGCCCAGTACATCACTGGGGCCGAGCTTCCTGCCATCCAGGACCTCTATACCAGGCGGTGTCAGAGGAAGACTCCAGCCACCCACGTCAACAAATAATGTTCTCTTTGCTACTGCACAGCAAGCGGTACCTATGAACCCATTCTGGAACGAACAGGACACTGAACAGATTCTACCCCATAGCCAAAAGGACCACTAAATCGTTTGTTAAATAGTTAACCAAATAGCTACCCGGACTATCTGCATTGAATGTTTGTTGCACTGACTTTTTCGCCTCATCACATACACTGCTGTTACTGTTTATTATCTATCCTGTTGCTTAGTCCCTTTATCCTTAGCTATATGTACATATCTACCACAGGAGTTTTTTTTTGCTCTGTATTGTTGGGAAGGGCCCGTGAGTAAACATTTCACTGTTAGTCTACACCTATTGTTTAAGAAGCAAGTGAAGAAAAAAAGATTTGATTGGATTTTGATTTACAGGCTCAGACACACCAATAGCGTTTGCCAGCCGAGAGTACTTAGCACCTCTGAACAGAGTGCCTTTGCCGTAATTTGCAAACTGAGTGCAAACAGATTTTACATATAGAATCATTCGGTAATCAGACATCCACCAGCGAGAGGGTGGTCCTGAAAACACAGCACACCAAATGATCGGCAGACGAAAGGCAGATCAACATTTGATGTGGGGTTTAAGACTTTGCTTTTGTCATCTTTCCTCGTCATTCTCTCTCTCTCCCCCTCTCTCTCTCTCTCTTTTTCCTCTGTATCTATCTCTTTCTTTTTTTACTGTGTCATTGCAGTCCTTAATTTAAGATGTTTGGCAGCTTTTATGTAATTGTACTCCCTCTCTCCCCCACAATTGAAGGAAGAAGAGCTAGAGAATGGTGACTGGGAGCTGCTGATTTCTGATCAAAGCATGTATTCCCACATCTCTGCTTTGTTCTCTCTGCTTTCACATCCCTGCAGAACAGATAAATAGAAAAGACACACACACGTAGACCAAGGGGTGGTGAATGGTTGATGTGTATGGGGGTGGTGAATGGTTGATGTGTATGGGGGTGGTGGATGGTTGATGTGTATGGGGATGGTGGATGGTTGATGTGTATGGGGGTGGTGGATGGTTGATGTGTATGGGGTGGTGAATGGTTGATGTGTATGGGGGTGGTGGATGGTTGATGTGTATGGGGATGGTGGATGGTTGATGTGTATGGGGGTGGTGGATGGTTGATGTGTATGGGGTGGTGGATGGTTGATGTGTATGAGGGTGGTGGATGGTTGATGTGTATGGGGGTGGTGGATGGTTGACGTGTATGCGGGTGGTGGATGGTTGATGTGTATGGGGGTGGTGGATGGTTGATGTGTATGGGGGTGGTGGATGGTCGATGTGTATGGGGGTGGGGGTGGTGGATGGTTGATGTGTATGTGGGTGGTGGATGGTTAATGTGTATGCGGGTGGTGGTTGGTTAATGTGTATGGGGTGGTGAATGGTTGATGTGTATGGGGATGGTGGATGGTTGATGTGTATGGGGGTGGTGGATGGTTGATGTGTATGGGGATGGTGGATGGTTGATGTGTATGGGGGTGGTGGATGGTCGATGTGTATGGGGTGGTGAATGGTTGATGTGTATGGGGATGGTGGATGGTTGATGTGTATGGGGGTGGTGGATGGTTGACGTGTATGCGGGTGGTGGATGGTTGATGTGTATGGGGGTGGTGGATGGTTAATGTGTATGGGGTGGTGGATGGTCGATGTGTATGGGGGTGGGGGTGGTGGATGGTTGATGTGTATGCGGGTGGTGGTTGGTTAATGTGTATAGGGTGGTGGATGGTTGATGTGTATGGGGTGGTGGATGGTTGATGTGTATGGGGGTGGTGGATGGTTGATGTGTATGGGGGTGGTGGATGGTCGATGTGTATGGGGGTGGTGGATGGTTGATGTGTATGGGGGTGGTGGATGGTTGATGTGTATGCGGGTGGTGGTTGGTTGATGTGTATGGGGGTGGTGGATGGTTGATGTGTATGGGGGTGGTGGATGGTTGATGTGTATGGGGGTGGTGGATGGTCGATGTGTATGGGGGTGGGGGTGGTGGATGGTTGATGTGTATGTGGGTGGTGGATGGTTAATGTGTGTATCACGGGTGGTGGTTGGTTAATGTGTATGGGGTGGTGAATGGTTGATATGTATGGGGATGGTGGATGGTTGATGTGTATGGGGGTGGTGGATGGTTGATGTGTATGGGGGTGGTGGATGGTCGATGTGTATGGGGTGGTGAATGGTTGATGTGTATGGGGATGGTGGATGGTTGATGTGTATGGGGGTGGTGGATGGTTGGCGATGTATGCGGGTGGTGGATGGTTGATGTGTATGGGGGTGGTGGATGGTCGATGTGTATGGGGGTGGGGTGGTGGATGGTTGATGTGTATGTGGGTGGTGGATGGTTAATGTGTATCACGGGTGGTGGTTGGTTAATGTGTATGGGGTGGTGAATGGTTGATGTGTATGGGGATGGTGGATGGTTGATGTGTATGGGGGTGGTGGATGGTTGATGTGTATGGGGGTGGTGGATGGTCGATGTGTATGGGGTGGTGAATGGTTGATGTGTATGGGGATGGTGGATGGTTGATGTGTATGGGGGTGGTGGATGGTTGACGTGTATGCGGGTGGTGGATGGTTGATGTGTATGGGGGTGGTGGATGGTTAATGTGTATGGGGTGGTGGATGGTCGATGTGTATGGGGGTGGGGTGGTGGATGGTTGATGTGTATGCGGGTGGTGGTTGGTTAATGTGTATAGGGTGGTGGATGGTTGATGTCTATTGTGGTGGTGGATGGTCGATGTGTATGGGGGTGGTGGATGGTTGATGTGTATGGGGGTGGTGGATGGTTGATGTGTATGGGGGTGGTGGATGGTTGACGTGTATGCGGGTGGTGGATGGTTGATGTGTATGGGGGTGGTGGATGGTTGATGTGTATGGGGGTGGTGGATGGTCGATGTGTATGGGGGTGGGGGTGGTGGATGGTTGATGTGTATGTGGGTGGTGGATGGTTAATGTGTATGCGGGTGGTGGTTGGTTAATGTGTATGGGGTGGTGAATGGTTGATGTGTATGGGGATGGTGGATGGTTGATGTGTATGGGGGTGGTGGATGGTTGATGTGTATGGGGGTGGTGGATGGTCGATGTGTATGGGGTGGTGAATGGTTGATGTGTATGGGGATGGTGGATGGTTGATGTGTATGGGGGTGGTGGATGGTTGACGTGTATGCGGGTGGTAGATGGTTGATGTGTATGGGGGTGGTGGATGGTTTATTTGTATGGTGAATGGTTGATGTGTATGGGGATGGTGGATGGTTGATGTGTATGGGGGTGGTGGATGGTTGATGTGTATGGGGGTGGTGGATGGTTGACGTGTATGCGGGTGGTGAGTGGTTGATATGTATGGGGGTGGTGAATGGTTGATGTGTATGGGGGTGGTGGATGGTTGATGTTTATGGGGGTGGTGAATGTTTGCTGTGTATGGGGATGGTGAATGGTTGATGTGTATGGGGGTGGTGGATGGTTGATGTGTATGGGGGTGGTGAATGGCTGATGTGTATGGGGGTGGTGGAAGGTTGATGTGTATGGGGGTGGTGAATGGCTGATGTGTATGGGGGTGGTGGATGGTTTATGTTGATTCCTCTGACCTACTTCCCTGTTTCCCTGTAAAAGAGCCGACACGGATTCTCCATTTAAATAACACAGCAACTCATTAAATCAGTCCAACTCTTACTCTGTTTGGCTTTTGTTTCCCTATCTTTCTTTCCTCTGGGGTTTGAGTGACATGAATAGTAAACACAGTGGCAATGACATTACCTCATAAGACTCTGTAACATTAGTTATCGTTCTCTCGGGTCTCTCTCTCTCTTTCTCTCTCCCTCTCTTGCTCTCTTTCAAATCAAATCAAATGTATTGGTCACAGACATGTGTTTAGCAGATGTTATTGCGGGTGTAGCGAAATGCTTGTGTTTCTAGCTCCGACAGTGCAGTAATATCTAACAAGTCATATCCAACAATTTCACAACATTTACCCAAAATACACGTAAATCTAAATAAGGAATGGATTAACATTATATACGTACGTCAGAGCGGAATTGAACTAAGATACCGTGGCATAGTATAGAGTACAGTATATACATGTGAGATGGGTGTTGCAATATGTAAACACAATTTAAAAGTGACTAAGATACCGTAGAATAGTCTGGAGTGCAGTTTATACATATGACATGAGTAATGCTAGATATAGAAACATTATTAGTGGCTAGTGGCTAGTGATCCATTTCTAAAAGTGGCCAGTGATTCCTAATCTATGTTATAGGCAGCCGCCTCTGATGTGCTAGTGATGGCTGTTTAGCAGTCTAATGGCCTTGAGATAGAAGCTGTTTTTCAGTCTCTCTGTCCCAGCTTTGATGCACCTGTACTGACCTCGCCTTCTGGATGATAGCAGGGTGAACAGGCAGTGGCTCGTCTGGTTGATGTCCTTGATTATCTTTTTGGCCTTCCTATGGAATAGGGTGCTGTAGGTGTCCAGGAGGGCGGGATGTTTGCCCCCGGTAATGCGTTGGGCAGACCGCACCACCCTCTGGAGAGTTTTACGGTTGTGGGCGGTGCAGTTGCCATACCAGGCAGTGATACAGCCCGACAGGATGCGCTCAATTGTGCATCTGTAAAGGTTTGTGAGGGTTTTAGGTGTTAAGCCAAATTTCTTTAGCCTCCTGAGGTTGAAGAGGCTCTTTTGCGTCTTCTTCACCACATTGTCTGTGTGGGTGGACCATTTCACTTTGTCAGTGATGTGTACGTTGAGGAACTTGAAGCTTTCCACCTTCTCCATCGATGTGGATAGGGGGGTGCACCCTCTGCTGTTTCCTGTCCACGATCCACAATCATCTCCTTAGTTTTGTTGACATTGAGTGAGAGGTTATTTTCCAGGCTCCACACTCCCAGAGCCCTCACCTACTCCCTGTAGGCTGTCTCATCATTGTTGGTAATCAAGCCTACTACTGGTTTGTCATCTGCAAACTTTAAAATTGATTTGGAAGTGTGCTTGGCCACACAGTCGTGGGTGAACAGAGAGTACAGGAGGGGACTGAGCACGCACCCTTGTGGAGCCCCAGTGTTAAGGCCCAGCGAAGAGGAAGGGTTGTTTCCTACCTTCACCACCTGGGGGCGACCCGTCAGAAATACATCTGTAACCACACCAGCCTCTCTCTCTCTCTCTCTCTCTCTCTCTCTCTCTCTCTCTCTCTCTCTCTCTCTCTCTCTCTCTCTCTCTCTCTCCCTCTCTCTCTGTTTCAACTGAGAAACCTCTCTCTCCATTTCAATGGAGAAGCCTCTATGTTTGAAGTTATCTGCCTCTCCTATGATGTTGACCTAACGAACAATATGGGTCTGAGGAAACTTGTTGCAGTTGACGCAGTTTGGTCACCAGGGGCAACGAATCGAGCACACCTGGGCACCACTCAGGGGAGATGAGATGAGGATGGAACATTTGTATCCAGGAAACAGCATATGAACATAATCCATAATTCCATCCACTCGAGACTAGGCTTTATGGTGGTGGAGGTGGCAGGGGGGAGTCGCCATGGAGATGATACCGGAGTATCACTTCACTTTCCTCTCTGTGGTTTTGATGCAAAAAGAGGAGAGAGAGAGTGAGGAGGTGAGAGGAGAGAGAAAGAGAGAGAGGAGAGGAGAGTAGAGAGAGAGAGAGAGAGAGAGAGAGGAGAGGAGAGTAGAGAGAGAGGGGGGAGAGGGCTGTCACTCGCTCTCTCTTCTCCATCTCTCTCTATACTGTGTGCTACTGCTGTGGGAGCCTGCTCCTGTAGTGCTAGGCTGGCAGAGTGAGAGAGAGAGAGAGAGAGAGAGAGAGAGAGAGAGAGAGAGAGAGAGAGAGAGAGAGAGACATAGAGTCACGGGATGTGCTTGTGTGTTTGTGTGCGTGGAGAGAAAGAGGAGAGAGGAGGCTTCAGAGCAGGGGTGGTGTGAATAATTAATATCATCCTACGAATGGACGCCACAAAGATGTATCCATGGCATACATACACCCTGTACATGACCAGAAACACATTATAAACAAATAGCTAGAAGAGACACATTATAAACATATAGCTAGAAGAGACACATTATAAACATATAGCTAGAAGAGACACAATATAAACATATAGCTAGAAGAAACACATATAAACATATAGCTAGAAGAGACACATTATAAACATATAGCTAGAAGAAACACATTATAAACATATAGCTAGAAGAGACACATTATAAACATATAGCTAGAAGAGACACATTATAAACATATAGCTAGAAGAGACACATTATAAACATATAGCTAGAAGAGACACAATATAAACATATAGCTAGAAGAAACACATTATAAACATATAGCTAGAAGAGACACATTATAAACATATAGCTAGAAGAGACACATTATAAACATATAGCTAGAAGAGACACATTATAAACATATAGCTAGAAGAGACACATTATAAACATATAGCTAGAAGAAACACATATAAACATATAGCTAGAAGAGACACATTATAAACATATAGTTAGAAGAGACACATTATAAACATATAGCTAGAAGAAACACATTATAAACATATAGTTAGAAGAGACACATTATAAACATATAGCTAGAAGAAACACATTATAAACATATAGCTAGAAGAGACACATTATAAACATATAGTTAGAAGAGACACATTATAAACATATAGCTAGAAGAGACACATTATAAACATATAGTTAGAAGAGACACATTATAAACATATAGCTAGAAGAGACACATTATAAACATATAGCTAGAAGAGACACATTATAAACATATAGCTAGAAGAGACACATTATAAACATATAGCTAGAAGAGACACATTATAAACATATAGCTAGAAGAGACACATTATAAACATATAGCTAGAAGAAACACATTATAAACATATAGCTAGAAGATACACATTATAAACATATAGCTAGAAGAGACACATTATAAACATATAGCTAGAAGAGACACATTATAAACATATAGCTAGAAGAGACACAATATAAACATATAGCTAGAAGAAACACATTATAAACATATAGCTAGAAGAAACACATTATAAACATATAGCTAGAAGAGACACATTATAAACATATAGCTAGAAGAGACACAATATAAACATATAGCTAGAAGAGACACATTATAAACATATAGCTAGAAGAGACACATTATAAACATATAGCTAGAAGAAACACATTATAAACATATAGCTAGAAGAGACACATTATAAACATATAGCTGTACGCTCTCTCTCTCTCACACACACACACACACACACACACACACACACATTCTTTCACACTCTTCACATACACTGTTGCTACTCTGTTTATTATCTATCCTGATTGCCTTGTCACTTCTACCCCTACCTACATGTACATATTACCTCAACTACCTCAACTACCACGTAACCCCCGCACATTGACTCGGTACCGGTACTCCTTGTATATACCCTCGTTACTGTTACTTTATTGCGTTACTATTTCCTGTGTGCATGCTGATGTGTGTGTGTGTGTGTGTTTGTGTGTGTGTGTGTTTCCCTTAGTGTGACTAAATGCACCACACTGTGTTGCTAAAATGCATTTATCTAGCATGCCTGTATGAGTGGTCTCAGGTGTTGTTACTTAGAATGAGTGAACTACTGTAGTGTTTAGCTGTCATCTGTTGCCTTAGGTGCTGCATGCTTTTAAGAGAGATGTGATGTAATTGGTTATGTGTACGGATGACTGTCGAGGGGAATGCTGTGTGTGTGTGTGTGCGCGCGCATCATTAATTCTGTGTTAGGAAGACTGCTGGGGGGAACGGCCTGTTTGTGAATACTGATTGGATATAGCAAGAGTTGAATGTGGTATATACGCAATGGGCACTAAATGAGAGATGGTGAACAGAAGGCTAAATACGTAGTGTGGTTTACCTTACGATCAGGGTGAATGCAGTTAGTTGTGAAGTCAATGTGAAGTAAGAGATAATCCGTGATTCAATCTCATCGCACTTTGTACGCAAGATTTAAATAAAGGTAAAGTTCCCATGTTTGCGGGAACCCCATTCACGATAAACACTGCATATGTGGGCTCCATCGGAAATTACCTTTACTAAGAAGATGCGCATTGTCGAAATACGTGATCGGATAGGATCCTTGGCCCTAGTTAAATAAATACTTAGCGAGCGTATTTTAGCTAGCTAGGTACCAGTGGGACAGGATATGATTGATGCTCTCTCTCTCTCTCTTACTTCCTCTTGTTCTCCTCTTCATTTCTAACTCATTACAACAGCATCAAACTTTAATGAGACACTCTCATCCAACGCACATGCACCAAAACCCTTGCAGGCCTTAATAAGCTAACAGACCTTTTTAGATGCATGAACAATATTACGAGTAGGACATCATTTTATTTTTTTAGCCTTCCGGTGAAGTCATATGAGTATGAATGTAGTATAGCTCTGTAGTTACTGTGATGGTATAGGGAACATGTCATGAGGGGTATATGACATATAAATAATTACCTCAATCAGTTAATGCTGTACATGTTTCCCCTGAGATGTGAGATTGGGCCTTCTGGGCTATTGTAGAACATGTGAACATCACTACCAATTAACTAGATCTGTTAATTAATGTTTTACTCTCTGTCCCGTGCTGCATTCTCCTCTCTCTCTCTCTCTCTCTCTCTCTCTCTCTCTATCGCTCTCTCTCTCTCTCTCTCTCTCTCTCTCTCTCTCTCTCTCTCTCTCTCTCTCTCTCTCTCTCTCTCTCTCTCTCTCTCTCTCTCTCTCTCTCTCTCTCTCTCTCAATATTGGAGTGCTTTAATACTGTGTGTGTGTGTGTGTGTTTGTGTGTGTAGGATAATGTCAATCTGTAGTGATAAATATTCCTATTTCCTGATAGGCTATCCTAGGCTGTCGGAATGACAATCCCAATGTGTTGACATGGTGGCATTGCATTTCTAATCTATTGGGTTTGCCTCAAGTTGGTTCAGTAACTGAAACAGCGTTGACAGTGAAAACAGCTGTTTTATCACATTTCAGTCTCTCTAGTCAGAACAGTAGTTTCAGACTGGTGTTATTTCAGTGTTTGAAGAGGGTGTTATTTCAGTGTGGTGTTATGATACTGGGGCACAATGCTGAGCGGTGACTCACTGTAACTTCTTAGACATGCTGACCCACCCTCTATCCCTCCCTCCCTTCCTTCCTCCATCCATCTCTCCGTTGTCCTGACTGTAGCCAATCACTAAGCTCAATGAATGTTTTTCTTTAAGCAGGATGAAAAGAAGGTCCAATACATTGAGAAATGGGGGAATGTTACTGTTTTGCGATCTTGTATCACCTGAGCTTTATTAAAAGATCATGTTTGGGTCTCCGGAGCAGCAAAACAATCATGACTGTAGCTTACTCTCACCCTAACGTCTGGAGAGAGGGAGAAATTCTGAGCTGTGTTCGCTAGCTAGGCTACAATGTTTCCAACACTGACATGGATGGATGTCTTTATGAATTAATTCCATGTGACTGAATTTATAAATCCCACTGTTTCTTTCTATTCAGAAAGGTGTGTAAGCAGGTTGAGAGGTTGACTTGTTGTCTTGTTTAGTAAATGTCAGTGCACTACATTGGCGCTCTAAGTGCACTACATTGGAGCTCTAAGTGCACTACATTGGCGCTCTAAGTGCACTACATTGGAGTTCTATGTGCACTACATTGGAGCTCTAAGTGCACTACATTGGAGTTCTAAGTGCACTACATTGGAGCTCTAAGTGCACTATATTGGAGCTCTAAGTGCACTACATTGAATCTCTAAGTGCACTATATTGGAGCTCTAAGTGCACTACATTGGAGCTCTAAGTGCACTACATTGGAGTTCTAAGTGCACTACATTGGAGCTCTAAGTGCACTACATTGGAGCTCTAAGTGCACTACATTGGAGTTCTAAGTGCACTACATTGGAGCTCTAAGTGCACTACATTGGCGCTCTAAGTGCACTACATTGGAGTTCTAAGTGCACTATATTGGAGCTCTAAGTGCACTACATTGGAGCTCTAAGTGCACTACATTGGAGCTCTAAGTGCACTACATTGGAGCTCTAAGTGCACTACATTGGAGCTCTAAGTGCACTACATTGGCGCTCTAAGTGCACTACATTGGAGTTCTATGTGCACTACATTGGAGCTCTAAGTGCACTACATTGGAGTTCTAAGTGCACTACATTGGAGCTCTAAGTGCACTATATTGGAGCTCTAAGTGCACTACATTGAATCTCTAAGTGCACTATATTGGAGCTCTAAGTGCACTACATTGGAGCTCTAAGTGCACTACATTGGAGTTCTAAGTGCACTACATTGGAGCTCTAAGTGCACTACATTGGAGCTCTATGTGCACTACATTGGAGCTCTAAGTGCACTACATTGGAGCTCTAAGTGCACTACATTGGAGCTCTAAGTGCACTACATTGGCGATCTCTAAGTGCACTACATTGGAGTTCTATGTGCACTACATTGGAGCTCTAAGTGCACTACATTGGAGTTCTAAGTGCACTACATTGGAGCTCTAAGTGCACTACATTGGCGCTCTAAGTGCACTACATTGGAGTTCTATGTGCACTACATTGGAGCTCTAAGTGCACTACATTGGAGTTCTAAGTGCACTACATTGGAGCTCTAAGTGCACTATATTGGAGCTCTAAGTGCACTACATTGAATCTCTAAGTGCACTATATTGGAGCTCTAAGTGCACTACATTGGAGCTCTAAGTGCACTACATTGGAGTTCTAAGTGCACTACATTGGAGCTCTAAGTGCACTACATTGGAGCTCTAAGTGCACTACATTGGAGCTCTAAGTGCACTACATTGGAGCTCTAAGTGCACTACGTTGGAGCTCTAAGTGCACTACATTGGCGCTCTAAGTGCACTACATTGGAGTTCTATGTGCACTACATTGGAGCTCTAAGTGCACTACATTGGAGTTCTAAGTGCACTACATTGGAGCTCTAAGTGCACTATATTGGAGCTCTAAGTGCACTACATTGAATCTCTAAGTGCACTATATTGGAGCTCTAAGTGCACTACATTGGAGCTCTAAGTGCACTACATTGGAGTTCTAAGTGCACTACATTGGAGCTCTAAGTGCACTACATTGGAGCTCTAAGTGCACTACATTGGAGCTCTAAGTGCACTACATTGGAGCTCTAAGTGCACTACATTGGCGCTCTAAGTGCACTACATTGGAGTTCTAAGTGCACTACATTGGAGCTCTAAGTGCACTACATTGGAGTTCTATGTGCACTACATTGGAGCTCTAAGTGCACTACATTGGAGTTCTAAGTGCACTACATTGGAGCTCTAAGTGCACTACATTGGAGCTCTAAGTGCACTACATTGAATCTCTATGTGCACTATATTGGAGCTCTAAGTGCACTACATTGGAGCTCTAAGTGCACTACATTGGAGTTCTAAGTGCACTACATTGGAGCTCTAAGTGCACTACATTGGAGCTCTAAGTGCACTACATTGGAGCTCTAAGTGCACTACATTGGAGCTCTAAGTGCACTACATTGGAGCTCTAAGTGCACTACATTGGCGCTCTAAGTGCACTACATTGGAGTTCTATGTGCACTACATTGGAGCTCTAAGTGCACTACATTGGAGTTCTAAGTGCACTACATTGGAGCTCTAAGTGCACTATATTGGAGCTCTAAGTGCACTACATTGAATCTCTAAGTGCACTATATTGGAGCTCTAAGTGCACTACATTGGAGCTCTAAGTGCACTACATTGGAGTTCTAAGTGCACTACATTGGAGCTCTAAGTGCACTACATTGGAGCTCTAAGTGCACTACATTGGAGCTCTAAGTGCACTACATTGGAGCTCTAAGTGCACTACATTGGAGCTCTAAGTGCACTACATTGGAGTTCTAAGTGCACTACATTGGAGCTCTAAGTGCACTACATTGGAGCTCTAAGTGCACTACATTGGAGCTCTAAGTGCACTACATTGGAGCTCTAAGTGCACTACATTGGCGCTCTAAGTGCACTACATTGGAGTTCTAAGTGCACTACATTGGAGCTCTAAGTGCACTACATTGGAGCTCTAAGTGCACTACATTGGAGCTCTAAGTGCACTACATTGGAGCTCTAAGCGCACTATATTGGAGCTCTAAGTGCACTACATTGGAGCTCTAAGTGCACTACATTGAATCTCTAAGTGCACTATATTGGAGCTCTAAGTGCACTACATTGGAGCTCTAAGTGCACTACATTGGAGTTCTAAGTGCACTACATTGGAGCTCTAAGTGCACTACATTGGAGCTCTAAGTGCACTACATTGGAGCTCTAAGTGCA
This sequence comes from Brachymystax lenok tsinlingensis, assembly GCA_030435695.1. Taxonomy (NCBI): domain Eukaryota; kingdom Metazoa; phylum Chordata; class Actinopteri; order Salmoniformes; family Salmonidae; genus Brachymystax; species Brachymystax lenok. Next base: position 49,137,940 of record CM059818.1, read on the forward strand.
CTACATTGGAGCTCTAAGTGCACTACATTGGCGCTCTAAGTGCACTACATTGGAGTTCTATGTGCACTACATTGGAGCTCTAAGTGCACTACATTGGAGTTCTAAGTGCACTACATTGGAGCTCTAAGTGCACTATATTGGAGCTCTAAGTGCACTACATTGAATCTCTAAGTGCACTATATTGGAGCTCTAAGTGCACTACATTGGAGCTCTAAGTGCACTACATTGGAGTTCTAAGTGCACTACATTGGAGCTCTAAGTGCACTACATTGGAGCTCTAAGTGCACTACATTGGAGCTCTAAGTGCACTACATTGGAGCTCTAAGTGCACTACATTGGCGCTCTAAGTGCACTACATTGGAGTTCTAAGTGCACTACATTGGAGCTCTAAGTGCACTACATTGGAGTTCTAAGTGCACTATATTGGAGCTCTAAGTGCACTACATTGAATCTCTAAGTGCACTATATTGGAGCTCTAAGTGCACTACATTGGAGCTCTAAGTGCACTACATTGGAGTTCTAAGTGCACTACATTGGAGCTCTAAGTGCACTACATTGGCGCTCTAAGTGCACTACATTGGAGTTCTAAGTGCACTATATTGGAGCTCTAAGTGCACTACATTGGAGCTCTAAGTGCACTACATTGGAGCTCTAAGTGCACTACATTGGAGCTCTAAGTGCACTACATTGGAGCTCTAAGTGCACTACATTGGCGCTCTAAGTGCACTACATTGGAGTTCTATGTGCACTACATTGGAGCTCTAAGTGCACTACATTGGAGTTCTAAGTGCACTACATTGGAGCTCTAAGTGCACTATATTGGAGCTCTAAGTGCACTACATTGGAGCTCTAAGTGCACTACATTGGAGCTCTAAGTGCACTATATTGGAGCTCTAAGTGCACTACATTGGAGCTCTAAGTGCACTACATTGGAGTTCTAAGTGCACTACATTGGAGCTCTAAGTGCACTACATTGGAGCTCTAAGTGCACTACATTGAATCTCTATGTGCACTATATTGGAGCTCTAAGTGCACTACATTGGAGCTATAAGTGCACTACATTGGAGTTCTAAGTGCACTACATTGGAGCTCTAAGTGCACTACATTGGAGCTCTAAGTGCACTACATTGGAGCTCTAAGTGCACTACATTGGAGCTCTAAGTGCACTACATTGGAGCTCTAAGTGCACTACATTGGCGCTCTAAGTGCACTACATTGGAGTTCTATGTGCACTACATTGGAGCTCTAAGTGCACTACATTGGAGTTCTAAGTGCACTACATTGGAGCTCTAAGTGCACTATATTGGAGCTCTAAGTGCACTACATTGAATCTCTAAGTGCACTACATTGGAGCTCTAAGTGCACTACATTGGAGCTCTAAGTGCACTACATTGGAGTTCTAAGTGCACTACATTGGAGCTCTAAGTGCACTACATTGGAGCTCTAAGTGCACTACATTGGAGCTCTAAGTGCACTACATTGGAGCTCTAAGTGCACTACATTGGCGCTCTAAGTGCACTACATTGGAGTTCTAAGTGCACTACATTGGAGCTCTAAGTGCACTACATTGGAGCTCTAAGTGCACTACATTGGAGCTCTAAGTGCACTACATTGGAGCTCTAAGCGCACTATATTGGAGCTCTAAGTGCACTACATTGGAGCTCTAAGTGCACTACATTGGAGCTCTAAGTGCACTACATTGAAGCTCCATCTTGTATAATGAAATTTCTTCCTGACCAATGTTACATCCAGACTCTTTCTAATAACGGTAAGTAATAAACCATGTATGGCATTTGCAAACAGTTTGCTCACCAGGTAGTAATCACAACTTCCACATTTGTAAAGGTTAGTAAAATAGTTATTTAAAAATTATGAAAAAACTTTAAAATAATGTATTAATGATTTAAAATGAGTTATTTGTCCTCCTGTATTATACCATTTGTGTCAGTATGCACAAACTACATGGTGTGTGAAAACAGAAGTTGAGCCATGGATTTCTGTTGCACTGTATGAGTAGTTTCACTAGATGGCGGTCTTGTATGCCGCACAGGCCCAGAGACATCTCTGTATCAGTTTTTATGAAAGTAAACATACGATAATAGCCGTGGGGCTGGTTTCCAGGAGCAAGATTAGATTAAGCCTGTAGATACTCCCTGACTAAAAAACAATGGAGATTCATCATTTAAAGTGCTTTTTAGTCCAATCTGTGTCTGGGAAACTGGCTCTTAAAATAAAAAGCATTTGAGAATTTATAGCTGAGTGGTCTGAAGAGGTGTTGTGTTTCCATGGTAGACTATATGTTTTTAACCATGGTATAATTCTGTTTTTAACCATGGTATAATTCTGTATTTTTTCTCTCTCAATCTTTCCTTCTCAGATGAGCCCTGTGAAGATCTGAAAGCACATAGCAGCCCCAGCTTGAAGCCCAATATGGACAATGAGATCACCGCCAAGGAGAGAGGAGTACTGGAGGAGAATAACGAAAAGGAGATGATGGACAGATATCAGGAGGAGGAGGAGGTAGAGGAGGAGGAGGAGGTAGACGAGGAGGAGGTAGAGGAGGAGGATGGGGAGGAGGTAGAGGAGGAAGTAGAGGAGGAGGAAGTAGAGGAGGAGGAGGAGGAGGAGGTAGAGGAGGAGGAGGAGGAGGAGGAGGAGGAGGAGGTAGAGGAGGAGGAGGAGGAGGTAGACGAGGAGGAGGTAGAGGAGGTAGAGAAGGAGGAGGAGGTAGAGGAGGTAGAGGAGGAGGTAGAGGAGGAGGATGAGGTAGACGAGGAGGAGGTAGAGGAGGTAGAGAACGAGGAGGAGGTAGAGGAGGTAGAGGAGGAGGAGGAGGAGGTAGAGGAGGAGGAGGTAGAGGAGGAGGAGGAGGAGGTAGAGGAGGAGGGGGTAGAGGAGGAGGTAGAGGAGGTATAGGAGGAGGAGGTGGTAGAGGAGGAGGGGGTAGAGGAGGAGGATGAGGAGGAGGAGGTATAGGAGGAGGTATAGGAGGAGGAGGAGGTAGAGGAGGAGGATGAGGAGGTGGAGGAGGTGGAGGTATAGGAGGAGGAGGTGGTAGAGGAGGAGGTAGAGGAGGAGGTGGAGGAGGTATAGGAGGAGGAGGTGGTAGAGGAGGAGGTAGAGGAGGAGGATGAGGAGGTGGAGGAGGTGGAGGTATAGGAGGAGGAGGAGGTAGAGGAGGAGGATGAGGAGGAGGAGGTGGAGGAGGTGGAGGAGGTGGAGGTATAGGAGGAGGAGGTGGTAGAGGAGGAGGTAGAGGAGGAGGAGGAGGTGGAGGAGGTGGAGGTATAGGAGGAGGAGGTGGTAGAGGAGGAGGTAGAGGAGGAGGATGAGGAGGTGGAGGTATAGGAGGAGGAGGTAGAGGAGGAGATAGAGGAGCGATTTTATTTATTGATGATGTCTTATGATGGTATTCATTGATGTTATGTTTTGGTGGTCTATAATCATTGATATGTTTTGGTGGTCTATAATCATTGATATGTTTTGGTGGTCTATAATCATTTGGCATGTTTAGAACACTTTATGGCTCTTGACTTTGTATCCATTTTTTTGCCTTATACTGTATATATTTTACGCTTGTTTTAAACTATATTTCATGTATATTTCATGTATATCTTTTACTATTGTTTTCAATCTGCTGCTTTTTTAAAGGACATTTCTCCTCAGGGATTAACAAAGTACCTGTCTGACTACGGGCCTTTCTAGCTCAGACAAGGCTTTCTTACTTCTTACCTATCTAATTAACCAATAAGGCCCGAGGGGGTACCATGGCTAAGAGCTGTATCCAGGCACTCCGTGTTGCGTCGTGCGTAACAGCCCTTAGCCGTGGTATATTGGCCGTATATCACAACCACCTAAGGTGCCTTATTGCTATTATAAACTAGTTACCAACGTAATTAAAGCAGTAAAAATATTTTTTGACATACCCGTGGTATACGGTCTGATATACTATGGCTTTCAACCAATCAGCATTCAGGTCTCAGACCGTCCAGTTTATAACAATGTATATATCTCTAACTAGGAGGAAGAGAAGGGTAGAAAGGAGCAGCTGGAGCCTCTGTCTGAGGAGCAGGAGCTGGAGGAGTTGAGGAATCAGGTGCTGCAGCTCCTCCTGGAGTTAGAAGGGGCCAGGGAGATATCCAACAAACACCAGGAGGCTTTCCACGAGCTGCAGGGTAAGAGAGAAGTCCACGTGAAACCGCTAGCTAGTTAGCTGTGGTGCATTAGCAGTGCCGTGCTACGGTCACGTTATCTTCCCCGAGATCTCCAGCGACAGACTAGTATCTTGGTCTGTCCTCGGATCTGTGTAAATGTTAATCTCAAACAGGATCAGTTCCTCATAGTCCCTGAATAGAGAGCTGCATCATCATTCTGGAAATTATGAGCTAGTCAAACTGACTGAGACCTTAGTACTGAGGACATAGTGAACACACTGAGACCTTAGTACTGAGGACATAGTGAACACACTAAGACCTTAGTACTGAGGACATAGTGAACACACTGAGACCTTAGTACTGAGGACATAGTGAACACACTAAGACCTTAGTACTGAGGACATAGTGAACACACTGAGACCTTAGTACTGAGGACATAGTGAACACACTGAGACCTTAGTACTGAGGACATAGTGAACACACTAAGACCTTAGTACTGAGGACATAGTGAACACACTGAGACCTTAGTACTGAGGACATAGTGAACACACTAAGACCTTAGTACTGAGGACATAGTGAACACACTGAGACCTTAGTACTGAGGGCATAGTGAACACACTGAGACCTTAGTACTGAGGACATAGTGAACACACTGACTAAGACCTTAGCTCTGAGGACATAGTGAACACACTAATACCTTAGCACTGAGGACATAGTGAACACACTAAGACCTTAGTACTGAGGACATAGTGCACACACTAAGACCTTAGTACTGAGGACATAGTGAACACACTAAGACCTTAATACTGAGGACATAGTGAACACACTAAGACCTTAGTACTGAGGACATAGTGAACACACTGACTAAGACCTTAGTTCTGAGGACATAGTGAACACTCTCAGCTCAATGCATGCTGGGGGACTTAGAATGCTGAGTTCAGTCTCAGTTGTCTACTCTAGCAGGCTAATCTGCATGAACGTGCCTTAGGCATGCTCCAAGGAGGCATGAGGACTGCAGATGTGGCCAGGGCAATAATTTGCAATGTCCGTATTGTGAGACGCCTAAGACAACGCTACAGGGAGGCAGGACGGACATCTGATCATCCTCGCAGTGGCAGACCACATGTAACAACACCTGCACAGGATCGGTCCACCCAAACATCACACCTGCGGGACAGGTACAGGATGGCAACAACAACTGCCCGAGTTACACCAGGAACGCACAATCCCTCCATCAGTGCTCAGACTGTCCGCAATAGGCTGAGAGAGGCTGGACTGAGGGCTTGTAAGCCTGTTGTAAGGCAGGTCCTCACCAGACATCACTGGCAACAACGCCTATGGGCACAAACCCACCGTCGCTGAACCAGACAGGACTGACAAAAAGCGCTCTTCACTGACGAGTCACTGCTTTGGTCGGATTCACGTTTATCGTCGAAGGAATGAGTGTTACACCGAGGCCTATACTCTGGAGCGGGATCGATTTGGAGGTGGAGGGTCCATCATGGTCTGGGGCGGAGTGTCACAGCATCATCGGACTGAGCTTGTTGTTTTTGCAGGCAATCTCAACCCTGTGCGTTATAGGGAAGACATCCTCCTCCCTCATGTGGTACTCTTCCTGCAGGCTCATCCTGATATGACCCTCCAGCATGACAATGCAACCAGCCATACTGCTCGTTCTGTGCATGATTTCCTGCAAGACAGGAATGTCAGTGTTCTGCCATGGCCAGCGAAGAGCCCGGACCTCAATCCCATTGAGCACGTCTGGGTCCTTTTGGAATGGACTGTGAGGGCTAGGGTCATTCCACCCAGAAATGTCCAGGAACTTGCAGGTGCTTTGGTGGAAGAGTGGGGTAACATCTCACAGCAAGAACTGGCAAATCTGGTGCAGTCCTTGAGGAGGAGATGCACTGCAGTACTTAATGCAGCTGGTGGCCACACCAGATACTGACTGTTACTTTTGATTTTGACCCCCTTTGTTCAGGGACACATTATTCCATTACTGTTAGTCACATGTCTGTGGAACTTGTTCAGTTTATGTCTCAGTTGTTGAATCTTGTTATGTTCATACAAATATTTACACATGTTAAGTTTGCTGAAAATAAACGCAGTTGACAGTGAGAGGACGTTTATTTTTTTGCTGAGTTTAGTAAAGGATTGCATAACAACAACTAACAACATTTGTAACACCAACTCACTTCTGTCCACGCATTCCGTCACACATGTCCCCTTGGCCAGACACTCAGGAGGCTGACCTGAAGGTGTCCCCCTAGCGACCTGAGTGCCTCTCAACCTATCAGCGGCCTGGTCACAGAGGTCACTGGGATTTTGAGGGGCAGGCTTATGACCCCCCTAGTCTCGCTGACACATTCAGGGGATGGGGTGTTCTAGACCGCATTGTGATGTCATCACTCCCCGTTCGCTGGGGACGGGAAGTCTGGGACACTCCCATTGGGCACCACCCACCAGGCATGCTCAGCTGTTCATCAGGCCCACTGCTGACACACATGCACACAAACACACACACACACACACACACTCTCACACACACACACACACACACACACACACACACACACACACACACACACACACACACACACACACACACACACACACACACAAACACACACCTTTTCACCCCACCCACTACAGCTGTTTCCTGTCAGGGAGGCCTCTCCATGCCTCTAGGCATCCACGGTGACCACCCAATCAAGGCTGAGGTGTGCAGAGGAGTCAACTTAGGTCCTCTCATAGAATGTCACTGTAGAGTGATTTGCTACTGTATGGTCACTGTACAAACCTCAAGGCTTAGTAACTAGACCAGCTGGCTGGACAGAAACATTTAAGGCTTTGGAAGCCTTCTTAAACCCTTTATAATATAGATGCTTCAGAAATGTCACTTGTCTAGCAAACAAGACTAGACTTTTACAAACTACAAAATGTGACCAACTTTGACAGTTCTGTTATTATGGGCTTCTACTATCACACTGACTTCCACTTTCCTCTCTCTCTCTCTCTCTCTCTCTCTCTCTCTCTCTCTCTCTCTCTCTCTCTCTCTCTCTCTCTCTCTCTCTCTCTCTCTCATTTCTCTCTCTCTCTCCTTTCTCTCTCTCTCCTTTCTCTCAATTCAATTCAAGGGGCTTTATTGGCATAGAAAACCTATGTTAACATTGCCAAAGCAAGTAGATAATATACAAAACTGAAATAAACAATAAAAATGAACAGTAAACATTAGATTCACAGAAGTTCCAAAATAATAAAGACATTACAAATGCCATATTATATATATATATACAGTGTTGTAATGATGTACAAATGGTTAAAGTACAAAAGGGAAAATAAATAAGCATAAATATGTATTTACAGTGGTGTTTGTTCTTCACTGGTTGACTTTTTATTGCGATAACAGGTCACAAATCTTGTTGCTGTGATGGCACATTGTGGTATTTGACCCAGTAGATATGGGAGTTTATCAAAATCGGGTTTGTTTTCGAATTCTTTGTGTATCTTTGTAATCTGAGGGAGATATGTGTCTCTAATATGGTCATACATTGGGCAGGAGGTTAGGAAGTGCAGCTCAGTTTCCACCTCAGTCAAAGCTTTCCTTAAGTTTGGGTCATTTACAGTGGTCAGGTATTCTGCCACTGTGTACTCTCTGTTTAGGGCCAAACAGCATTCAGTTAATTCTTTCCAATGTGTCAAGTAATTATCTTTTTGTTTTCTCATGATTTGGTTGGGTCTAATTGTGTTGCTGTCCTGGGGCTCTGTGGGGTGTGTTTGTGTTTGTGAACAGAGGCCCAGGACCAGCTTGCTTAGGGGACTCTTCTCCATGTTCATCTCTCTGTAGGTGATGGCTTTGTTATGGAAGGTTTGGCAATCGGTTCCTTTTAGGTGGTTGTAGAATTTAACGTCTCTTTTCTGGATTTTGATAATTAGCGGGTATCGGCCTAATTCTGCTCTCCATGCATTATTTGGTTTTCTACGTTATACACAGAGGATACTTTTTCAGAATTCTGCATGCAGAGTCTCAATTTGGTGTTTGTCCCATTTTGTGAATTCTTGGTCTCTCTCTCTCTCTCTCTCTCTCTCTCTCTCTCTCTCTCTCTCTCTCTCTCTCTCTGTCTCTCTGCCCCATACAGGTCTATTGGAGGATGAGCGTTTGGCCAGCGCTCATCAGGCAGAAGCCTTCGCACGACAGGTCCACAACCTGCAAGGTACTGTCTGCAGCCATGTACAGTTACAAGTCGGAAGTTTACATACACTTAGGTTGGAGTCATTAAAACTCGTTTTTCAACCACTCCACAAAATTCTTGTTAACAAACTATAGTTTTGGCAAGTCGGTTAGGATATCTACTTTGTGCATGACACAAGTAATTTTTCCAACAATTGTTTACAGACAGATTATGTCACTTATAATTCACTGTATCACAATTCCAGTGGGTCAGAAGTTTGCATTCACTAAGTTGACTGTGCCTTTAAACAGCTTGGAAAATTCCAGAAAATGATGTCATGGCTTTAGAAGCTTCTGATAATTTGAGTCAATTGGAGGTGTACCTGTGGATGTATTTCAAGGCCTACCTTCAAACTCAGTGCCCCTTTGCTTGACATCATGTGAAAATCTAAAGAAATCAGCCAAGACCTCAGAAAAAAAATTGTAGACCTCCACAAGTCTTCCAAATGCCTGAAGGTACCATGTTCATCTGTACAAACAATAGTATGCAAGTATAAACACCATGGGACCACAGGCATCATACCGCTCAGGAAGGAAACGCGTTCTGTCTCCTAGAGATGAATGTGCTTTGGTGCGAAAAGTGCAAATCAATCCCAGAACAACAGCAAAGGACCTGTTGAAGATGTTGGAGGAAACAGGTAAAATAGTATTTATATCCACAGTATATCGACATAACCTGAAAGGCCACTCAGAAAGGAAGAAGCCACTGCTCCATACCGCCATAAAAAAGCCAGACAATGGTTTGCAACTGCACATGGGGACAAAGATCGTACTTTTTGGAGAAATGTCCTCTGGTCTGATGAAACAAAAATAGAACTGTTTGGTCATAATGACCATCGTTATGTTTGGAGGAAAAACCGGGAGGCTTGCAAGCCGAAGAACACCATCCCAACCGTGAAGCACAGGGGTGGCAGCCTCATGTTGTGGGGGTGCTTTTGCTGCAAGGGTGACTGGTGCACTTCACAAAATAGATGGCATCATGAGGAAGGAACATTATGTGGATATATTGAAGCAACATCTCAAGATATCAGTCAGGAAGTTTGGTCGCAAATGGGTCTTCCTAATGGACAATGACCCAAAGCATACTTCCAAAGTTGTGGCAAAATGGCTTAAGGACAACAAAGTCAAGGTATTGGAGTGGCCATCACAAAGCCCTGACCTCATTCCTATAGAAATTTGTTGGCAGAACTGAAAAAGCGTGTGCGAGCAAGGAGGCCTTCAAACCTGAGCCAAAATTCCCCCAACTTATTGTGGGAAGCTTGTGGAAGGCTACCCGAAATGTTTGACCCAAGTTAAACCATTTAACGGCAATTCTACAAAATACTAATTGAGTGAATGTAAACTTCTGACCCACTGGGAATGTGATGAAAGAAATAAAAGCGAAATAAATAATTCTCTACTATTATTCTGACATTTCACATTCTTAAAATAAAGTGGTGATCCTAACTGACCTAAGACAGGGAATTTTTACTAGGATTAAATTTCAGGAATTGTGAAAAACTGAGTTTAAATGTATTTGGCTAAGGTGTATGTAAAATTCCGACTTCAACTTTTGGCCCTCTGACTAAACGTGCATTTCATTAATGTACATTTCTTACCGGGGACGGACTTGGACCAGAATTCGTCCCAGGCTTTTTAACGCACTGGCCCATTATTCTAGATCACACAATTATTAGCTAAATTATTATAATTTTGTGCAGTAATGGACCAGCCTTATGGTCAATCCGCCACTGATTTTTACACCAGGGTTATTTCGATAATACTTAAATTATGAAGCGTCATGTACTGTAACATGTACCTTAGTGATCAATGACACAAATACATGTCATGCTAACTTTAACACAGAGACTGCATGTCAGTTGAATCAGGTGTGGGTTTGATGAATAGTTGAATCAGGTGTGGGTTTGATGAATAGTTGAATCAGGTGTGGGTTTGATGATTAGTTGAATCAGGTGTGGGTTTGATGAATAGTTGAATCAGTTGTGGGTTTGATGAATAGTTGAATAGTTGAATCAGGTGTGGGTTTGATGAAGAGTTAAATAGTTGAATAGTTGAATCAGGTGTGGGTTTGATGATTAGTTGAATCAGGTGTGGGTTTGATGAATAGTTGAATCAGGTGTGGGTTTGATGAATAGTTGAATAGTTGAATCAGGTGTGGGTTTGATGAATAGTTGAATAGTTGAATCAGGTGTGGGTTTGATGATTAGTTGAATAGTTGAATCAGGTGTGGGTTTGATGATTAGTTGAATAGTTTAATCTGGTGTGGGTTTGATGATTAGTTGAAACAGGTATGTGTTTGATGAATAGTTGAATCAGGTGTGGGTTTGATGATTAGTTGAATAGTTGAATCAGGTGTGGGTTTGATGGTTAGTTGAATAGTTGAATCAGGTTTGGGTTTGATGAATAGTTGAATCAGGTGTGGGTTTGATGATTAGTTTAATAGTTGAATCAGGTTTGGGTTTGATGATTAGTTGAATCCGGTGTGGGTTTGATGATTAGTTGAATCAGGTGTGGGTTTGATGAATAGTTGAATAGTTGAATCAGGTGTGGGTTTGATGAATAGTTAAATAGTTGAATCAGGTGTGGGTTTGATGAATAGTTGAATAGTTGAATCAGGTGTGTGTTTGATGATTAGTAGAATCAGGTGTGGGTTTTATGATTAGTTTAATCTGGTGTGGGTTTGATGATTAGTTGAAACAGGTGTGTGTTTGATGAATAGTTGAATCAGGTGTGGGTTCGATGATTAGTTGAATAGTTGAATCATGTGTGGGTTCGATGATTAGTTGAATAGTTGAATCAGGTTTGGGTTTGATGAATAGTTGAATCAGGTGTGGGTTTGATGATTAGTTGAATCAGGTTTGGGTTTGATGATTAGTTGAATCCGGTGTGGGTTTGATGATTAGTTGAATAGTTGAATCAGGTGTGCTAGATCGGAAATAGATCAAGCAGAACAGCCGAGATACCCGAAGGAGAGTTTTGAGAAACGCTGTCATAACGATAGCCATCTAAACTCCTATTCTTGTTTGTTTGTGCGTGTCCTCCCCTGTAGCCCAGCTGCGTTCGGTACAGGAGGAGATTGACTCTCTGGAGGAGGAGAAAGAGAGCGAACTGACTGAGGCCCACGAGGAGCTACGCTTGGCACAGGAGGAGGTGCTGCTTTACTTTACTTGACTTATAATAGTTCACATTAAGGTGACTTTACTTTAAGCTATTCCACTTTACTTTAGGATACTTTACGTTACTAGTTCCAGAAGTATCTATGTGTTCTCTGCGAGTTCTAGGGATGGTGAGTTTGTGACTGTTCCTTGCTTGTGTTGAAGGTGCTGCTGCTGAGATTGATTTATTAATTCATTCATTACAGGTGCAACTGCTGCAGCAGGAGGCGGACGAGTCGGCGGCTGAGAGGGAGAACGACATTGCCTCCCTACAAGAGGAGCTTTGTCGCCATCAGGCCGAGCTGGGGAGGCTCAACGAGGAGGCACAGGAGTACGAGCTGGAGATCACCACGCTCCGCGCCGAGATCAGCATGAAGAGTCAGAGGAGAGAGCAGGAGAGGAGAGGAGGTGAGAGACCTTTAGGGGAAGCGGTGGGGAGAGGAGGGGGAGGAGAGGACAGGAGAGAGAGGAGAGGAGGAGAGGAAGTGAGAGAAAGGGATGGAGGAGAGGAGGTGAGAGTGGAAGAGGAGGGGGAGGACAGGAGAGGAGAGGAGCTGAGAGAGAGTAGAGGAGGAGAGGCGGGGAGGAGAGAGGGGAGGAGGTGGGGAGGAGGTGGGGAGAGGAGTGGAGGGACAGGAGAGGACACAGGGAGAGGGGAGGAGGTGGGGAGAGGAAGGGGAGGACAGGAGAGAGATAGGAGGGAGTAGAGGAGAGAGACAGAAGTAGGAGCTGGAAATCACCACGTGGCAAGACGGAATCTGGGAAGGTCGTCACAGTACATTTGCTGATCTCATGTCCACCAGCCAGGTCAAGGCAACATCAGCAAACAGTTTGTGTAAAGCCATCCTTCCCTGAGTCACACCCTAACCCTCTCTACAAGAGCACAGCAGTGATGTCATGTACTGGGAGAGAGTCCCTGATGTCACTGTGCCTCCCCCTTCTGCCTTGCCTCATTCCCTGACTAACTCAGTGTGACATCACCCTCCTGGTATTCCAAACACACACCCCCTCTCCCCCACCACCACCCCTGCAGCTCACTCTGAGAGAGCAAGCGGTGGGGTGTAAAACACTTTTGTAATGCTGCAACCTTTTCTTCAACCCCTTTTATTAAACCCCAGCCTTGATTTATGTGTTTGACTGTGAGACGCTAACCATCAGGGGCAGACTGGGACCAGAAATTGGCCCTGGCATTTCTAACACACTAGCCCATTTTTCTCCTTGAAGCCCCCACACCGGCCCATTTCTCTTTTACTTGAGTCCCCCATTATTAGCCAGATAATCATCAGTTTGCGTACAAAACCAAGTTATACAGGCCCACTGGGCAAAAAATGGACCAGACGTCTGGCATTTTCATGAAATGCCAGATGGCCAGTCCGCCTCTGCTGACTATGATGCAACCAGCAATAACACAACCAGTATCTGATGCATACGTTTCATAATGTTATCAGTATAGATGCCTAGACGGCACAGCCTAGGTGTGGCAGAGTCGGTAGGGTTTGGGCAGTTGTGGAAAAAGTACCCAATTGTCATACTTGAGTAAAAGTAAAGATGCCTTAATATAAAACTTGTCAAGTAAAAGTGAAAATCACCCAGTAAAAGACTACTTGAGTAAAAGTCTAAAAGAATTTGGTTTTAAATATACTTAAGTATCAAAAGTAAATGTAATTGCTAAAATATACTTAAGTATCATAAGTAAAAGTATAAATCATTTCAAATTTCTTATATTAAGCAAACTAGACGGTAGCATTATTATTATTTATTTATTTTTGATTGCCTGAGGCACACTCCAAGACTCAGACATAATTTACAAACAAAGCATTTGTGTTTAGTGAGTCCGTCAGATCAGGGGCAGTAGGGATGACCAGGGATGTTCTCTTGAGAAGTGCGTGAAATGGGCCCTTTTCATGTCCTGTTACGCATTCGAAATGTTTTGAGCACTTTTGAGTGTTAAGGAAAATGCATGAAGTAAAAAGTAAATACATTTCTTAAGGAATGTAGTGAAGTATAAGTAAAAGTTGTAAAAAATTATAAATAGTAAAGTACAGATACCCCAAAAACTACTTAAGTAGTAATTTAAAGTATTTTTACTTAAGTACTCAGAGTTGATACTTAATGTAAACCGGCAAAGTGTTTCCCTGTGGCTTAACCTGTGGAGGATGTGTTGCTAGTACCTCCCCATTTCACTCTGTTTCAGACCATTTTCTCCTGGGTCGTACCTAATGAGCACGACCCTGGGGTATGATGGTCCTGTGCTGTCCTGACTCCTGTACCTGTCCTGTGTGTTCAGGAGATGTAGAAACACTGAAGCAGGAGTGTGTCACGTTGAGGGAGGAGTGTGAGACATTGAAGAATGACAACAGACGTCTGGCTGAGAGACTACAGCTACAGAGAACAGGGTGAGAAAATATTTTTATTTTTCTTCTTGTTCTTGTTCTTCTTTTTGTTCTTGTTTTTCTTGTTCCTGTTGTTCTTGATCGTCTTGACCTTCTTGTTCTTGTTTTGTGCTTCTTCTTCCTCTTGTTTATCTTCTTCTACATCTTCTTCTTCTTGTTTTTCTTTAAATTGTTCTTCTTTTTCTTGTTCTTGTGTTTCTTGTTATTCTTGTTCTTCTTGTTATTGTTCTTGTTATTATTCTTGTTCTTCTTATTGTTATTGTTCTTCTTGTTCTTGTTCTTCCTCTTCTTCTTCTGTTATTGTTCTTCTTGTTCTTGTTCTTCTTGTTATTGTTCTTCTTGTTCTTCTTTATCTTCTTGAGCTTCTTTTCTTATTCATGTTCTTTTTCTTATTTTTCTCCCTGTTACTGTTATTGTTCTTCTTGTTGATCCTGTTGATCTTCTTGTTTTTCTTCTTAATATTTTTTTCTTATTCTTTTTATCTTCTTTTTATTGTTCTTGTTGTTCTTTTTCATCTTGTTACTGTTCTTGTTAATCTTGTTGATCATCTTGTTCTTCTTTTAAAAATGTTTAATGTTTACATTTTTGTTCTTGATTTTCTTGAACTTCTTGTTCTTCTTGTTATTGTTCTTCTTTTTAATTTCCATTCACTTTATACACTTGTCATTTTCTTGTCTCCTCTCTTTCCATCCCAGTTCCAACAGCCACCTGTCCCTGAAGGAGGATGGGGAGGACACCGGGATCGGAGTGGGCACAGAGATGGGGGGCATTCCTGAGAGCTACATGACCATGGCAGAGTGCCAGTCAACGGGCACAGGCACCAACTGCCGTCTGGTGGACGTGTCCATTCAGAAGAACATCTCGTTCGACGGCAAGCCCATGACCCCCACCGGCTGGAATGGAGGATTCGGGGAGATCGTCTCACTGAGGGACCAGCTGAAACAAGCTGAGGAGAAGGCCTCACTGGTACAGAGACAGGTACGCTACATAAGATGAAGAAGATTAGGAGATACAGTGGTGGTACAGTAGTCATTGATGCCAACTGAATTTCTGCTGTGCTTGGGCAAGAAACAATTAGGTGGTTTAAGGGGGTTTTAGCCAGGTCATTGTGACACAGAAAAGTGCATCAGAGAAGCAGCTGGCCAATCACAGACTACCCTGTCACACAGGTGGCTAATACTTATTTTTAGGTACTGCGGTAATGGACAACACAACACAATGCACTAACCTGGCCTGCTGTTTACATAACCTCTGTTCTGAGGTGTTCCACAAGTGTTCTTTCCAGGGAGTGTTTATTTGCTCTTTGAGGTCTAATCCAGTTTACTGTAAAGCTCTCTGTGGATGTAAAAAGGGCTTTGTTAATAAATGAAATCAAATTGCATTTGCCAATACAGCGCTGAGTACAACAAGTGTAGACCTTACCGTGAAATGCTTACTTACAAGCCCTTCACCAACAATGCATTTCAAGAAATAGAGTTAAAGTAAAGTAAAAAAAAATACATAACAATAATGAGGCAATGCACAGGGGGTACCGGTACCAAGTCAATGTGCGAGGGTACAAGTTAGTCGAGGTAATTTGTAAAGTGACTATGTATAGATAATAAACAGCGAGTAGCAGCAGTGGACATGTAGGTAGGGGTGAAGTGACTATGCATAGATAATAAACAGTGAGTAGCAGCAGTGTACTTGTAGGTAGGGGTAAAGTGATTATGCATAGATAATAAACAGTGAGTAGCAGCAGTGTACTTGTAGGTAGGGGTAAAGTGATTATGCATAGATAATAAACAGTGAGTAGCAGCAGTGTACTTGTAGGTAGGGGTGAAGTGACTATGTATAGATAATAAACAGACAGTAGCAGCAGTGTACTTGTAGGTAGGGGTGAAGTGACTATGTATAGATAATAAACAAACAGTAGCAGCAGTGTACAAACAAAGGGGGTCAATATAAATAGTCTGGGTGGTCATTTCATTAATTGTTCAGCAGTATTATAGCTTAAGGGTAGAAGCTGTTAAGGAGCCTTTTGGTCCTAGACTTGGCGCTCCGGTACCGCTTGCCGTGTGGTAGCAGAGGGAACAGTCTATGACTTGGGTGACTGGATCTTTGACAATATTTTGGGCCTTCCTCTGACACTGCCTAGTAAATAACACACATGTGGAATCACATAGAAACCAAAAAAGTGTTAAAAAAATCAAAATACATTTTATATTTGAGATTCTTCAAATTAGCCACCCTTAGCCTTGATGACAGCTTTGCAAATTCTTGGCATTCTCTCAACCAGCTTCATGAGGAAGGCTTTTCAAACAGTCTTTAAGGAGTTCCCACATATGATGAGCACTTGTTGGCTGCTTTCCTTCACTCTGCGGTCCAATTCACCCCAAGCCATCTCAATTGGGTTGAGGTTGGGGAATTGTGGAGTCCAGGTCATCTGGAGACTACACATGCGGAGATCATCCGTTCACCTACTCTATGTCTCACACGGCGGTTGGAACCAAAAATCTCAAATTTGGAATCAGACCAAAGGATAGATTTCCACCAGTCTAATATCCATTGCTTGTGTTTCTTGGCCAAAGCAAGTCTCCTCTTCTTATTGGTGTCCTTTAGTAGTGGTTTCTTTGCAGCAATTCGACCATGAAGGCCTGATTCACACAGTCTCCTCTGAACAGTTGATGTTGAGATGTGTCTGTTACTTGAACTCTGTGAAGCATTTATTTGGGCTGCAATTTCTGAGGCTGGTAACTCTAATGAACGTGTCCTCTGCAGAGGTAACTCTGGTCTTACATTCCTGTGGCGGTCCTCATGAGAGCCAGTTTCATCATAGGGCTTTATTGTTTTATTGACTGACCATTATTATTTATTTATTTTATTAACGTTTTATTTAACTAGGAAAGTCATGTCTTAAGTCATGATGGACTGTTTGCTTATTTGAGCTATTCTTGCCATAATATGCACTTGGTCTTTTACCAAAAAGGGCTATTTTCTGTATACCACCCTACCTTGTCACAACACAACTGATTGGCTCAAACGCATTAAGAAGGAAAGAAATTCCACAAATTAACTTTGAACAAGGCACACCTGTTAACTGAAATGCATTCCAGGTGACTTCCTCATGAAGCTGGTTGAGAGAATGCCAAGAGTGTGCAAAGTTGTCATCAAGGCAAAGGGTGACTACTTTAAAGAATCTCAAATATATAATATATTTTGATTTGTTTAAAACTTTTTTGGTTACTACATTATTCCATATGTGTTATTTAATAGTTTTGATGTCTTCACTATTATTCTACAATATAGAAAATATAAAAAATGAAGAAAAACCCTTGAAATGTAGGTGTGTCCAAACTTTTGACTGGTACTGTAGGTCCTGGATGTCAGGAAGCTTGGCCCCAGTGATGTACTGGGCCGTACACACTACCCTCTGTCTCGCCTTATGGTCAGATGCCGAGCAGTTGCCATACCAGGCGGTGATGCAACCGGTCAGGATGCTCTCGATGGTGCAGCTGTATAACGTTTTGAGGATCTGGGGACCCATGCAAAATCTTTTCAGTCTCCTGAGGGGGAAAAGGTGTTGTCATGCCCTCTTCACAACTGTCTTGGTGTGTTTTGACCATGATAGTTCATTGGTCATGTGGACACCAAAGAACTTGAAGATCTCGACCCGCTCCACTTCAGCTCCGCCTCTACCATTTTCCATTTTTTTTATAAATGTGATGGATTGATCCAGGGGTCGTCAACCAGGTCCGGAGAGTCGCACTGAAAAATGGTTCTATATTTCCTCGCCCTAAAAATGTAGAAAAAGACGTCCTCTATCCATTGTTTTTAAAAATGTCGATGCTCCCTGACTGGCTAGCTTTCATTTAGGTGATTCTTCGATGATTATTAGATTGTTTGCTCTACTCTGTCTCCCTCAGTGTGACTGTTTGAAGACCGAACTGAGGGAGCTACAGGTGCTATATGACTGCAGCCAGAGGGAGAGGGCGGGGATGGAGGAGGAGCTACTGCGCTGCAAGGCAGAGTTGGAGAGGCTGGCTGGAGGGGGGCAGGTGAGAGGTCACACTGGGGTTAGAGGTCAGGGGTCACCATAGTGATAGGAATTAATAATGGTATATTGCAAATCTATCGCAAGGCTTTTGGGGCGTATGGTGTCTGTTCTGACTGTTTCTGACTTTGCTGTATTTCTTGTTTTCATTTGCGGAAACTTGAACGTTTTTGTAGAAAACACATCACACCTATTCTGTGTCTGTTGATTTCATGTGTTATGTTTGTAGATACTGTAAAAAATATATATTCACATACATATTCATATATGTATTTATATATATATATAATTGACTGTATATTATAAAATGTTTGATATAAGCTGACATTAACTGTCAGATCATGCTTGAGAGCTATGATCTCTGTCTGGCACTGCAAACTGCCTTCCACTTTGTCTGTGTAATGCCTCCCTGTGGCAACACCAACTGTCCCTGTGCTTGGTGTCAAACCGTCTGCCTGTCCCTACTCTATCTCAGTCTACAAATAATGTCCCTGTGCTTCCTACTATATGTCCACATGCTTCATATGTGTCTAACGTGGACATGAGAAATGAATGAAGATAGTTTTAGGAGGTTTTCAACAGGTCTTTCAACATCTTGTTTTGTGTCACTATTTTACATTTTTCATTGTTGTTTGTTTTGTCACCACAGACAATTTAAGCCACATATAAACACATAAATACTTACACACACTGCACTTACATTCTTCATTACATAACCAAAAGTATGTGGATACCACTATCTTTCTATCATCTATCTATCTACAGTATATATCTTCCATCTATCCATCTCAGTCCGTCCATCTATCCATCTCAGTCTGTCCATCTATCCATCTCAGTCCGTCCATCTATCCATCTCAGTCCGTCCATCTATCCATCTCAGTCCGTTCATCTATCCATCTATCCATCTAAGTCCATGCCATGACTTCCCTCCCCCTCTATACCACAACCATATCATGTTTCGTTTTTGAATTATTTGTGTGATTTTGTGGTGTCCATATGTCAACGTTTCTGCCCTCCACTCATTTATTATTTCGTTCTCTCCATTCCTCCCTCCATCTCCATCCACCCATCCTTCGTTTTCTTCCCTTCATCCAGAGCTACATCCATTCGTCTGAGTCTCCTGTTCTCTCCGTCCCCTTCATAGGAATAATTGTAATATTGGGAGTGGTTTGGTGCTGGTTGTCCGAGCTGGCGTCACAGAAAGCAAGGTAGGAGGAAGGATACTTCTCTGTCTGTTGTTCGTCTGCACTTTGGCAATGCATCTAATATATAGATCTTACTGTACGTAGTTCAGTAAAGTAAGATGAGGTAGTCAAGTAAAGTCTTCCAAAAGTCTCAGGGCCTTTCTTACAGTTTAACCATTGACTGCAGCTAAATCAGGGTCGCCCAGAGCGATTCTTGGTCGTCTTAAATAAATCTACTTTGAAACGAAAGTATCCACTTCACACACATGGTTATGGATTTAAAAATAAAGAAGACACCTGTACCATGTCAGATATAGAGTTGAGATGTATTCAATTTTGAGTTTGCATCCCAGTATATATGATTACATACATACACTAAGTTGACTGTGCCTTTAAACAGCTTGGAAAATTCCAGAAAATTATGTCAAGGCAAAAGAAGCTTCTGATAGGCTAATTTACATCATTTGAGTCAATTGGAGTTGTACCTGTGGATGTATTTCAAGGCCTACCTTCAAACTCAGTGCCTCTTTGCTTGACATCAGAAAAACAAGACCTCAGAAAAACAATTGTTGACCTCCACAAGTCTGGTTCATCCTTGGGAGCAATTTCCAAACGCCTGAAGGTGCCATGTTCATCTGTACAAACAATAGTACGCATGTATAAACACCATGGGACCACGCAGCCGTCCCACCGCTCAGGAAGGAGACGCGTTCTGTCTCCTAGAGATGAATGTACTTTGGTGCGAAAAGTGCAAATCAATCCCAGAACAACAGCATAGGACCTTGTGAAGATGCTGGAGGAAACAGGTAAAAAAGTATCTATATCCACACAAAAACTAGTCCTAAATCAACATAACCTGAAATGCCGCTCAGCAAGGAAGAAGCCACTGCTCCAAAACCGCCATTAAAAAAAGCCAGACTACGGTTTGCAACTGCACATGGGGACAAAGATCATATTTTTTGGAGAAATGTCCTCTGGTCTGATGAAACAAAAATAACTGTTTGTCTCTAATGACCATCATTATGTTTGGAGGAAAAACCGGGAGGCTTGCATACCGAAATAAACCATCCCAACCGTGAAGCATGGGGGTGGCAGCATCATGTTGTGGGGGTGCTTTGCTGCTGAGGGACTGGTGCACTTCACAAAATAGATGGCATCATGAGGAAGGGAAAATTATGTGGATATATTGAAGCAACATCTCAAGACATCAGTCAGGAAGTTAAAGCTTGGTCGCAAATGGGTCTTCCTAATGGACAATGACCCCAAGCATACTTCCAAAGTTGTGGCAAAATGGCTTAAGGACAACAAAGTCAAGGTATTGGAATGGCCATCACAAAGCCCTGACCAGCAAATTTGTTGGCAGAACTGAAAAAGCGTGTGCGAGCAAGGAGGCCTACAAACCTGATTCAGTTACACCAGCTCTGTCAGGAGGACTGGGCCAAAATTCACCCAATTTATTGTGGGAAGCTTGTGGAAGGCTACCCGAAATGTTTGACACAGGTTAAACAATTTAAAGGCAATGCTACCAAATACTAATTGAGTGTATGTAAACTTCTGACCCACTGGGATTGTGATGAAGGAAATTAAAGCTTAAATAAATAATTCTCTCTACTATTATTCTGACATTTCACATTCTTAAACTAAAGTGGTGATCCATCCTTACCTAAGACAGAGAATTTTTATTTGGATTAAATGTCAGGAATTGTGAAAAACTGAGTTTAAATGTATTTGGCTAAGGTGTATGTAAACTTCCGACTTATATATACAGTGGGGAGAACAAGCATTTGATACACTGCCGATTTTGCAGGTTTTCCTACTTACAAAGCATATAGAGGTCTGTAATTTTTATCATAGGTACACTTCAACTGTGAGAGACGGAATCTAAAACAAAAATCCAAAAAATCACATTGTATGATTTTTAAGTAGTTAATTTGCATTTTATTGCATGACATAAGTATTTGATCACCTACCAACCAGTAAGAATTCCAGCTCTCACAGACCTGTTAGGTTTTCTTTAAGAAGCCCTCCTGTTCTCCACTCATTACCTGTATTAACTGCACCAGTTTGAACTTGTTACCTGTATAAAAGACACCTGTCCACACACTCAATCAAACAGACTCCAACCTCTCCACAATGGCCAAGACCAGAGAGCTGTGTAAGGACATCAGGGATAAAATTGTAGACCTGCACAAGGCTGGGATGGGCTACAGGACAATAGGCAAGCAGCTTGGTGAGAAGGCAACAACTGTTGGCGCAATTACTGGAAAATGGAAGAAGTTCAAGATGACGGTCAATCTCCCTCGGTCTGGGGCACCATGCAAGATCTCACCTCGTGGGGCATCAATGATCATGAGGAAGGTGAGGGATCAGCCCAGAACTACACGGCAGGACCTGGTCTATGACCTGAAGAGAGCTGGGACCACAGTCTCAAAGAAAACCATTAGTAACACTACGCCGTCATGGATTAAAATCCTGCAGCGCACGCAAGTTCCCCCTGCTCAAGCCAGCGCATGTCCAGGCCCGTCTGAAGTTTGCCAATGACCATCTGGATGATCCAGAGGAGGAATGGGAGAAGGTCATGTGGTCTGATGAGACAAAAATAGAGCTTTTTGGTCTAAATTCCACTCGCCGTGTTTGGAGGAAGAAGGATGAGTACAACCCCAAGAACACCATTCCAACCGTGAAGCATGGAGGTGGAAACATCATTCTTTGGGGATGCTTTTCTGCAAAAGGGGACAGGATGACTGCACCGTATTGAGGGGAGGATGGATGGGGCCATGTATCGCGAGATCTTGGCCAACAATCTCCTTCCCTCAGTAAGAGCATTGAAGATGGGTCGTGGCTGGGTCTTCCAGCATGACAACGACCCGAAACACACAGCCAGGGCAAGGAGTGGCTCCGTAAGAAGCATCTCAAGGTCCTGGAGTGGCCTAGCCAGTCTCCAGACCTGAACCCAATAGAAAATCTTTGGAGGGAGCTGAAAGTCCGTATTGCCCAGCGACAGCCCCGAAACCTGAAGGATCTGGAGAAGGTATGGAGGAGTGGGCCAAAATCCCTGCTGCAGTGTGTGCAAACCTGGTCAAGAACTACAGGAAACGTATGATCTCTGTAATTGCAAACAAAGGTTTCTGTACCAAATATTAAGTTCTGCTTTTCTGATGTATCAAATACTTATGTCATGCAATAAAATGCAAATTAATTACTTAAAAATCATACAATGTGATTTTTTGGATTTTTGACCTCTACATGCTTTGTAAGTAGGAAAACCTGCAAAATCGGCAGTGTATCAAATACTTGTTCTCCCCACTGTATATATACAGTTGAAGTCGGATGTTTACATACACCTTAGCCAAATACATTTCACAATTCCTGACATTTAATCCAAATAAAAATTCTCTTTCTTAGGTAAGGATGGATCTCCCCACTGTATATATACTGAACAACAATATAAACGCAACATGTAAAGTGTTGGTCCCATTTTTAATGAGCTGAAATTAAAGATTGAAGAAATGTTCCATATGAACAAAAACCGTATTTCTCTCAAATGTTGAGCAAAAATCTGTTTACATCCCTGTTAGTGAGCTTTTCTCCTTTGCAAAGATGAGCCATCCACCTGACAGGTGTGGCATATTAATAAGCTGATTAAACAGCATGATCTTTACACAGGTGCACCTTGTGCTGGGGACAATGAAAGGTCCCTGTAAAATGTGCAGTTTTGTAACACAACACTATGCCACAGATGTCTTAAGTTTTTAGGGTGCAATTGGCATGCTGACTGCAGGAATGTCCACCAGAGCTGTTGCCAGAGAATTTAATGTTAATTTCTCTACCATAAAACGCCTCCAATGTTGCAGTACATGTAACCACACCAGCCCAGGACCTCCTCATCTGGCTTCTTCACTTGCAAGATCGTCTGAGGAGGGGGACGGGGGTGCTTAGGAGTATTTCTGTAATAAAGTCCTGTTGTGAGGGAAAACGTATTCTGATTGGCTGGGGGTGGGTGGGACAGGTGGGTGGGACAATGCCCTCCCAGGCCCACGTATGGCTGCACCCCTGCCCAGTTATGTGAAATTCATCGATTATTGTGTAATGCATTTATTTCCATTGACTGATTTCCTTCTATGAACTGTAACTCAGTAAAATCTTTGAAATTGTTGCATATTGCATTTATATTTTTGTTCAGTATACATCACAGATGACTGAAATACAACAAAACCTTTTGATATAGAAACACCAGATTTTCATTTAAAAAAAAGTTGTTTAATTATGAAATTATAAAAAATATGAATGACATTCCATGCATGAGGCCACTAGAGGTCGCTTTGATCATTCGACTGCAGGAAAGGTCAACATAGTTTTGGTTTGATCAGGCCCTGAGAATTGACCTAGGAGTGGAGATACACTTTTGTATAATTGTATAATGTTATATTTTTGGGTGACAGACATGGGACAGGTGGGCCGTTTCATACAGTGCTCTCCAGTATGACATCACTGCTAGATTCGTGTTTGATTATTTTATTATTTTCTATGTCCAAAATGTGTCTGAGTGTATTTAATGTGTGTTTGTGTGTGTGTGTGTGTGTGTGTGTGTGTGTGTGTGTGTGTGTGTGTGTGTGTGTGTGTGTGTGTGTGTGTGTGTGTGTGTGTGTGTGTGTGTGTGTGTGTGTGTGTGTGTGTCTCACAGTAAGTGTGCTCACATCTCTAAATGCTACCTCTGACTTCTCTCTCTGCGTCCTCAGGGGTGTGATATAGAACGGAACCCTATTCTGACTGTCACCGGAGCAACAGCTGTGCTTCTGATCATGGCTAGCTTGTTGAGAGCCCTGGCGGCGAGATGTTGAGAAGATCAGATCAGTAACAAGTTATACCGACAAAGACGGTGATGTCTGCTTATAGATAACTACTCTCTCCATCCCACCCCTCACCTCACATCAATCTGGGACGAACAACAGATCACACACCATTCCTCTAATTCATTGCTAGGAAGAGGATATTTAGATGGCAACTGTTCAGAAAACAGGAGCATCTTGAAAGGAAAACTTCAGAAAATGGGAGATAGAGTGCTCATAGTTCTGATGGAAAAGATGGACTCCTTTCCTCTCCTGTTCTGGGGGACACAGGTCTTCATGACGATAGTGTGGATACGTACTTTTAATTGGATAGTACCTTTCCGCATATATCTTGCTGGTTCTACCCCTGTGGCATCTCATTCTGTCCCTCTCTCTGTCTGTCTCACGAGTCTTGACTATGGGACTCAATTGGTCCTGAGTTTAAATGTCTTATACTACTCTTATACAACTCTCATCTTGTATTTTACTAAATTTATTTATTAATATGTTCATTGATTGGTCATCTTTTATCAAGAGCCACCTCTGTGTCTTGCACATTTGCTGAATTAAAACTCTTAAATAAATAAATAAGGTTAAATAAATAAATGTAATGAATTAAATCCATATGATGTTGTAAATAAGTCCTAGTAGAATCTTTCTGAAAAGATAATTATATCTACACGTGTAATTCATTATTTAAAGGAATATGTCAAATACATGAAATAATTTTATGTCTGTGCCCGTGTCTTGTGAATATCTCAAACCATGGGGATTTTTCTCAATTAGAATTAAATTAATAATGAAGACCTAGTGTAGAGTTCTAGTCTAGAGTGACAGATGTTTTCCCCAAAAATGTTTAAAGGCAATAGTTAATTTATAAAGCATACACTCTAAAATATTTTCTCATCAATTTACATTTACTTTAAAATGCTATGATCATTCCAGATGTCCTATCTACAGTGAATCTATTATTAGTGAGGATGTTTAATCTGGGTTTTCAGAGTTGTGTAAATGCCTATTTGTTATGGTGTCCTCATTAAAGGGGGAAGTGTATGGGAGATATGTGTGCTAGTCTAGCAGCTCTCCTAATGCACCTGTCAATCCTAGCCCGGTGTTTCAAGTCTATGTTTAACCAACCATCTCACCCACATACGAGTGTCCTAGCTATTTTTGTCCACAGTCACAGTCACTTATTTTATTTACTGAACTTACCGTCAGACAGACTTGGGTTGAAATACTATTCTTAAATAATTTCAAATACATTATCTGTGTTTGATTGAGCTTCCTGATTTAACGGACCAAAATAATAGTCCCCAAACTGCAAACCCCACCCATCTGTCACTCCAGGCAGGCTAAAGAAAACACTCAAAGCACTTGAAAGAGTTGGACATAGTATTAGTAACCCATAGTAACTAATAGTAACCCAGGTGTGCCGTCGGTAGAGCATGCATGGCTTCTGACTGCGTTGTCATACTGTGACTGTATAATTAGCCACTCAAATATGTCAAGCACAGTTAGCACGCCCAGCCTGTTTTCTTCTTCTTCTTCTTCTTCTTCTTCTTCTTCTTCTCATTCCACATCCCAGATTACACGAGTCAGCTCCACATGCCAAACACGGCCACACCTAGAGAGTGTCTCTGATACGCCTTTGATGAGTTCACCAGTTCACCCGTGAAGTCTGGGTCCATATTTTTTTAAGAGTCTCATAAGAGGAATCTTGGATCAGTTTGAACTTTGGGATCATAATGAATAAGATCACATGGACGGACGAGGGGACTGACCCTAGATCAGCACTCTTAACCCAAGATGCTTTATGGATATGTTTCCTACAGTAACACATTAACTGTATATTATGGATATGTTTCCTACAGTAACACATTAACTGTATATTATGGATATGTTTCCTACAGTAACACATTAACTGTATATTATGGATATGTTTCCTACAGTAACACATTAACTGTATATGACCTCTGTGTCATGTTTCGATAGCGTGATCTATGTATTTGAATATACTGTAGCAGCTATTCATACAACAGAAAAAGGACAGCGAGTATTTAACCTTGAGCTTGTGAATGTCTCAAAATACCTAATTCACACACTATTCATAACTGAGTTGTTTCTGTACCTTTTATCTACTAACACTTTCCTAAATGTGGAGAGAAAGGAATGTGTTTTTTACAAGGGGGATGGATTATCTTGGCTTGGGTTGGTCTTTCCACATGTTCTGAAATGTCATTAAAATAGTTTTTTTTTTTCACCAGGTACACAGCTAGAGAATGTTGACAGTCAGCATTCCGTAGTTGAATGATGCTTGTGGTCATACCAGAGATAGGATATTTAACTTAAGCTGTGTGTGGTCGTACGTGATGATATGCCTGTGTGTGGGGACAGAAGATTGGTAGACCATGAGGCAGCTAAACAAGTTTGATTGCAGAAGGCATTCTTGAAATTGGATTGTTATGTCAATTATGTAAATCATTTTTTGGGGGTGCAAATTCTATTGAACAGTCCAATTTGTCACAAAACAAGGCAGCATTTTAAACTTTTGAAATGATCTGTTAAAATGATCTGTTTTGAAATGATCTGTTAAAATGTTGAAATGATCTGTTGAAATGATCTGTTTTGAAATGATCTGTTTTGAAATGATCTGTTTTGAAATAATCTGTTGAAATGATCTGTTGAAATGATCTGTTGAAATGATCTGTTTTGAAATGATCTGTTTTGAAATGATCTGTTTTGAAATGATCTGTTAACAAGTGTGAAATGTTGTGACAGTTAAAGTCGAGCTACTTCAGAGTTATTAACAAGGCATGTTACATATAGTCTAAGAGAAAAGTTAAAACGTTTATTTATGTTTAATATGAGGTTTCTGTTTTACTTTTTTTTTAATTTGTTGTAGTTTCAGAAGTGGTATAGACTAATGTGGGAGAGAAATATTACTAAAATCTCCATTTGTAATAGCTTTGTAGAAAGTATATTTTGAAAGAGCAGTGTATATTTCATAGCCAAATTATGTAAAAGTGTATTTATGGTGAGTTTATTAAGAGAACCAATATTGATAAGTGTTTTAAATACCTCTATGTTTGCTTGAGTAGTCATTGCATGCAAGTAGAGGTTGTTTTTGGTGTTAGTTCCCAGTATGAGTATGCTATTGGAAAAAAGAAACAACCCACCAAAATCAATACTGATCCTCTGTTCACAAATTAATCTTGAATTGAGTTGTGGGACATCTTCTAATAGACAACAGTTTGTTTTCATTCCAGTTCCTACATCTTAACAGACAAGGATGGAATCAAACCTAGAGTGAAAAACTAACACCTCCACTACCAAATATATTTCTGCTGCTAAACTTCCTGAACTTATAAACGTTGCTTTAACCTGAACATGATTGTTTAAGCTTATTAAACCTATTCTTCAAAACAAACGCTACTGTGTGTACGTGAGTTATGAGCCTTTATGTTATGGCTCTCAGTTTGCTGCTTGCATTTTGTTCCCTTTCACTTTGTTGTTTTGAATATACAGTAGTTGAATACACATTAGTTCTGGCTATGTTGTTACCTGGAGGTATATTATATAGTAGTCGTGGCTATGTTGTTTCCTGGAGGTATATTATATAGTAGTCGTGGCTATGTTGTTACCTGGAGGTATATTATATAGTAGTCGTGGCTATGTTGTTTCCTGGAGGTATATTATATAGTAGTCGTGGCTATGTTGTTACCTGGAGGTATATTATATAGTAGTCGTGGCTATGTTGTTTCCTGGAGGTATATTATACAGTAGCCGTGGCTATGTTGTTTGCTGGAGGTATATTATATAGTAGTCGTGGCTATGTTGTTACCTGGAGGTATATTATATAGTAGTCGTGGCTATGTTGTTTCCTGGAGGTATATTATACAGTAGTCGTGGTTATGTTGTTACCTGGAGGTATATTATATAGTAGTCGTGGCTATGTTGTTACCTGGAGGTATATTATATAGTAGTCGTGGCTATGTTGTTTCCTGGAGGTATATTATACAGTAGTCGTGGCTATGTTGTTACCTGGAGGTATATTATATAGTAGTCGTGGCTATGTTGTTACCTGGAGGTATATTATATAGTAGTCGTGGCTATGTTGTTTCCTGGAGGTATATTATACAGTAGTCGTGGCTATGTTGTTACCTGGAGGTATATTATATAGTAGTCGTGGCTATGTTGTTACCTGGAGGTATATTATATAGTAGTCGTGGCTATGTTGTTACCTGGAGGTATATTATATAGTACCTGGAGGTATATTATATAGTAGTCGTGGCTATGTTGTTACCTGGAGGTATATTATATAGTAGTCATGGCTATGTTGTTTCCTGGAGGTATATTATATAGTAGTCGTGGCTATGTTGTTACCTGGAGGTATATTATATAGTAGTCGTGGCTATGTTGTTTCCTGGAGGTATATTATACAGTAGCCGTGGCTATGTTGTTTGCTGGAGGTATATTATATAGTAGTCGTGGCTATGTTGTTACCTGGAGGTATATTATATAGTAGTCGTGGCTATGTTGTTTCCTGGAGGTATATTATACAGTAGTCGTGGTTATGTTGTTTCCTGGAGGTATATTATATAGTAGTCGTGGCTATGTTGTTACCTGGAGGTATATTATACAGTAGTCGTGGTTATGTTGTTTCCTGGAGGTATATTATATAGTAGTCGTGGCTATTTTGTTTCCTGGAGGTATATTATATAGTAGTCGTGGCTATGTTGTTTCCTGGAGGTATATTATATAGTAGTCGTGGCTATGTTGTTACCTGGAGGTATATTATATAGTAGTCGTGGCTATGTTGTTACCTGGAGGTATATTATATAGTAGTCGTGGCTATGTTGTTACCTGGAGGTATATTATATAGTAGTCGTGGCTATGTTGTTACCTGGAGGTATATTATACAGTAGTCGTGGCTATGTTGTTACCTGGAGGTATATTATATAGTAGTCGTGGCTATGTTGTTACCTGGAGGTATATTATACAGTAGTCGTGGCTATGTTGTTACCTGGAGGTATATTATATAGTAGTCGTGGCTATGTTGTTACCTGGAGGTATATTATACAGTAGTCGTGGTTATGTTGTTTCCTGGAGGTATATTATATAGTAGTCGTGGCTATGTTGTTTCCTGGAGGTATATTATATAGTAGTCGTGGCTATGTTGTTACCTGGAGGTATATTATATAGTAGTCGTGGCTATGTTGTTACCTGGAGGTATATTATACAGTAGTCGTGGCTATGTTGTTTCCTGGAAGTATATTATACAGTAGTCGTGGCTATGTTGTTACCTGGAGGTATATTTTGAACAGTAAATTATTTGAAAAATAATATATAATCACTCTTAATACTGTACGTGTCAGTGATATGTACAGTATATAAACACGCAAATTTAGATGGGTTGGCTGACAATGTCACGGAAGTGGTGGCAGGTAGCCTAGCGGTTAAGACCTATTAGCCCGAAAGGTCACTGGTTCGAATCCCTAACCTGACTACGTGAAAAATCTGCCAATGTGCTCTTGAGCAAGGCACTTAACCCTAATTGCTCCTGTAAGTCGTTCTGGATAAACGCGTCTGCTAAATGACAAAAACATATCAATGGGTCTGGAAGCCATGCTTTGTTATGATTCTGAATGGCCAGATAGCTAACAACAATGACAAGAAGCTGCAATGTGGGATATCATAGGTGGGTCATTACAGCTAGTTTTATATTGTTTCCCAAGTGGTGAAGTTATGCAGCAACACCTCTGCCACACTGATCTTCAACACGGGGCCCCACAGGGGTGTGTAAGCCACCTTCTGTACTCCCTGTTCACCCATGACTGTGTGGACACGCACATCTACAACTTAATCATCAAGTTTGCTGACGACACAACAGTGGTAGACCTGATTACCAACAACAGTGAGACAGCCTGCAGGGAGAAGTTGAGAGCCCTGCTGGAGTGGTGCCTGGAAAAAAACCTCTCCCTCATCGTCAACAAAACAAAGGAGCTGATCGTGGACTACAGGAGACATCGACTGGACCGCAGTGCAGGGGTGTAAAGTACTTAAGTAAAAATACTACTTAAGTAGGTTTTGGGGGTATCTGTACTTTACTATTTCTATATTTGACAAATTTTACTTTTACTTCACTACATTCCTAAACAAAATGATGTACTTTTACTCCATACAATTTCCCTGACACCCAAAAGTACTCAATACATTTTGAATGCTTAGCAGGACAGGAAAATGGTCTAATTCACACACTTATCAAGAGAACATCCCTGGTCATCCCTACTGCCTCTGATCTGGCCGGCTCACTAAAAACATGATTCCTTTGTAAATGACATCAGAGTGTTGGTGTGCCCCTGGCTAGAAAATGTGGCAGTCTTCTTTACTTAAACAGGCACCTCAACAGGACAGTTGAGCTAATTTTGACAACCAATATTAAATTAATTTAAACATATGCATTTTGTTTGGCATATTTTATAATCTCAACCAGTACCATTTAGTAAAATAATTATGGGGTTTTAATTATCGGACTCCCATATTTTTTTAAACACCCATTCAAAGATTGTTGAAAACCAGGAAATGAATGTGAGCAAAACCGAATCTCATTGAACATAATTTTTTGTACTAATTGTGTATAAAATGGGAAATTACAAGGTTGTAAAATTTTGTTGACCTCTAAAACATAATTTTAGAATGATTAAATTACTAATATGTTGTTGTTTTACAGTTTTAAGAACTCTTGAAAAATATCCTCTACCAGGCGGTTGAGCTGCCCATTAAAAGAATGCTAATAAGCCATGTACTGTTATATTCTCCACCTGGCACAGCCAGAAGAGGACTGGCCATCCCTCAGAGCCTGGTTCCTCTCTAGGTTTCCTCCTACTGTAGGTTCCTGCCTTTCTAGGGAGATTTTCCCAATCTGCATTGTTTTCTGTTTGGGGTTTTAGGCTGGGTTTCTGTATCTGCCCCTGAACAAGGCTGTTCCCCGGGCGCCGAAGACGTGGATGTCGATTAAGGCAGCCCCCCGAGCCTCTCTGATTCAGAGGGGTTGGGTTAAATGCGGAAGACACATTTCAGTTGAAGGCATTCGGTTGTACAACTGACTAGTTACCCCCCTTTCCCCCTTAGCACTTTGTGACATCTGCTGATGTAAAAAGGGTTTTATAAATACATTTGATTGATAATAAGTCAAAGCTGGTTATAATGGACAATAGAGAAATATTGTTCTGGGATATTTTGGTATGTGCAAATTCAAAAATCCTTTCAAATCCATATCAATATTTACTGTGTGCCTGTTATCTTCTGTATGTTTCACAATGTCATTCAGTACATGTCATTTTACTGGTATTCTAAGCATATAAACCTGACATGCATTTGAATATTAATATTTTGACACACAAATGTATCATATTTTTTATCAACATTTGATATCAGTCCTAATTTAACTAGGCCTATCTTCCATTTCAAGTAAACGAAGCAGACATAATGTAAATTAATGTATACTATTTTTTGGAACATTTAAAAAGTCTATGCAAATTCCAATACAAAATGAGTTTACTCTAATTGGGCAACTTAATTGGCTGGTGGAGATGTTTGCAATGCGTAATCTATCACAGTTTAAGTCATACAAACAAAATATATTCATTTTTGGCCTTTATTGAGGCTAAATGAACATATTATTTTCTTTGTGTACCGGTTAAAGGGTTAACGTGATCAAGAAAAATACATCT
Organism: Brachymystax lenok tsinlingensis; assembly: GCA_030435695.1. Classification (NCBI taxonomy): domain Eukaryota; kingdom Metazoa; phylum Chordata; class Actinopteri; order Salmoniformes; family Salmonidae; genus Brachymystax; species Brachymystax lenok. The sequence goes on from CM059818.1 coordinate 49,169,652, forward strand.
TTCCTGTTAATAACAGAGAGCAGTTGGTTACGTTCTGGTTATACGACATCTTCTCAATACAACCAGAAGACAACGTCACCAAGACGTCATGTGCCAAATGTTTCCCCAATGGGTAGCGGTAGAGCGTTTAAGGTTTTCAGAAGGAATCCCATTCATGAAATCACCAGCGCGAGACCGTGTCGGTGTCACACAGAGCGACGAGCGATTCTTTTCCCGGCATCACATTACACAGGCCGTATAACAACCAACACACTGAACTCTATGTCTGCGTTCCAAATAACACATCCTTACATGGTCCACTACTGATGACCAGGGAATAGGGAATAGGGTGCTATGTAGGACGCAGACTCTATATCAGTGTCATTAAGTCTCTGACAGCCAGGCAGTCATTTCAGACATACGAGGGGAGGTTCCGGATGTGCCAAGGATGTTGACGAGGCCTTCTATATTACACTCATTACACAGAGACTTTAATAACACTCACGGTTTACTGAGTTTGCATGCAACCTCAAGGGGCCAGAATTAGCCTGACTGGCAGTTATACTGGACCGACGGTGAATATAGAAATGATCTTGATCTCCTGACTCAAGGGCAAGTGTCTGCGGAATGTTCTGGAATATTCACTGTGTGATACATTTACTTATAATAATAAAGTCGTAGGCCTCCCCGAGTGGCGCAGGGGTCTAAGACCCGGGTTCGATCCTAGGCTGTGTCACTGCTGGCTGTGACCGGGAGTCCCATAGGGTGGCGCACAATTGGACCAGTGTCGTCCGGGTTTGGGGCGGGTTTGGCCGGGGGTGCTTTACCTGGCTCATCGCGCTCTATCTATTACTTGCGGCGGACCGGGCGCCTGCAGGCTGACTTCGGTCGTCAGTTGAACGGTGTTTCCTCCGACACATTGGTGCGGCTGGCGGGTGTTAAGGAGCACGGTTTGGCGGGTCATGTTTCGCCTCTCCCGAGCCCGTTGGGGAGTTGCAGCGATGTGACAAGATCGTAATTGGATATCACAAAATTGGAGAGAAAAAGCATAAAAAAATACATCGTAATGATCCAGATTACATTTAGGCCATTTTGAGCTAGTTATCCTGGATATTCTCTGTGTATGTGTCACAGTTATCCTGGATATTCTCTGTGTATGTGTCACAGTTATCCTAGATATTCTCTGTGTATGTGTCACAGTTATCCTGGATATTCTCTGTGTATGTGTCACAGTTATCCTGGATATTCTCTGTGTATGTGTCACAGTTATCCTGGATATTCTCTGTGTATGTGTCACAGTTATTCTGGACATTCTCTGTGTATGTGTCACAGTTATCCTGGATATTCTCTGTGTATGTGTCACAGTTATTCTGGACATTCTCTTTGTATGTGTCACAGTTATCCTGGACATTCTCTGTGTATGTGTCACAGTTATCCTGGACATTCTCTGTGTATGTGTCACAGTTATTCTTAGCCCACTACTAGCTATGCTTACCCCGTCAAGGGTAGCTTACACTCTGTGTGTGTCAGACCTGGTTTCAACTTAAAATACTTCAACTGGGTTTGTCTGGCGCAATGGAACCAATAAAATAGTCACAAAAGTGCTGTCCCAGCCTCAGACAGTTTACACCAAGCGCTAACATGTGAATTTCGTGATCTGATCAATATGATCCAATCACTATTCAAGGTTTGTTGCATATACACATTGTATTCAAATGTGTCTCTTATCCATCCCACTGTGTCCCCATTGTGACCAAAATAGCTGGTGCCTCCCTATATGCAAATTAACTGACAGATACTATTTTAAAATAATATTTATTTATTTATTTTAAAGACAATCAATGGTGCCACCTGTCAATGATTTTAGAGGGTAGGTTTAATGATGATTTAAATGGTTTGACCATCCAGATCTGTTTACGCTAGATTGATATCTAGACACAATGCCTGTCTGACTACCTCCGGAGGTGGTCACGAATATCTGATCACAATCAGATCACAATGTATCTGTTAATCGTCTACACCTGTCTACAAATGTGGGCACAATCAGAATGTGGACAGAAGGAGATCAAAGGGCGCACGTTAGCAGCAGGTATAAACAGGGCTTAGATCTGAAAATACACACTTGAAATTAGTCATACAATTAATTTCTTACTTTATATGAGTTGTTTTTTTTGTTGTCTTTATTTTACCTGGTTCTCCCTTTTAGGTCAAAATATATTTTTCCATAAGGACTCTATAAACCTTTTATAATTATGTTATTGATAAGTTATTTTAGGCTAATAACATAACAACATACAGCCAATCACTCTGTTGAACATTCACAGAGCTGTAGGTCACTTAGACAACAGCCGACTTTGCAGACTAATGTCTGGTCTAAATATCATTAGTTGACGTTAGCGTTTATGGTATTTGCCTGGGATGACATAATATGACATCAAAGTTTCCCTCAGCTCCCTCTGCCCATGAGGAGGTCAGGGGTCATTTGACCTCTGGTCAACAATTGAGGTGCTGCATTGAATGGGACACTAGTCTTCATGGAGGAACGCATTGTTGACCTCTGTGAGTTTGTTTATTGACAATACATATTTCACAGAGAGGTGGTACATAATTGTGAACCATACGTAATGACAATGACTTTCGTAGCTCGATGAACAACTAGCAATATGACCTCATGGCTCATAATCAAGCTTCCCAAATCTCTCTCTCTCTCTCTACCCCTCTCTCTGTATCTCTCTCTCTTTCTGTATCTCTCTCTCTCTCTACCTCTCTCTCTCTCTCTCTACCTCTCTCTCTGTATCTCTCTCTCTTTCTGTATCTCTCTTTCTGTATCTCTCTCTCTCTACCTCTCTCTCTGTATCTCTCTCTCTTTCTGTATCTCTCTCTCTCTCTGTATCACTCTCTCTCTCTCTCTCTCTCTCTCTCTCTACCTCTCTCTCTGTATCTCTCTCTCTCTCTGTATCTCTCTCTCTCTCTCTGAGATAAAGATAATCCCTATCAGTTTAAATATTATTAAAAGGATTTAGCAAAGTGGTAAAAGGGGCAAAAGGACAACATAACCATCACACTGTGATCTGATTGTGATCAGATCTTTCTGGCCACCTCCAGAGCTAGTCAGGCACGCATTGTGTGATTTGTGTCTGGATATCAATACAAGTGTAAACAGATCTGGATGGTCAAACTATTTAAATCATCGTTATACCGGTCTCTAAAATCATTGACAGGTAGTGACTAACGGAATCAGCAATTGTCTTAAATAAATAAACTACCGGTCAAAAGTTTTAGAACACCTACTCAAGGTTTTTCTTTAGCTTTACTATTTTCTACATTGTAGAATAATAGTGAAGACATCAAAACTATGAAATAACACATATGGAATCATGTAGTAACCAAAAAAGTGTTAAACAAATCAAAATATATTTTATATTTGAGATTCTTCAAATAGGCAGCCTTTGCCTTGATGACAGCTTTACACACGCTTGGTATTCTGTCAACCAGCTTCACCTGGAATGCTTTTCCAACAGTCTTGAAGGAGTTCCCACATATGCTGAGCACTTGTTGGTTGCTTTTCCTTCACTCTGCAGTCCGACTCATCCCAAACCATCTCAATTTGGTTGAGGTTGGGGGATTGTGGAGGCCAGGTCATCTGATGCAGCACTCCATCACTCTCCTTCTTGGTCAAATAGCCCTTACACAGCCTGGAGGTGTGTTGGGTCATTGTCCTGTTGAAAAACAAATGATAGTCCCACTAAGCGCAAAACCAGATGGGATGGCGTATCGCTGCAGAATGCTGTTGTAGCCATGCTAGTTAAGTGTGTCTTGAATTCTAAATAAACCACAGACAGTGTCACCAGCAAAGGAACCCCACACCATAACACTTCCTCCTTCGTGCTTTATGGTGGGAAATACACATGCAGAGACCATCCGTTCACATACACCGCGCCTCACAAAGACACGGCGGTTGGAACCAAAAATCCCCGATTTGGACTCCAGGCCAAAGGACAAGTTTCCACTGGTCAAATGTCCATTGCTCGTGTTTCTTCTTCTTATTGGTGTCCTTTATTAGTGGCTGGTAACTCTAATGAACCTATGAGACTTCTGTGTAGGACATCTCATCACTAATAAATAATGTTTTAAGGATTTAACAAAGTGGTAAAAGGCCAATAGGCGATATAACAACATAAACATAGTATAGCCTAATCCACAATGACATGAGCCACATACTAAAACACACTTGATTTTAGGATGCGTCATTTTCTTTTCTTGTCTAAATTGTTTAACAATTCAGGAGCCCGAGTCCTGATCATAACTCACCAGGCTACTTTCCAACAACCAAGAAGTCCCAGCCTCCCACCACCCAAATTGGAGAGGCTAAAAATACAACGCGATGTCACAACTGTTGCTCTGGGTGGGGGTCCACCAATCACTGCCCGATCATCCTTTACTGCCAATCCTGACTCACCCCGTTATCCATATGGATTAGAAAATAGCCTATGATTGTAGTTATGACTTGGGGGTCTACGACGGGTGTGACGTGGCCCCAGGGTCTCTCTATATACATCCCTCTCTTGCCCACCTCACACCATTCAATGTTAACCAACAGACTCTACTGAACACAAAGAGCTGCAGTGCTACTCTACTACTCAACTGCTATAGAACGAACTGGACTGAAGGACCATTTTTCAAAAAGCGACATTCTTCTCTGAGCATATCTATTAAGAGGCAGCGACTACATTTGTCAAGCCACTGCCAATTAAAAACCAGCGACAGGCTGCGTTGCAGTAACAAGGTCTGTAAATCGGATCAATTCATCATTGTCCTGACAAGAAGAGGCTTCTTCACAAGGACATCGGAAAAGTCTTTGGGTAACTTTTTTTTTTAAACTCTCTTCTCCAAGTTTTGAACTTTTACCACAGCAAGTGCGCTCCCCCTTGGCATCGACACGCTAAACTTTTTTTGCAGATAACTTCACACATCGGTCTGACTTGCTGTATAAAAAGGGACACACGGAAAACCGCCAACATGACGAGCAATAACACACATTACTACGACGACAGCCAGCCACCACAGCACTACCAGGGCACCGACAACTTCGAAGGGGACGAGGAAGACGAGATGCCGGCTACGGAGAAAGATCTTGCGGAGGATGCACCATGGAAGAAAATCCAGCAGAACACCTTTACAAGGTGGTGCAACGAGCACCTCAAGTGCGTCAATAAGACCGTGACAGACCTCCAGAAGGATTTTGGCGACGGTTTAAAGCTCATTGGGCTCCTGGAAGTTCTGAGCCAGAAAAAGATGTACAAAAAACACCACACCAGACCCAACTTCCGACAGATGAAACTGGAAAATGTTTCCGTCGCTCTGGAATTCTTGGACAGGGAACACATCAAGTTGGTGTCTATTGGTAAGTGATAAAGTCAGCTTTTGGGCTGGAATGTTTTTAATTAATTTTTGAGAGAGAGAGAGAGAGAGAGAGAGAGAAAGAAAGACGAATAGGGGGCTGGAATGTTTTTCATTATTTTTTGAGAGAGAGAGAGAGAAAGAAAGAAAGAAACAAAGACGAATAGGGGGCTGGAATGTTTTAATTAATATTTTAGGGAGCGAGAGCGAGAGACAGAGAGAGAGAGAGAGAGAGAGAGAGAGAGAGAGAGAAAGGAGAGAGAAAGGAGAGAGAAACAAAGAAAGACAAGGAAAGAAAATGGAATAGGGATAAGGGAAGGATGAGAGTCCAGTGCATAATCTGGAGAGGCCAGACAGGATCAAACATTTTTTTTACTGATACATAAATCCATGCATTATTAATTAATACATTTTAATTTAGTTATTGACTGTCAGTGTCATTTCACAAAATCTTTGGGATTGCTTTATGATGGCATGCATATAACTCTCTGTGATGAATACACATAACTCTCTGTGATGAATACACACAACTCTCTGTGATGAATACACATAACTCTCTGTGATGAATACACATAACTCTCTGTGATGAATACACATAACTCTCTGTGATGAATACACATAACTCTCTGTGATGAATACACACAACTCTCTGTGATGAGTACACACAACTCTCTCTGATGAATACACATAACTCTCTGTGATGAATACACATAACTCTCTGTGATGAATACACATAACTCTCTGTGATGAATACACATAACTCTCTGTGATGAATACACATAACCCTCTGTGATGAATACACATAACTCTCTGTGATGAATACACACAACTCTCTGTTATGAATACACATAACCCTCTGTGCATCAGTCACATAATACTGACTAGAACAGGGGAATAATGTGTTTACACAATAGCAGATCTTAGATTGTCGACCACATATTATTGAGAGAGACCCATTTGAATCGTTCTGCTGAGTGACTCAGCCTGAGTTTAAACATCCATCTACACTACAGTAGTATGCCACCTCCTGTCAACCCAGCTTGTCAGGTGCTCTACTGTCTGATGCATGGCTTTCACAAAATGCCCGTTGGTCAGCCATCTCTATGGAAACTCTTACAGCATAGGTACCATTGAGATCACTGGCTGATGTCCAAGACACACCGTCCACCCTGGACTTTCATGTCCATCTGCAGTGTTTTACTCAAACTATTACAGTGGTACTGTCAGGCTTGGCTCTGGGCTCTGCTGGGTGGAAATTCACTAGGACTGTGTTAATGAGAAAGACACACACACACACACACACACACACATCACACCCCTCTCACTCCACAAACACTCCACACCTCATAATCACACCAGTTAAAGGTCAGAAGAGTCGTGCCTGGAGTTTGTTAGGGGGAGAGGAAAGGGGTCGACAGCCACTAACTCCCCACCCATAGTCCCTGGTTCCAGACATGTTAGGACTGTAGGACAATTCTTATGATCATTGTCATGTCATTGATTTCATTGTGACTGTCAGGCTAGGCTGGTCCCAGACTTCCTATGGTGGTTTAGTTGGCTACATAGCCCATACAGACCAGCTTAACAGTAGGTGCATGGTTATCCTCTGGGATCCCTCTGTGTTTGGAGGTGAGGGTTAGGCTGGCTGAGGGCATGTGTCCTGGTTTGGGATAAGAGTGATAAGCATGGAGGTATTGTGTCCACAGAGGTAGCTAAGCCCTGGGAGGAGTAATTGAGTTATAGATAGCTGGACCCTGACCCCTGGACATTGCACTCCCTTCCTTCAGGGATTTAGATGGATAGAGACAGACATACCATAGCAGAGTCTGTAGATCTATGTTGGTGAGGTAAGAGGGGACTCTGGACATGCTCTAGGGACACATCGACATGATGTCACAATCATAGAAGTATATATAAGTACGTCTGGACAGACCCATGTTTCCGAACACTGTTTATTTCATTTCTCTCAATGTTTCTCATTTGTCTAGTTTATGTTCAGTATGTTTTAGTTCAGTGTGTTTACTTAACCATCTCATCATTAAGGTTTTGGACTAGAGAAGAGAAACTTAGCCTCATATTTCACTAACAATAAGGGTTATTAAACACCTGACTGTCTGTTCCTCTGCCGTGCTGACTGATTACTCTCCCCACACGGCCCGGTGAAATTCCCGGCGTGACCGCCGCTTTGAGCGGGGGGTTGTGAAGGGCACGGCAAGTGTATGTGTGTCATGATGCCCGAGGGAACTCTCTTCGGCTATCGACCTCACGCCTAAGGAATGTCCCAAGGTTTCCGCAGTATAGTGTGGGTAAAGAGGTTAGGGGTCATACACCCAATGCCCAGGTCTGTGTGTTGGGGAGTGACAGGCGGTATCCCTGCGACCTTGTCAGCTTTGACAGAAACAGGATAACGGTGGCGCTGTCTGTCCAGGCTTAGACACAGCAACACCAAGCTCTGGGTGAACAGCGAACAACACGACACACGGGTGAACACAAACCTTTAAATGACTTTTCTGTGTTGTCACAGCAACCTACAAATACTCAATGAATTGACACGGAGGAATGAGGATAGTAAAAAACACCTGTCTCACTGGCACACACTGCTTGTCCGTTGACCGTATGACCACATGGCACATGGCACATGGCACACAGCTGTCCACAAAGCCTGAGACGCCATTATTATTAAAACCACATCAAGCCATGCAGCCCCCACACCACACCACACCACCTGCCCATGCCAGTCAGTCTAATGGTCCTCATCAAACAGTCAGCAAGCAGCACTGTAGTGTCCAGTACCAAAGGTTACTGACCCACAGTAGAATAAATAGATAACAGAGTCAGAGATAGACGAGTCACATGACCACCCTCTCCACTTACTAGAACTGTTGTTAAGCTGCTTCTACCTTTCTGTCCTATGAGGTCATATCTTGGGCAATATTTCTGTCCAGAAAGTATAGCCTTTACGGTTGTGGTACACTTTACCCTGTCCAGTTTACTGTCTAATCTAAACCATTGAAGGATGTTATCATGTTACTGTTTGGTTTAAGTTGAGATGACTACTCTAAGAATACACTGGTTAAGTTTTTAGGTATACTTTATTGTCTGCTACTTTGTGCTTCTTCATTGATTTATCTCGTACTGAAGGCCACTGTTTCTAAAGCGCTTTCAAAGCAATTGAAATCCAAGTGCTGTTGACTTACAGAGGATTCCATTTCAACATATGTTGTCAGCTGTTGATCTGTTCTCGTCCATGCTGGTCTGTCTGTCTGTCTGTCTGTCTGTCTGTCTGTGGAATACCACAGATTCTCTCTCTCCTGACCAGTCAGTTATTGTGTAGCCTAGTATCTGTAGTGGAATTTAACCCTCTCTTCAAGACATTAACACACCCAATTTAATTCAATTCAATTACATTTCAATGTAAGGGCTTTATTGGCATGGGAAGCATATGTTTACACTGCCAAAGCAAGTGAAATACATAATAAACAAAAGTAAACATTACACTTACAAAAGTTCCAAAATAATAAAGACATTTCAAATGTCTCTCTCTCTCCCTCCTCCACTCGTAGACATTAAGCCAATCATGGATAGGAAACTAAATCTGACCCTGGATATGTATTCCTCTCCCCTCCAGACTCCAAGGCCATCGTGGACGGTAATCTGAAACTGATCCTAGGTCTGATCTGGACTCTGATTCTGCACTACTCCATCTCCATGCCCATGTGGGAGGACGAGGACGACGAGGAGGCTAAGAAACTGACCCCCAAGCAGAGGCTGCTGGGATGGATCCAGAACAAGGTGCCTGAGCTACCCATCAACAACTTCCACCGCGACTGGAGGGATGGCAAGGCCCTGGGAGCCCTGGTAGACAACTGTGCCCCTGGTAAGAACTGACTCAGGAACAGTTTAGTGTGAGGCCCTGGGAGCCCTGGTAGACAAATGTGCCCCTGGTAAGAACTGATTAGGGAACAGTTTAGTGTGAGGCCCTGGGAACCCTGGTAGTGCCACTGGTAAGAACTGATTAGGGAACAGTTTAGTGTGAGGCCCTGGGAAACCCTGGTAGTGCCCCTGGTAAGAACTGACTCAGGAACAGTTTAGTGTGAGACCCTGGGAGCCCTGGTAAGTTCAGGGGTCAGCTATGAGTTACTGTGGTGAGAGGTTAGGGTCAGCTATGGGTTACTGTGGTGAGAGGTCAGGGGTCAGCTATGAGTTACTGTGGTGAGAGGTCAGGGGTCAGATATGAGTTACTGTGGTGAGAGGTCAGGGGTCAGATATGAGTTACTGTGGTGAGAGGTCAGGGGTCAGATATGAGTTACTGTGGTGAGAGGTTAGGGGTCAGCTATGAGTTACTGTGGTGAGAGGTCAGGGTCAGATATGAGTTACTGTGGTGAGAGGTTAGGGGTCAGCTATGAGTCAGTTGTTGTATTTGATATGGTATCATGGTATCATTTACACAGCCTGGCGTGGTCAGTAGGCCTCAGTGGTCCTGTTGAGCCAGAGAGAGAGACAGAGAGAGACAGTGAGAGACAGACAGACAGAGCGAGAGAGAGAGAGAGAGAGAGAGAGTGAGATCGACAGACAGAGTGAGAGAGATTGAGAGAGATCGACAGAGAGAGAGAGAGAGAGAGAGAGAGAGAAAGAAAGAGACAGACAGACAGACAGACAGAGGACGTCCCTGCCAGCTGTCTCTGACTGAGTGAAGGAGCTCTCTCAGGCCCAGAGGTCGTAAGCCTGGCTTTAGTGTTTATAGCCTCCACACACAGCAACGCCAAATTTGGGCACGATTCCTCTTCATCTTCCAAGGGACATGTGCTTAGATGCTTGGCAGAGGTTTAAAAACAGCCTGTTCTGTGCTGGAGATGCGTGCATGAGGATGAGCTTTGGAGCAGGAGTGCCAAGATTCACAAGAATGACTCGTTGACTTGAAAGGACTCCAATTTGCCCATAGGTTAGAGCACACTCTGACCCTGTGACACGAAGCCTTAGAACGACTCCTTTTTGAGTTCTAGAATAGAGAGAGGAGTCTAGAACACTGTGGTTGACTGTTTACATGGCTAGAAATCCTGGGATGTGTTACAGCAGCTCTCCAACACCCAGCTAGCTACAGATGATGTGCCCATACAAGGCCGTGGTTCTTTATTGCACCCCTAACAGCATGAAGAAAGTTGACAAACCCGTCTCCAGTCCAATCCTTAGTTAGGCATTTCTCTAGACTGACCGCTCGTAGGTTTATTTGGAGATAACAGGTGTACAACAAGAAGAGTCATCCCCTCCTGTGTTTGTGACTATTTCTCCTGTATCCCTGACGATAATCTTCCGTGTCCAATTGAAATGTAATAAAGCTCTGAAATATTATATTTGGGGTGGAGGAGACCAGGCTTAAGTCCAAAGCTGAAATCACCTGGAACTTGAAACACAGAATGTTCTCCTTCTACAGTAGTTCTACTGTCGTAATGCATTCCTTTCAGAAGATCCAACCTTAGTCCACCCAAACATTGATGACTTGTGAATCATAATGTTATTGTCAGTGACAGTGAACAACCACGATATGACCCATTGTTTCAAGTTGCCATAGTAACGCTACAGTAATATTACACAGCAGCTCCACGGCGTGTCGATAATAACAAGATAATAGACTCCTGTTGAGCGCTTGGCTCTTTGTGTCAGTGAACTCACTGCACAGCTAACAGCTAATCCACTTTAAGCATTAGCAGCACATGGCAGTTTAGCACGTAGAAATATAACCACACTCCAGTCCACCTGTCACAGACCCATTGACTTGAATGAGAATACTCGTTCTAGTAAGTCTATTTCGTTGGGCGTTAGCCTGTCTGCTTTAGCCTTCCGTGTCCGACAGGGAAAGTGCAAATACGTCTGTTGCTTCCGTTGTTTTGAATTTCGTAGCACTTCAATCGAAGGCTAGCTATGCACCTATCTATACAAACTGGAGCAGAGCAGTGTGGGTAAATACAGGGTCACATGGGGTGGTAGGGTGTTAGTAGCAGGTAGTAGTAGTAGTAGTAGTAGTAGTAGTAGTAGTAGTAGTAGTTAATAGTATGGTAGTAGTGAGGAAGTTGTTTCTGTGACCAGATGGGACACTGTTATATTTCTGCACTGTCGTAACCCCAATCCCATTCTAAAACCCCTATCTCTCCCTCCTTCCTCCCCAATCCCTCTCTCCTGTCTCTTCTCTCTCTCCCTCTCTCCCTTCTCCCTCCCCCTCTCCCTCTCCCTTCTCCCTCCCCCTCTCCCTTTCTCCTGTCTCTTCCCCCTCTCCCTCTCTCCTGTCTCCTCCCCCTCTCCCTCTCTCCTGTCTCCTCCCCCTCTCCCTCTCTCCTGTCTCTTCCCTCTCTCCCTCTCTCCCTTCTCTTCTCTCTCCCTCTCTCCTGTCTCTTCCTTCTCTCCCTCTCTCCTGTCTCTTCCCCCTCTCCCTCTCTCCTGTCTCTTCCCTCTCTCCCTCTCTCCTGTCTCTTCCCTCTCTCCCTCTCTCCTGTCTCTTCCCTCTCTCCCTCTCCTGTCTCCTCCCTCTCTCCCTCTCTCCTGTCTCTTCTCTCTCTCCCTCTCTCCTGTCTCTTCCCTCTCTCCCTCTCTCCCTTCTCTTCTCTCTCCCTCTCCTGTCTTTTCCCTCTCTCCCTCTCTCCTGTCTCTTCTCTCTCCCTCTCTCCTGTCTTATCCCTCTCTCCCTCTCTCCCTTCTCTTCTCTCTCCCTCTCTCCCTCTCTCCTGTATCTTCCCTCTCTCTCTCTCCCGTCTCTTCCCTCTCTCTCTCCCTGTAGGTCTGTGCCCCGACTGGAAGGCCTGGGACCCTAACCACCCTGTGGAGAATGCCAGAGAGGCCATGCAGCAGGCTGATGACTGGCTGGGCGTGCCCCAGGTAAGACACACTACTCTGGGGTGACATTTCCAGGGAAAGCCCCTTGAAGCCACAGGTAGTGGAACAAGTGAATGAGGTGTAATACAAGTTTTGGTTGTGGATAATATGCACTGAGAAGCAATGGGTCTTTGTACTACTATTTATTACTTTTGGTTTATTATTCAGTGAACACTTTGACAAGATGTGTTTGGAATTATGATGTGTTTGTAAATGATGTGTTTGTTGGAGTGTTTAGATGCACATTCAATACTAAGATGCTAAGGTGTAGATTTGTTAGTTTCTCTAAGGTGTAGATTTGTTAGATTCTCTAAGGTGTAGATTTGTTAGGTTCTCTAAGGTGTAGATTTGTTCGTTTTTTAAAGGTGTAGATTTGTTAGTTTCTCTAAGGTGTAGATTTGTTAGTTTCTCTAAGATTTGTTAGTTTCTCTAAGGTGTAGATTTGTTAGATTCTCTAAGGTGTACATTTGTTAGTTTCTCTAAGGTGTAGATTTGTTAGATTCTCTAAGGTGTAGATTTGTTAGATTCTCTAAGGTGCACATTTGTTAGTTTCTCTAAGGTGTAGAATTGCTAGGTTCTCTAAGGTGTAGATTTGTTAGTTTCTCTAAGGTGTAGATTTGTTAGTTTCTCTAAGATGTGTTAGTTTCTCTAAGGTGTAGATTTGTTAGGTTCTCTAAGGTGTAGATTTGTTTGTTTCTCTAAGGTGTAGATTTGTTAGATTCTCTAAGGTGTAGATTTGTTAGATTCTCTAAGGTGTAGATTTGTTAGGTTCTCTAAGATGTATATTTGTTAGATTCTCTAAGGTGTAGATTTGCTAGGTTCTCTGAGGTGTAGATTTGTTTGTTTATCGAAGGTGTAGATTTGTTTGTTTCTTTAAGGTGTAGATTTGTTCGTTTCTCTAAGGTGTAGATTTGTTAGATTCTCTAAGGTGTAGATTTGTTAGTTTCTCTAAGGTGTAGATTTGCTTGTTTCTCTAAGGTGTAGATTTGCTAGGTTCTCTAAGGTGTAGATTTGTTAGTTTCTCTAAGATGTGTTAGTTTCTCTAAGGTGTAGATTTGCTAGTTTCTCTAAGGTGTAGATTTGTTAGTTTCTCCAAGGTGTAGATTTGTTAGTTTCTCTAAAGTGTAGATTTGTTAGTTTCTCTAAAGTGTAGATTTTTTAGTTTCTCTAAGATGTGTTAGTTTCTCTAAGGTGTAGATTTGTTAGGTTCTCTAAGGTGTAGATTTGTTCGTTTCTCTAAGATTTGTTAGTTTCTCTAAGGTGTAGATTTGCTAGGTTCTCTAAGGTGTAGATTTGTTAGTGTCACGTTTCACTTCTGAGGGGACAGACCAAGACGCAGCGATGTAGCCAGAATACATGATTTAATAAATCCACGGGAACAAGACGGAACAAAACAAAGAACGGAGAACGTAACGATGAACATAACTGAACAAACAAACACAGCTATGAACATACAATAACCCACGAACCCAGAGTGAAACCTACTAGCCTAAATATGGTTCCCAATTAGAGACAACGACACACAGCTGCCTCTAATTGGGAACCATTACCCAACATAGAAATACGACACCTAGAATGAACAAACCCTACACAAAGACAAAACCAAAACGCTCCAGCCTGAAACTCGGGACTGGGCGTTACAGTACCCCCAAAGGCGCGGACTCGGACGCGCCGAAAAGTCTGTGGGGGTCTTCGGTGGGTCGCTTTGTCCCAGGTGGAGGCTCCGGTGCTGGCCGTGCTGGTCTGACATCCAGAACCGGAGGCCCTGGGCCTTCTCCTGGAACTCTGGTGCGTGGAGTTGGAACTGGCCGTACTGGACTCGTGATGCTCACTGGAGAACGCTGGTGCGTGGAGCAGGAACTGGCAGTACTGGACTCGTGATGCTCACTGGGACTCTGGTGCGTGGAGCAGGAACTGGCAGTACTGGACTCGTGATGCTCACTGGGACTCTGGTGCGTGGAGCAGGAACTGGTCGTACTGGACTCGTGATGCTCACTGGGACTCTGGTGCGTGGAGCAGGAACTGGTCGTACTGGACTCGTGATGCTCACTGGAACTCTGGTGCGTGGAGCAGGAACTGGCAGTACTGGACTTGTGATGCTCACTGGAACTCTGGTGCGTGGAGCAGGAACTGGCAGTACTGGACTTGTGATGCTCACTGGAACTCTGGTGCGTGGAGCAGGAACTGGCAGTACCGGACTAGTGATGCTCACTGGTACTCTGGTGCGTGGAGCAGGAACTGGCAGTACTGGACTTGTGATGCTCACTGGAACTCTGGTGCGTGGAGCAGGAACTGGTCGTACTGGACTTTCTGAACGCACGGGGAGCTTGGTGCGCGGAGCCGGGACAGGACGTGCTGGACTCTCTGAACGCATGGGGAGCTTGGTGCGCCGGAGCCGGGACAGGACGTGCTGGACTCTCTGAACGCACGGGAGCTTGGTGCGCCGGAGCCGGGACAGGACGTGCTGGACTCTCGGGGCGCCACGTGGAGCTGGAGTGCGCCGGAGCCGAACAGGACGTGCTGGACTCTCGGAGCGCACGGGAGCTTGGTGCGCCGGGCCGAACAGGGCGTGCTGGACTCTCGGAGCGCACGGGAGCTTGGTGCGCGGGCCGGAGCAGGACGTGCTGGACTCTCTGAACGCACGGGAGCTTGCGCGCGGAGCCGGAGCAGGACGTGCTGGACTCTCGGAGCGCACGGGGAGCTGGGTGCGCGGGGCCGGAGCAGGGCGTGCTGGACTCTCGGGCGCCGAGGGGGCTGGGTGCGCGGGGCGGAGCAGGGCGTGCTGGACTCTCGGAGCGCACGGGAGCTGGGTGCGTGGAACAGGGACTGGGCGTGTAGACACCACTACACGGACTGGGATCTTGGAACACGGAACAGGGATCTTGGAACGCCGGAACAGGGATCTTGGAACGCGGAACAGGGATCTTGGAACGCGGAACAGGGATCTTGGAACGCGGAACAGGGATCTTGGAACGTGGAACAGGGATCTTGGAACGTGGAACAGGGATCTTGGAACGTGGAACAGGGATCTTGGAACGTGGAACAGGGATCTTGGAACGTGGAACAGGGATCTCGGAGCGTGGAACAGGGGTCTCGGAGCGTGGAACAGGGGTCTCGGAGCGTGGAACAGGGGTCTCGGAGCGTGGAACAGGGGTCTCGGAGCGTGGAACGGGGACTGGACGTGTAGAAACCTCTACCCGGACCGGGAACCTGATATGGAGAGCCGACACCATATCTCCAGCTAGCTCACTAACCCTGGCCTCATGGGTGAGTGGAGCTGGAATCTCTCGGACTGGGCTGTGGATCCGCATCGGAGATTCTGCCCGTGGAGACCACAGGATAACATGGACCCAAAGGCGCACTGGAGACCTGGCTCGCAGAGCTGGCACCACTCTCCCAGGTAGCACACAGACCTCGGCCCGACCAATGAGTGGCGCTGGGATCTCTCGCACTGGGCTGCGGACACGTACCGGAGACACCGCACACGGAACTGGAGCAGGATATCCGGGTCCCAGGAGGCGCACCGGAGACTTAGCGCGCAGAGCAGGCACCACTCTTCCTGGCTGAACGCTTCGTTTACCCCGACTGATGAGTGGAGCGGGAATCTCTCGCACCGGCCTCTGACTCCGTATAGGGGAAACCGTGCGCAATACAGCATAGCACGGTGTCCCCTCGGTGCGACGTTCTCCCCAACGCTCTCTCCACAAGGCACGAGGAGTTGGCTCAGGAGTCCCTCCTGAACCGGCCAACCTCCTCGTGTGCCCCCCCCCAAAAGTTTCTTGGGACTGCCTTACGGGCTTCCTAGCCCGGCGAGGTTCGAGAAACCTGCCACTCACCGGATCCCATGCTCCCATCCGATCCTCACACCTGCGCCGCTCCGCCGCCGCTGCTTCCAGTTCCTCTCTGGGTCGACGATACTCCCCAGGCTGGTCCCAAGCACTCCCATAGAATAGCTCCTTCTCCCAAGACCTAAGCTCCCGGGTCTCTCGCTGCTTGGTCTTTGTTTGGTGGGTTATTCTGTCACGTTTCACTTCTGAGGGGACAGACCAAGACGCAGCGATGTAGCCAGAATACATGATTTAATAAATCCACGGGAACAAGACGGAACAAAACAAAGAACGGAGAACGTAACGATGAACATAACTGAACAAACAAACACAGCTATGAACATACAATAACCCACGAACCCAGAGTGAAACCTACTAGCCTAAATATGGTTCCCAATTAGAGACAACGACACACAGCTGCCTCTAATTGGGAACCATTACCCAACATAGAAATACGACACCTAGAATGAACAAACCCTACACAAAGACAAAACCAAAACGCTCCAGCCTGAAACTCGGGACTGGGCGTTACAGTTAGGTTCTCTAAGATGTAGATTTGTTCGTTTCTCTAAGATTTGTTAGATTCTCTAAGGTGTAGATTTGTTAGGTTCTCTAAGGTGTAGATTTGTTCGTTTCTCTAAGATTTGTTAGATTCTCTAAGGTGTAGATTTGCTAGGTTCTCTAAGGTGTAGATTTGTTAGTTTCTCTAAAGTGTAGATTTGTTAGTTTCTCTAAAGTGTAGATTTTTTAGTTTCTCTAAGATGTGTTAGTTTCTCTAAGGTGTAGATTTGTTAGGTTCTCTAAGGTGTAGATTTGTTCGTTTCTCTAAGATTTGTTAGATTCTCTAAGGTGTAGATTTGCTAGGTTCTCTAAGGTGTAGATGTGTTAGTTTCTCTAAGGTGTAGATTTGCTAGGTTCTCTAAGATGTGTTAGTTTCTCTAAGGTGTAGATTTGTTAGGTTCTCTAAGGTGTAGATTTGCTAGGTTCTCTAAGGTGTAGATTTGTTAGTTTCTCTAATGTGTAGATTTGTTAGTTTCTCTAAAGTGTAGATTTTTTAGTTTCTCTAAGATGTGTTAGTTTCTCTAAGGTGTAGATTTGCTAGATTCTCTAAGATGTAGATTTGCTAGGTTCTCTAAGGTGTAGATTTTCTAGATTCTCTAAGGTGTAGATTAGTGACATGGCATAGTCTGGGTTAAGAACGGCCCTTGGTGACATGGCATTGTCTGGGTTAAGAATGGCGCTTAGTGACATGGCATAGTTTGGGTTAAGAACGGCCCTTAGTGACATGGCATAGTCTGGGTTAAGAACGGCCCTTAGTGACATGGCATAGCCTTAGGGTGAATATTGATTAGGCCTAGAGTGTATATTGAGCAGGGTGTGTGCCATGGATTACCAGGCCTAAGGGGCTGAATTCTCCCCAGGCTGAGGGCTGTACCGTGGGCTGTAGATGAGGTGTAGTAGAGGGCTTGGCTCAGTGCTAAATCCCCTGACTGCATGGCTTACTGAGGCCACAGTCCTGCTCTACCAGGGTTAAATATAGACAGACAGCTTTACACCAGACTGATATTACCAACATGGCAGAGGGAGGGAGGAAGAAGGAAGAGGAGAGAGACAATGGAATAGGTTCTCTAAGGTGTAGATTTGCTAGGTTCTCTAAGGTGTAGATTTGCTTGTTTCTCTAAGGTGTAGATTTTCTAGGTTCTCTAAGGTGTAGATTTGTTAGTTTCTCTAAGATGTGTTAGTTTCTCTAAGGTGTAGATTTGCTAGTTTCTCTAAGATGTGTTAGTTTCTCTAAGGTGTAGATTTGCTAGTTTTACACCAGACTGATACTACCAACATGGCATAGGGAGGGAGAAAGAAGGAAGAGGAGAGAGACAATGGAATAGAATAGATTATAAATACATTATAAATAGTATCTATGCAATGTGCCTTCACATTGGTATACAGAACAAACAATAAGTACATGCCTGTCTCCCTGTCTCCCTCCCTGTCTCCCTGTCTCCCTGTCTGTCGGTCTCCCTGTCTGTCTGTCTGTCTGTCTGTCGGTCTGTGCCCCTGTCTATCTGTCTCCCTGTCTGTCTCCCTGCCGGTCTGTCTCCCTGTCGGTCTGTCTCCCTGTCGGTCTGTCGGTCTGTCTCCCTCCCTGTCTGTCTGTCTCCCTGTCTCCCTCCCTGTCTGTCTGTCGGTCTGTCTGTCTCCCTGTCTGTCTGTCTCCCTGTCGGTCTGTCTCCCTGTCTCCCTCCCTGTCTCCCTCCCTGTCTGTCTGTCTCCCTGTCTCCCTCCCTGTCGGTCTGTCTGTCTCCCTGTCTGTCTGTCTCCCTGTCGGTCTGTCTCCCTGTCTCCCTCCCTGTCTCCCTCCCTGTCTGTCTGTCTGTGTCCCTGTCTGTCTGTTTGTCTGTCTGTTTGTCGGTCTGTCGCCCTGTCTGTCTGTCTGTCTCCCTTTCTGTCTGAAAACAGTTGTGCTATGAAGTCAAGTTAGACAATTGTGGTTATACAGTATTAGCCTTACACCCTCTGCTTGTTGCCTAGGTGATCGCCCCTGAGGAGATTGTAGATCCGGATGTGGATGAACACTCAGTGATGACCTACCTGTCCCAGTTCCCCAAGGCTAAGCTGAAGCCTGGCGCTCCCCTCAAACCTAAAGGCGTTCAGCTGTACCCCAACAAGGCCAAGGCATACGGACCTGGTGGGTGCTCACTGAGATAGAAACCATGAACAGTGTAGTTGAATCAGGACTAGGGTTGCAGAATTCCGGAAACTTTTCCCATTCTCTGGAATCAGGAGGCAATAAGCAGCGAAGGAAACCTCCAACCAGGATTTCAGAAACATGGCATAGTCTGGGTTAAGAACAGCCAGGAACTTTGAAAAAGTTCTGCAACTCTAGCAAGCAACTTATGAGCATCATTTATTGTTTTATATACATAGACTCAAACATATCTAACTCGCTATCTCCCAACCCCTCCCGTAGGTATTGAGCCCCATGGAAACATGGTTCTGAAGCCAGCAGTGTTCACAGTGGAGACTCTGCAGGCAGGTCAGGCTGAGGTGCTGGTCTATGTGACCGATCCTGAGGGACACACTGAGGAGGCTACGGTGGTCTTCAACAATGACAACAACAGGACCTACACTGTCACTTACGTACCCAAGGTTGAGGGTGTCCACAAGGTAAACAAACTGCTGCCGTCAATATAGATTAGATTTATGTTTGATTTATGTTATGTATTCTTTATGTTACTTTACTAAAACTGTACATTACTTTACATATTTTTTCTTGACTTGACTTGATTTGACTTAACTTTACTTGTCTTTATTTTACAATCTACACGTCTCATCGTCACAATGTGCCACTAGAGCATTGGAAACTTATAGGAACATTTGAACGTTTTCCCCCCCCCCTCAGGTAAAAGTGCTGTTTGCAGGGCAGGACATTGACAAGAGTCCCTACACAGTGAACGTTGCCAAGGCCATGGGTGATCCCAACAAGGTCCAGGCCAGAGGACCAGGGCTGGAACCAACCGGCAACGTGGCCAACAAACCCACCTATTTCGACATCTACACCGCAGGTAAGGAGTGGGAAGTCAACAATGTTCGAACTTCAACAAGGTCCGACAAGAAACACACTAGCACTGATCAGATAGGTTGCTGGCCAAACTGGAGAAACTAGAAGGAATCCAAACATTTACTGAGGATGCTACTGAATTATTGACATATTTGTTGTTGTAGTGTACAGGGCCTTTACTAGTCCTGTATTAGCAGACCGATATAGTCATTGGTAGCGCGGGAAAAAATGTCTTACCCCCAAAACAACTTCCTGCTGCGGCTATGCATTTACTCTGAGGGCCCACAACAATGTCCATGCATGTTTCCTTGTTTTGATCGCATGGTTTGTCCACATTTCCTTGTTTGGATCACATGGTTGATTAACAGCATTTTGATTGGTGTCTTCTTGTTGTCTTGTATAGGGGCTGGTAACGGTGATGTGAGCGTAGTCATCGTGGACCCTGAGGGGAAGAAAGACACAGTGGAACTGATCTTGGAAAACAAGGGGGACAGTGTTTTCCGTTGCACCTACCGGCCTATGTTGGAGGGCCCCCACACCATCCACATCCTGTTCGCGGGTCAGGAGATCCCCAAGAGCCCCTTCAAAGTTCAAATCGCAGAGGGTGAGTTAGCACTGAGATAACCAACTGTCACTACAAAAATCACTGTTGTTGACACTATTGTCACATTGTGTCGTTGCGTTGTTGATCTATCCCTCTCTAGTTCCACAGTCTACAGCTATCTCGATCCCTCGGCGGTACTAACAGGTTGTCACGACGACTAAGACCAGTTAGTGTACTATGTTAAAGTTAAATCAACTTCCTGTCTGTGATTTGTAGCTCCTCCCTCTATGGTGGGTCCTCCTCCAGTTCAGATTATCCCCCAGTCTTCCTTCACTTCTCCCGGGGGGGAGAAGGGGCCAGCGGGCAAGAAAGGGGGTGTCCCGACCCCCAAAGGCAAAAAGGGTCGACCAAGTTAGTATGGGCCCTCCAGGTGGAGGCCTGCGCCCGTTTTGCCCGCTGATATGCTAGCCGTGCCCCACCGTCCCTGTGCACTATATTCTATGCCATTTGCCCCGTGCCTTGCAGATTCCCTGTATGCTTCCAGTGACGGGGGCAACGCTTTACCATCTGAGTGTCTTGCTTGGGCGCCTGCCGCCTCGCCTGTGGCAGCTTGATGTTGGAGACAGATATTTCTAGCCCTATTTTGTAGCAAAGTGAATGTTCTAGTAAGAAACTATCCAGGAAAATTGATTTTAGCCTTAGTGAGTCAGAGCTTCACAGTTTGCATTACGAAATGCAGTGTCAAATGTTTTTGCTTGCTGTGATTCCTTGATCTTGGGTTAGCATTCATAGGTTTGATTGCTTCAAACTAATGAGTATAGCCAAGCCTGCAATCAGAGCTTCCATTAAATGTCAGTTGATGCCTGGAAGCGCCATTCATGTTTTCATGCTGCAACCATCACATGATTGTGTATTATACAATGTGACTGTCCTACATTCAGCACTGTGCTATTCCTCCTATGCTGCATTGTGTTCAAAGCTGGCATCCTATGGGAATTGATTGACTGATGATGTTCTGTGGTCCTTCAAGAAGTCATTCTTTGCAGTATCTTGTTTGCATATGGTGTTATACCGTATGTGAATGTCTATCTATCTATCTATCTATCTATCTATCTATCTATCTATCTATCTATCTATCTATCTATCTATCTATCTATCTATCTATCTATCTATCTATCTATCTATCTATCTATCTATCTATCTATCTATCTATCTATCTATCTATCTATCTATCTATCTATCTATCTATCTATCTATCTATCTATCTATCTATCATGTTGCTGCCACTAATATGACCCAGCTCCAATAGGTCCTATACTGTTAGGCCAGTTTGTGTTCCACTGTCCTTAACCACCTCCGTCTTTCCCTCTCCAGCCATCAATGCCAACGCGTGTCGTGCCACGGGCCGAGGCCTCCAGCCTAAGGGGGTGAGGGTGAAGGAGGTGGCAGACTTCAAGGTCTTCACCAAGGGAGCCGGCAGTGGAGAGCTCAAGGTCTCAGTGACTGGACCAAGTGAGTCAGCACTCTTCTCTCTCTCTTCCATTCTCTCTCCTCTCTCTCTCCTCCTTTCTCTCTATTCTCTCTCTCATCCTTTCTCTCTCCTCTCTCTCTCCTCCTTTCTCTCTCTCTTCCATTCTCTTTCCTCTCTCTCTCATCCTTTCTCTCTCCTCTCTCTCTCCTCCTTTCTCTCTCTCTTCCATTCTCTCTCCTCTCTCTCTCATCCTTTCTCTCTCCTCTCTCTCTCCTCCTTTCTCTCTCTCTTCCATTCTCTCTCCTCTCTCTCTCCTCATTTCTCTCCCTCCTCCTTTCTCTCTCACCTCCTATATCACTCCTCCTTTCTCTCTCCTTCTTTCTCTCTCCTTCTATAGCTCTCCTCCTTTCTCTCTCCTCATTTCTCTCTCCTTCTTTCTCTCTCCTTCTATAGCTCTTCTTCTTTCTCTCTCTCCTCCTTTCTCCTACTGTTTTATTATCCTCAATCATCTTTCTCTGGTAACTCTCTCTTCATTCAATCTCTTTAATCTTTCAATGGAATACTTTGACTTCCTCTTTGTTTGTTCCCTCTATAGTTTATTGGGTCATGGATTGGTGATGTGCATCAGAGGCTGTATCAGAGACTACAATAAGGTCCTTTTATTAATTCATACTGTGTTTCTCCTCTCAGATGGAGCAGAGGGACCAGTGAAAGTGAAGGATATTGGTGATGGCGTCTATGAGTGTGAATATCTCCCTGTCCAGACTGGTAAATACACAGTCAACATCACCTGGGGAGGACAACTCATCCCACGCAGGTGAGGTTTATACTATCCACCAACCAGCACCTGACTCAGTTTAACACAGATAACGTCAGAGAATACTACTTAGGATTTGTGGTAGTTTTTACCTACCTTAGCACTAATCTGGAATCCGGGTAAGACTGTTTACTAAATGTAACTGTAATGTATACTACGGTTTTATCTTAATTAAAGGTGTGTCTGTGTCTCCCTCAGTCCCTTCGAGGTGGAGGTGAGTGAGGAGGCTGGCCCTCAGAAGGTGAGAGCTTGGGGCCCCGGCCTGCTGACCGGCCAGGTGGGCAAGTCAGCTGACTTTGTGGTCGAGGCCATCGGCACCGAAGTAGGAACTCTGGGTAAGTCAGGACATGAGGGCCCTGGGGCATTGTGGGTAATGTAGTGGGAACCAGTAGAGTAATGGATTAGGTACACTGCTTCTTCTATGAAGACACCAGCTCAGTTGGTATTCATACAAGTGTGCAAGGGGACATTAACTGGATGCCTAAAGTCTCCTAATGTTCTTCATGCGCCCTTCTCTCTCCAGGTTTCTCCATCGAGGGTCCGTCCCAGGCTAAGATAGAATGTGACGATAAGGGTGACGGCTCCTGCGACGTTCGCTATTGGCCCACTGAGCCAGGTGACTACGCCGTCCATGTCATCTGTGATGACGAAGACATCAAGGACAGCCCCTTCATGGCCCACATCCTGCCTGCAGCCAATGACTGCTTCCCTGAGAAGGTTAGCTCCGCCCACCACTCCAGCTAGCTCCGCCATTACAGGAGTGGTAGTCTTTATAAAACACGAAAACACACTGATGTGCACACACATAAACACACACAAAAACACAAACTAACACATAAACAAACAAATAAACTAACACTTACATATAAATACATAATATAAACTCGAGACATTTCTCCTCTGCAGGTGAAAGCTTTCGGTCCAGGTCTGGAACCCACTGGGGTCATTGTAAACAAACCGGCAGAGTTCACCATCGATGCCCGCGAGGCTGGCAACGGCCACCTCAAGATCTACGCCCAGGATACAGAGGGCGTCACCATCAACATTAAGATCACCGACAAGGGAGACGGCACCTTCCTGTGTGTGTACGTCCCCACCAAGCCCATCAAACACACCATCATCATCACCTGGGGAGACGTCAACGTGCCCAACAGCCCCTTCAGGGTGAGTAGGACCAACCCGCTGGGGTTCGAACCCAGATCTCCTGTGCCTTACCAGACTTCATTAGCCTGCTGAGTTAAAGGCATTAGGTCAGGGACGGCGGGTCTTCAGGTCTCAGACAGACAAGGCCGTTACATAAGCTCAGCCAATCTACTCTTTCTTACACTCCAGTAGAAATGGATATGACTACTTTAGGTAGAAACCATAGTGCTGTGTGTCAAGTACTGTGTCTGTGTGTATAGGTGATTGTTGGAGAGGGCTGCCACCCAGCCAAGGTCAAGGTGTATGGTCCTGGAGTGGAGAAGACAGGACTCAAGGCCAACGAGCCCACCTACTTCACTGTGGACTGTGCCGAGGCTGGACAAGGTACGTGTGTCTGAATAGGAAATACTACTCATAAGGTTCTTCAGCTTGTTCCTGTAGAAGAACCCTGTAGGGTTCTGCAGGTAGAACCTTTTCACCCTGTTAGAACCCAATTAAAACCATTTCTTCCATAGAGAAGGCAGTTGACCATTGTCTTGCACTTGTTCTTGCTAATACCAACTTAACTTTAGTGCCTACAGCTGTAGAAGATCAGAAATGTATGGCTACTATGGCTACAGTATTATGAGGTTTCTTCATATATAGATATGAAATGAATGTTTATCCCACAGGAGACATTAGCATTGGGATCAAGTGTGCTCCAGGAGTGGTGGGTCCAGCTGAGGCTGACATCGACTTTGACATCATCAAGAACGACAATGACACCTTCACTGTCAAGTACACTCCCCCTGGCGCAGGGAAATACACCATCATGGTGCTGTTCGCTGAGCAGGTAAAACTACATTTCCCAGAATCCTTCAGTTGAGGGTTACTGTTACTATGTGGCTTAGCATTACAGCTATAAAAGTACTTCTTCTTCTAACTTGTACTTCTAAGGATAACCCTAATGGCACATCTGTGTTAGAGTTTTTATTAAGAAGTGTACGGCAACAAAACTAATCCATATTTGTGTTCCAGGAAATCCCTATCAGTCCATTCAGAGTTAAGGTTGATCCTTCCCATGATGCTGGCAAAGTGAGGGCTGAGGGCCCAGGACTCAACAAGACAGGCGTGGAGGTGGGTACTCCGACCCACTTCACCATCTTCACCAAGGGAGCAGGCAAGGCCAAGCCTGAGGTCCAGTTCACAGCGGCAGGCCTGAAGGGGGAAGCTGTGAGGGACTTTGAGATCATCGACAACCACGACTACTCCTACACCGTCAAGTACACCGCCGTTCAACAGGGTCAGATGACCATCTCAGTCACCCACGGAGGGGACCCCATTCCCAAGAGCCCCTTCAATATTACTGTGGCTCCTCCTGTAGATCTGGGAAAGGTCAAGGTTACAGGACTGGACACCAGTAAGTTCTCAACTTTGTACACAATATAAAATAAGTTAAAGCAATGTAAGGTTGAAGGGGCCCACTTCTTGAATTCAGCTCTGCTTTGGTTCTCTTCTCATCAATGACTGCCTGGAAGAGTCAATTGTGAATATTGAATCAAAATTGTGCTGTGACATGTACAGAAGTACATTTTTGATTGCCTTGTCTGAGACTGTACAGCTGTAAACGTTTTTTGTTGTTGGCGGGTGATTTAAATGTGTCTGTGGGGTGGTTGATGGGTGATTTAAATGTGTCTGTGGGGTGGTTGATGGTTAATTTAAATGTGTCTGTGGGGTGGTTGATGGGCGATTTAATTGTGTCTGTGGGGTGGTTGATGGGTGATTTAAATGTGTCTGTGGGGTGGTTGATGGGTGATTTAAATGTGTCTGTGGGGTGGTTGATGGGCGATTTAATTGTGTCTGTGGGGTGGTTGATGGGTGATTTAATTGTGTCTGTGGGGTGGTTGATGGGTGATTTAAATGTGTCTGTGGGGTGGTTGATGGGTGATTTAAATGTGTCTGTGGGGTGGTTGTCTTATAGAAGTAGAGGTGGGCAAGGACCAGGAGTTCTCCATCAACACCAAGGGAGCTGGTGGGCAGGGCGAGGTAGCCGTCAAGATGACCTCACCCTCCGGTCGACCAATCCCCTGCAAGCTGGAGTCAGACACGGCCAATGGCGCCCACTCTGTGAAGTATATCCCCCCAGAGGAGGGGCCTTACAAGGTGGATGTCAGCTATGATGGGAACCCCGTCCCTGGATCCCCCTTCGCAGTGGAGGGAGTGATGCCTGCTGACCCCTCAAAGGTAAAAGTTGATAAAATCATCACTATTACTTTCCCTGAGTGGGTAACACTTCATTTGAAGGATACCTACATAAGGACTTCCTAAAACATTCATAACCCATGCATAACACAGTCATAAGCAGTATGTGAACATACATGCTTATGTCAGCAACCAGACGGCTGTACTGAAGCTTAGCAGTCCAGCGGTTCTGACATTATGAGGCGCACTAATTTCCAATTCTTCTCTCCCTCAGGTGCGCGCTTATGGCCCAGGCTTGAAGGGAGGCATTGTGGGTAAACCAGCTCCATTCGCCATCGACACCAAAGGAGCGGGCGCCGGTGGGCTGGGCCTGACGGTGGAGGGGCCGTGCGAGGCTAAGATTGAGTGCCAGGACAACGGAGACGGAACCTGTTCAGTTTCCTACTTGCCCACCGAGGCTGGAGAGTACGCCATCAACATCCTGTTTGGAGAGCAGCACATCCCTGGGTCTCCCTTCAAGGCAGCTGTGAAGCCATGTCTGGATCCCAGCAAGGTACATCTCCAGTATGCCTAGTTGTTGATTTATCGATAGGCCTGTTTGTTGTGTATGATTTACAGATACACTGTCCGTCTATGTAGGCTCATTATATGCTTTCTTAAAGTATTGTAGGACATCAAATTTGAGATAGTATGTTTGTTTCTGCGTAAGTACAAAGACGTTCAACTAAACCTTAACTTAAACCTGAACCTAAACCCGGACATAAAACTAAGCCTGAACCTAAACCTAAACCAAAACCAAACGTAACCCTACAGGTA
The DNA here is from genome assembly GCA_030435695.1 of Brachymystax lenok tsinlingensis. Lineage (NCBI taxonomy): Eukaryota > Metazoa > Chordata > Actinopteri > Salmoniformes > Salmonidae > Brachymystax > Brachymystax lenok. Next base: position 49,196,253 of record CM059818.1, read on the forward strand.
ACAGCCAGTGGGCCAGGCCTGGAGAAGGCCAAGGCAGGGGAACCAGCCTACTTCACAGTGGACTGCACCAGTGCTGGAGAGGCTGAGCTCACCATTGAGATCGTCTCTGAGTCCGGGGCTCAGGCCGAGGTCCACATCCAGAAGACTGCAGATGGGACCTTCTCTGTCACCTACATCCCACCCTTCCACGGCACACACACCATTACCATCAAGTACGGGGGTCATGTTGTACCCAAGTTCCCCGCGGTCATCCAGGTGGAGCCGGCTGTGGACACCAGCGGAGTGCAGGTCTATGGACCAGGGGTGGAGCCCAGAGGTAAGGAGGAGGGAGTAGGGATGGAGTGGTTCTTCTGTCGATGCATATTACAGTAGTCTATGGCAAAGACTACTATAGCTATAGCTAAAACAAAATGCTACTACGGATAAAGACTACTATGGCGAAAGCTGTTATAGATAAAGACTACTATACCAGGGGTATTTAACCGGGGGTTCCCGGGAAATATATAAAGCATTTATTTCATTTTATGAATATTGCTAGCACCAACAGAATAAACTCAATTACACTCACTGGAGAATCTGACATAGGCTTTGAATAGTCTACCAGTCAATAGTCTACCAGTCAGTAGTCTACCAGTCAATAGTCTACCAGTCAGTAGTCTACCAGTCAATAGTCTACCAGTCAGTAGTCTACCAGTCAATAGTCTACCAGTCAGTAGTCTACCAGTCAATAGTCTACCAGTCAATAGTCTACCAGTCAGTAGTCTACCAGTCAGTAGTCTACCAGTCAATAGTCTACCAGTCAATAGTCTACCAGTCAGTAGTCTACCAGTCAATAGTCTACCAGTCAGTAGTCTACCAGTCAGTAGTCTACCAGTCAGTAGTCTACCAGTCAATAGTCTACCAGTCAATAGACTACCAGTCAGTAGTCTACCAGTCAATAGACTACCAGTCAATAGACTACCAGTCAATAGACTACCAGTCAGTAGTCTACCAGTCAATAGACTACCAGTCAGTAGTCGACCAGTCAGTAGTCGACCAGTCAGTAGACTACCAGTCAGTAGTCTACCAGTAGTAGTCTACCAGTCAGTAGTCTACCAGTCAATAGACTACCAGTCAATAGACTACCAGTCAATAGTCTACCAGTCAATAGACTACCAGTCAGTAGTCTACCAGTCAATAGACTACCAGTCAATAGTCTACCAGTCAGTAGTCTACCAGTCAGTAGTCTACCAGTCAATAGTCTACCAGTCAGTAGTCTACCAGTCAATAGACTACCAGTCAGTAGTCTACCAGTCAGTAGTCGACCAGTCAGTAGTCTACCAGTCAATAGACTACCAGTCAATAGTCTACCAGTCAATAGACTACCAGTGTGGCAGTGTTGCTGGTAAGGTTTCTCAACTTGGACATTCATTTTTGCCAACACATGGCTGACCTTCATTTAACCAGCTAAACAGCTGCTCTTATCGAAAATGTGTTTGGATGTAAGAGTTTACACGTCCTCTTCCAATTATAATGTGTGGAGGTTAAAAAAAGTTACAAAATATCTACCAAATCTATTCATTTTAAAATGTTGATTACTTCTCCTTGACATTCACATTCACCTGATGATAAGACAAGACGTTAAATACATTTTGTTTGCTAACATATATGGGAGTCCCTGGGTCACCGTTTTGCCTGGGAGGGGGTCCCTGGGCAAGAGAAGACCCCTGTAGTATACTATAGCTAAAGGCTAAGGTTACTATAGCTAAAGGCTAAGGTTACTATAGCTTACTGGTAAAGGTCATTATAGCTAAAGGCTAAGGTTACTATAGCTAAAGGCTAAGGTTACTATAGCTAAAGGCTAAGGTTACTATAGCTTACTGGTAAAGGTTACTATAGCTAAAGGCTAAGGTTACTATAGCTAAAGGCTAAGGTTACTATAGCTAAAGGCTAAGGTTACTATAGCTAAAGGCTAAGGTTACTATAGCTTACCGGTAAAGGTCATTATAGCTAAAGGCTAAGGTTACTATAGCTAAAGGCTAAGGTTACTATAGCTAAAGGCTAAGGTTACTATAGCTAAAGGCTAAGGTTACTATAGCTAAAGGCGAAAGTTACTATAGCTAAAGGCTAAGGTTACTATTGCTTACTGCTAAAGGCTACTATTGCCAAGACCATTATAGCTAAGGTTACTATAATTCACTTGCAAAGGCTACTACGTGCTAACAATTACAGTAGCTAACCATTCTCCCTACGGTCATCCGTGTTTATAGGAGTCCTCAAGGAGGTCACCACCCATTTCATCGTGGACGCCCGTAAAACGACCAAGAGTGGCGGCGACCACGTGAAAGCACGCATCATCAACCCTTCAGGCGCCAACACAGACGCCTACATCACAGACAAGGGAGACGGAACCTACAGAGTGGAGTATACCGCCTTCGAGGACGGTAAGAAACAACCGCCAAGTGGAAGACCTGAACAGTTAGCCTGCTTGTTGTTATTTTATTCCAGTAATTTCAACATTGTTGATCATATTAGTGAATGGATTCTAGAACAGAGAGAGAAAGGATTCCAACACATTTCACTCCAGTAGGGGAAATGTAGCTATACAAACCTTAGAGGAAGTAGCTGCAGATGGAATAGAGGGTTTTAGTTGACACACTCAGCAGGTGTTGGAGGATCCATTTGGGACTAGATAGAGAGAGAACAGAGTATAAATACTGAATGAGGCAGAGGAGAAGTGGTCTGAGTGAAGGGGAGAAAGAGAGAGAGCAGAAAGAGAGCAGAGAAAGAGAGAGCGGAGAGAGTGAGAGCAGAGAAAGAGAGCAGAAAGAGAGCAGAAAGAGAGCAGACAGAGAGAGAGTGCAGAGAGAGTGCAGAGAGAGAGCGAGAGAGAGAGAGCGAGAGCAGAGAGAGAGAGCACAGAGAGAGCGAGAGAGAGAGAGCAGAGAGAGCAGAAAGAGAGAGAGAGAGCAGAGAGAGAGCAGAAAGAGAGAGAGAGCAGAAAGAGAGAGCAGAGAGAGAGCAGAAATAGAGAGAGTGCAGAGAGAGAGAGCGAGAGAGCTGAGAGAGAGCGAGAGAGCAGAGAGAGAGCAGAGAGAGAGAGAGCAGAGAGCGAGAGAACAGAGAGAGAGTGAGATAGCAGAGAGAGAGAGAGAGCAGAGAGCGAGAGAGAACAGAGAGAGTGAGATAGCAGAGAGAGAGCAGAAAGAGAGAGATAGCAGAGAGCGAGAGAGAACAGAGAGAGAGTGAGATAGCAGAGAGAGAGAGAGCAGAAAGAGAGAGATAGCATACAAAGCTCTCTGACTCTGAGATCACATAACCGTTCTGGTCTAATATTACACTGGCCCCAGGGAATCAGAGATACACTGATAGAGTCCTGTCAATTACAGCACTGGCCCCAGGGAATCAGAGATACACTGAGAGAGTCCTGTCAAGTAAATGGTGTTACGATATAACAAATGATCAACAGAAGTGTTCTTGTTGTGTAGTCAAGATGATTATCGTGTTACCGTACCCCCAAGTCTCATTCATCATCTGAACAAATGTTAGGAAGGAAGGTTCAATCCTATCAGAAAGGTGCTGAAAAGCATCCTAGATAGATATAACTTCATTGCCTTGCACACTAAAGCAAGCATGGCCATTATACAAAATCCTGTGAAATCCTGTGTATCTGTCTATACTAAGAGCAGACAATGAGAGATACTGAAATCCTCTCTGTGGTCTGTTCCAGGTATGCATCTGATTGAGGTGTTGTATGATGACGTGACGGTCCCTAAGAGTCCGTTCAGGGTGTCTGTGGTGGAGGGCTGTGACCCCACCCGGGTCAGGGCCTACGGGCCAGGCCTGGAGGGAGGACTTATCAACAAACCCAACTGCTTCACCGTGGAGACCAGGTATAATATAATACAACACAATCCAATAGAAAAACGTTTAACTGTTGTACTTGTGATCATGATCGTTGTCTTCGTTTGTTGTTGTTTTACTTCAGTTTAAGTGCACTGATTGTTATTCGTATGCTAAAATAGAAAATGTATTTTAAACTGGGTGGTTCGAACCCCGAATGCTGATTGGCTGACAGCCGTGGTAAATCAGACCCTATACCACGGATATGACAAAACATGTATTTTTACCGCTCTAATTACTTTGGTAACCAGTTTATAATAGCAATAAGGCACCTCGGGGGTTTGTGGTATAGGGACAATATACCACCTTAGCCATGGTATATTGGCCAATATACCACACGTCCTCGGGCCTTATTGCTTAAAGAACTCCTCCAATAGTAAGAAAGCCTTTATAACAGCGTGTCTCCTTGGAAAGCAGTGTAACAGATGTGAAATGGCTGTTAAAGTGGGGTGATGTGTGTGTGTTCTGTAGGGGTGCTGGTACTGGAGGCCTGGGCCTGACCATCGAGGGAGCCTCGGAGGCTAAGATGACCTGTAAAGACAACAAAGATGGCAGCTGCAGCGTAGAATACGTTCCCTTCACACCTGGCGAGTACGACGTCAACATCAACTTCGGAGGACACCCCATTCCAGGTAATGTGTCATACACACACACACGCACGCACACACTGGGTGGTGGGTAGCCTAGAAGTTACAGAGGTGGGACAGCAATCGGAGGGTCACCGGTTTGAATCCCAGGTCTGATTGGGAAACATTCTGTTGGGGATTGAGTTGGCAACCGGAGGGTTTGCTAGAGGCAGAATGATAATGGTACATCTCTCCTCCCACTGTAAATTGACCATACGGTGTCTCTGTCTGTGTCCCTGCAGGCAGTCCGTTCCGTGTGCCAGTGAAGGACGTGGTGGACCCCAGTAAGGTGAAGTGTTCAGGTCCAGGGCTGGGGGGATGGAGTCAGAGCCCACGTACCTCAGGCCTTTACAGTGGACGCTACCCAGGCTGGAAAGGCAAAAGTGGAAGTACAGCTAACAGGACCATCAGGTGAGCGGAGAGAAACACGCACACACACACAATCATACAGGCTCACACAAACACACATAAGCACACTTACATATTTGCATACACACACACACTTATTTGAATGTAATTTCTTGTCCATAGGTTCTGCTGAGCCTGTTGCTGTGAAGAACAACGGTGATGGCACACACACGGTCAACTACACCCCAGCTCAGGACGGCCCTTACACTGTGTCTGTCAAATACGGAGATCAGGAGGTCCCTCGCAGGTGAGACAGGCTGGCCCCTAGATTCAGAAACCTTTTAAAACCCTGTAATACACATATTTACTTTTCTGTAGAAATGTCATATATTTTCAATAGGATCATGACATAATATTGTATTGTTTTGCTTTCTTCCCTCTTATTTCTCTCAATTCATTTCAATTCATTTCAAGTGAAATAAACAATACAAATTAACAGTAAACATTACACTCACAAAAGTTTCAAAATAATACATTTCTCCCTCTCTTTCTTTCTCTCTCTCTCTCTCTCTCTCTCTCTCTCTCTCTCTCTCTCTCTCTCTCTCTCTCTCTCATTCTCTCTTACTTTCTCTCTCACTCTCGCTCTCTATCTCTCTTGTGCTCTCTCGCTATCACTATCTCTCTCTCTGTCATTCTCTCTCTCTCGCTCTCTCTCTCTCTCCCTCCTTTTCTCTCTCTCTCTCTCCATCCACAGTCCATTCAAGGTGAGGTCCCAGCCTGGTCATGATGCCAGTAAGGTTCGTGCCAGCGGACCAGGTCTGGATAAATCAGGTGTGGCCGCCAGCCTACCAGTGGAGTTCACCATCGATGCCCGCGACGCAGGAGAGGGACTGCTCACTGTACAGATACTGGTGAGTACATCAACTTCCTCCACACACAGGAAATACACTATCTTCTAGAACCCAAAAGGGTTCTTCAGCTTTCCCCATAGGAGAAGCCTTTGAAGAACCCTTTTTGGTTCCAGGTAGAACCCTTTTGAGTTCCATATAGAACCTATTCCACAGAGGGTTCTACATGAAACCCAAAAGAGTTCTACCTGGAACCAAAAATGGTTCTCCTATGGGGACAGCCAAAGAACCCTTTTGGAACCCTTTTTTAATGTTTTTAATGGCTCAGTAGGTCAGACAATGGCAACACCAGGGTTATTGGTTTGATTTCCTCATGGGCTTCATAATACTGAATATATGTGTGTCAATGTTAGTGTTGACAGTTCTGTAATTCCCTTTGGTTATATAAAAGGTTCTGCTGAATAAAAATACTAACATGACATCTTCTGACCTGCATAGGATCCTGAGGGCAAGCCAAAGAAGGCCACTATCCATGACAACAGAGATGGGACGTACACAGTGTCCTACGTACCAGACTCCACCGGCCCCTACACCATCACCATCAAGTATGGAGGAGATGAGATCCCCTACTCCCCCTACCGCATCTCAGCTTTGCCAACTGGAGACGCCAGCAAGTGTCTGCTTACTGGTACGTCTTGTCCTCTCTTCACTAGACCACAAAGCCAAATTTGAGATGCTTTTCCAGTAGTGTGATCCTTTCTCTCACTTTATTTCCAGTGTCTATCGGAGGCCGTGCCCTGACGTCAGGCCTGACCAAGATGCAGGCGCACGAAGAGACCATCGTCTCCGTTGACGCAAAGGCTGCAGGGAAGGGCAAGGTGACCTGCTCGGTGACGACCCCAGCGGGGGTGGAGCTAGACATGGACGTTCAGGAGAATCGTGACGGAACCTACGACATCTACTACACGGCTCCGGAACCTGGGAAATACGTCATCACCATCAGGTTCGGAGGACAACACATCCCCAAGAGCCCCTTCCATGTAACGGTGAGTACTGCTGGGAGATAATACTGTCAACATGGCATTGAAGTTACATTTGTATGTTTTGTATGGATATAGCTGGATATAATCACTAGTACACGAGTGACGGTATATAACTATATACCAGGGTTAGGGTTAGTTCTATTTCAATTCCATCTCTGTATAAAGTGGTTGAGTGCAGCTGAATTGACTCCAGTCTGAAGTCACATTGCATCAAAGTGTAAAGGGGGTTTTCACATAAACGAAACAGAAGAGCAGCTGCTTAAAGAGCCAATCAGAAATCAAACGGCTTTAATACAAGTTGCAACAAGGAGACAAATCCAGCATAGAAGCAGAGAAAATGTTGTAACTGGCCTCCTCAGAGAAGAAGGCCCTTATTGGCAGACAACTGTTCTGTCAACGTCACTAAATCTAGTTGGAAACTCCAAATAAGGCAGTGACCTTAGCCAAGTACGACATCAGCACTTCCAAACAGGTCAAAGGTCTGTTTAAAGAAGTCAAAGGATCATCATTAGTCAGTTACAACAGACTAATTATAGACTAACAGGTGAAAGCAACTTACCCAAACATGGCATTAATGTGACGTTAACATGGGAGTTAACATGGTACTAAAAATACATGGTTGTCTCAGGTTTCCCCTCCCAGGGGAATGCCTCTGCCAGCGTCTTCCCTGCTCATACCAAATAGATGTATCACATATCATTAATAATCAATACAACGGTAGATAACAGAATTAAATACCGGACAATAATCAATCCAATCATTTCCCATTACATGTAGTTACTGTAAAATAGTTGAATGTCTGCAGCTACAGCTAGAAATACAGTAACTACTTACAGTAGATTCAATATGCTGACTGTCTTTCTTTCTTTTCCCCCAATAGGCCACCAGGGAGCCTGTTGTCCCGAGCGACGGCATGGATCAGTTCAGGCCTCTTAACCTGGTCATCCCATTCACCGTTCAGCAGGGACCAATCACAGGTACATGGACTCTATTCTGTACTGACAATCAATAGCAAACACACACACACACACACACACACACACACACACACACACACACACACTCATGAAATATAATTTGTATCTTTCCCAGGTGAGGTGCGTATGCCCTCCGGTAAGACGACCCGTCCCCACATCACAGACAACAAGGATGGGACCATCACAGTCAAGTTCAACCCTACTGAGAAGGGTCTGCATGAGATGGACATCAAGTATGAAGGAAATCACATCCCAGGTAAGACTCATAACCAGAGAGGTTTAGTTTCTTCAAACTAAACCAGGGCTCAATGTATGCAGTTATGCTCAATTAAGAGACTTTCTTGTTTTTATATATATTTGTTTACCTCAGGTGTATCAACAGGCATATTTACATATATTAATTTGAAATAAACATTGATGAACATTGAACAAAATATTTTCTGATGGCCCATCCCTCCATGATCTCTCTCCCTTACAGGAAGTCCCCTCCAGTTCTATGTAGATGCTATAAACAGTGGGCTGGTCACAGCGTATGGACCTGGATTGTGTCACGGCACCGTCAACAAACCCGCCACCTTTACCGTCGTCACCAAGAACGCTGGAGAAGGTACTACTTTTTCTTACCGTTCTACAAGGATGATCCTCTATATTCCCAATAATAGGAGAACATTTTGGCCGTTTATATTCGGTGTAGACAGTTCAGTAAAACCCCTCTAAAAAGGTTACATTTTCTGAGAAAACCCCCCGGTTTACTTCAACTCTAAAAATACCTTTTATGGCTGAGGAATTGGTTTGAATTGTTAGAGGCAAATGTAGAATTCAGGCTGAATAGAAGCTAACCCCTCTCTCTCTCTCTCTCTCTCTCTCTCCCAGGTGGTCTGTCCCTGGCTGTGGAAGGTCCCTCTAAGGCAGAGATCAGCTGTAAAGACAATAAGGATGGTACCTGCACTGTGTCCTACCTGCCCACCTCACCAGGAGACTACAACATTATCGTCAAGTTTGACAACAAGCACATCCCTGGCAGTCCCTTCACTGCTAAGATCACTGGTGAGTGGAATCCAGTGGACTGAAATAACTGGACACAGTGTTGACCATTGGCTAGAGAAGAGCCTCGTAATGACCTCTTAGAATTTGACAGATCATAGGATCATGTAAATTCCTCCAAATACAACGGCTAGCATTCAGAGCACGGTGGGTGAACGCCATTGAAATGGTTGATAAATTGTGTATTAAATGGTTTGTAATGGTCAGTAGACATTTAGTAATTTAAAAAAAATGTAACCAGGCGAGTCAGTTAAGAACAAACTCCAATGACGGCCTATCGGGGAACAGTGGGTTAACTGCCTTGTTCAGGACGACAGATTTTTACCTTGTCAGCTCGGGGATTCGATCCAGCAACCTTTCGGTTCCTGGCCCAACGCTCTAACCCCTAGGATACCTGCCGCCCCTACACTCTAACCACTAGGATACCTGCCGCCCCTACACTCTAACCACTAGGATACCTGCCGCCCCTACACTCTAACAACTAGGATACCTGCCGCCCCTACACTCTAAACACTAGGCTACCTGCCGCCCCTACACTCTAACAACTAGGATACCTGCCGCCCCTACACTCTAAACACTAGGCTACCTGCCACCCCTACACTCCAACCACTAGGATACCTGCCGCCCCTACACTCTAACCACTAGGATACCTGCCGCCCCTACACTCTAACCACTAGGATACCTGCCGCCCCTACACTCTAACCACTAGGATACCTGCCGCCCCTACACTCTAAACACTAGGCTACCTGCCGCCCTACACTCTAACCACTAGGATACCTGCCGCCCTACACTCTAACCACTAGGCTACCTGCGCCCTACACTCTAACCACTAGGATACCTGCCGCCCCAACACTCTAACCACTAGGATACCTGCCGCCCTACACTCCTAACCACTAGGATACCTGCCGCCCTACACTCTAACCACTAGGATACCTGCCGCCCCTACACTCTAACCACTAGGCTACCTACGCCCTACACTCTAACCACTAGGATACCTGCCGCCCTACACTCTAACCACTAGGCTACCTGCGCCCCTACACTCTAACCACTAGGATACCTGCCGCCCCTACACTCTAACCACTAGGCTACCTGCCGCCCCTACACTCTAACCACTAGGATACCTGCCGCCCCAACACTCTAACCACTAGGATACCTGCCGCCCCTACACTCTAACCACTAGGATACCTGCCGCCCCTACACTCTAACCACTAGGCTACCTGCGCCCCAACACTCTAACCACTAGGATACCTGCCGCCCCTCGCTGTCTTAATGGTTTACTAAGTGTTTATTTCCCCTCTCTGTGTCCAGGTGATGACTCTATCCGGACGTCCCTGCTCAACGTGGGAACAGCAGCGGATCTGTCCCTAAAGATCACAGAGTCTGACCTGAGCCTGCTGACAGCTAGCATCAGAGCTCCATCAGGCAACGAGGAGCCCTGTCTGCTCAAGAGACTGCCTAACAGACACATCGGTGAGACACTAGCCTGGCCTGAGAAGTACAAAGATGTTTGGGCCATTGGTGTAGAATACATGGTTTGGTTTCCTTAGCCTACTCTGAACTAGCTTGGATGCAAACTGAATTATTCCATTTCAATTCACTATTTCAGTCTGGCCATCGCTAGTTGTTTCAGTCTGGCCATCACTAGTTGTTTCAGTCTGGCCATCTCTAGTTGTTTCAGTCTGGCCATCGCTAGTTGTTTCAGTCTGGCCATCTCTAGTTGTTTCAGTCTGGCCATCGCTAGTTGTTTCAGTCTGGCCATCTCTAGTTGTTTCAGTCTGGCCATCGCTAGTTGTTTCAGTCTGGCCATCTCTAGTTGTTTCCAGTCTGGCCATCGCTAGTTGTTTCCAGTCTGGCCATCGCTAGTTGTTTCCAGTCTGGCCATCTCTAGTTGTTTCAGTCTGGCCATCACTAGTTGTTTCAGTCTGGCCATCTCTAGTTGTTTCAGTCTGGCCATCACTAGTTGTTTCAGTCTGGCCATCTCTAGTTGTGTCAGTCTGGCCATCTCTAGTTGTTTCAGTCTGGCCATCTCTAGTTGTTTCAGTCTGGCCATCACTAGTTGTTTCAGTCTGGCCATCTCTAGTTGTTTCAGTCTGGCCATCGCTAGTTGTTTCAGTCTGGCCATCTCTAGTTGTTTCAGTCTGGCCATCGCTAGTTGTTTCAGTCTGGCCATCGCTAGTTGTTTCAGTCTGGCCATCTCTAGTTGTTTCAGTCTGGCCATCACTAGTTGTTTCAGTCTGGCCATCTCTAGTTGTTTCAGTCTGGCCATCTCTAGTTGTTTCAGTCTGGCCATCTCTAGTTGTTTTCTTTTTCTTTTTCCCAGATTATTCATTCCTCTCTTCCATCCCTCTGCCCGCAGGTATCTCCTTTACCCCAAAAGAGGTGGGAGAGCACGAGGTGAGCGTGAAGAAGGGTGGTAAGCACGTGACCAACAGCCCCTTCAAGATCCAGGTTGGCCAGTCAGAGATTGGCGAGGCCAGCCGGGTCAAGGCCTTCGGTAAAGGACTGGTGGAGGCACACACCTTTGAAATGGCTGAGTTCTTTGTGGACACTAGGAATGCAGGTAAGACTAGGAACATTGTTTATTTGGATGTCTTTCAGCCCACCATGAGGGCTTATTCTACTGATATTAGGTCAAGATAAAATGCTTTTTCTGCTGTCTTACCATACCTTCTCTCTCTCTCTCTCTCTCTCTCTCTCTCTCTCTCTCTCTCTCTCTCTCTCTCTCTCTCTCTCTCTCTCTCTCTCTCTATCTCTTGCTCTCTCTGTCTCTCTCTCTTTCCCTCCCATCTCTCTCTCTCTCTCTCTCTCTCTCTGTCTGTCTGTCTGTCTGTCTTCCTCCCCCATCCCTTCCCTTCCCTCCCCTCTTTCTCTCAGGTTATGGTGGTCTGGGATTGTCTATTGAAGGTCCGAGTAAAGTGGATATTAACTGTGAGGATGTGGAGGATGGGACATGCAGAGTCAGTTACTGCCCCACAGAGCCAGGCAACTACATCATCAACATCAAGTTCTCTGACAAGCACATCCCTGGTTAGTGGTTTAACTGTCTCACTTCAATCTTCTATATATGGAAATATATCAGTAAATGAACTTGGTTTAGGTGAGGTTGTATTTCAGTATAGAACAACATTGTCAGTCACTGTTACCTGTGAATTTGTTTTCTGCACGATTGAGAGGGTAATTTCAGTTTCAGACCTCTCTCATTGGCTGATACACTACTCCTGTTGCTGGTACTCTGATAGGGTTGGGCCGTATCCAAATGTTCATACCGTCATACTGTTTCTGTACCATACCGGGGTATACAGTTTTATACCGGAAGTGCATGCACAAAACAATTTAGTCAACAGGGATCTTGATCCAGGGGGGGATTGAATGTCTCTGCTGTAACCAAGAAGCTTGATCTGGACATCTAGCCACTTAGCTAGCAAGTTAGCAAAACAAATGCATAGCTGGAGCCCTGAACTGGATATCATTTGACACATCTTAAATGTCCTTAACTTAGCAGGCACCCTCACAGACACCGTATTTAACGGTATTGAAAATCATACCGTCGGTATTTCCAAATACCCCGGTAGACGGTATAAACGGTATATCGCCCAAGTCTACTCTCTGACTTCTGATTGGCTGCTCCTCTGCCCCTACAGGAAGTCCTTTCACAGTGAAGGTAACAGGAGAAGGAAGGATGAAGGAGAGCATCACCAGGAAGAGAACAGCCCCCTCCATCGCCTCTGTCGGCAGCGCCTGTGGCCTCAACCTGAAAATCCCTGGTAAACATGATCACAGTGTGATATTACTGTCATGGTGCTGTCACAGTGATGTCATGGTGCTGTCATAGTGCTGTCATTGCTGTGTTGATATCATCTATAGAATGACAGCAATGGTGGTTGTTAATCCTATCAAGTTTCGATCAACTTCCTTACAACTACGAGTTAGCTAGCTTCTTCCATACAGCTACGAGTTAGCTAGCTTCTTCCATACAGCTACGAGTTAGCTAGCTTCTGTCATACAGATCAAATCAAATGTATTTATAAAGCCCTTCTTACATCAGCTGATGTCACAGAGTGCTGTACAGAAACCCAGCCTAAAACCCCAAACAGGTGTAGAAGCACGGTGGCTAGGAAAAAACAGAACCTAGGAAGAAACCAGCTACCAGCTAGGTTCTTTCATACAGCCACAAGCTAGCTAGCTTAAAAGTTAAGCTAGCATGAGTCTTCAAGTATTGCTTGTGTCTAAGACTAACCAAACACTTACCCTCCCTGCTCTCTCTCCACCAATAGGAAACTGGTTCCAGATGGTGTCAGCCCAGGAGAGGATGACTCGCACGTTCACACGCAGCAGCCACACGTACACGCGCACGGAGCGCACGGAGATCAGCAAGATGAGGGGCGGAGAGACGAAGAGGGAGGTGCGGGTGGAGGAGAGCACCCAGATGGGAGGAGCAGGAGGAGGCAGTCCCTTCAGAGATGTGTTTGGAGACTTCCTGGGCAGAGAGAGTCTGGCTAGCTTCGCTGGTATACCCGCTACAGCCACACCAACACCCGGTGAGAATGAATGAAGAAATAATATGACCTCTCTGTCGCACTTGTTCTTCTTTATCAAGTCAAATCAAAGTGTATTTGTCACATGCGCCGAATACAACAGGTGTAGACCTTACAGTGAAATGCTTACTTACAGGCTCTAACCAACAGTGCAAAAAAGGTATTAGGTGAACAATAGGTAAGTAAAGAAATAAAAACAACAGTAAAAAAAGACAGGCTATATACAGTAGTGAGGCTATATACAGTAGCGAGGCTACATACAGACACCAGTTAGTCAGACTGATTGAGGTAGTATATGTACATGTAGTTATGGTTAAAGTGAAGCTCTTTTTTGCCGTAAGATACGGTTGCAGAAACATTATGTACAAAATAATTTACAAATAACGTGAAAAAACCCACATAATAGCACAATTGGTTAGGCGCCCGTAAAACAGCTGCCATTTCTCTCAATATCACTGATCTTGGTACAGTAGCAGCTCGTTTGTAGAAGGTTTTACTTTACAATAATCATGATCGATATAGGGTTGTTTTACCTACTTTAGTTGAATGTGTGGATTGTAAAGTCGCTCCGGATAAGAGTAAAAATGTAGGATTGTAGATGAAAAACAACACGCCTCCCAGTCAGTCTGACACTTCTCTTCCCCCTCCTCCCTCCCCTCTCCCCCAGGTGAGACAGTTACCCAGGGTAGTATGACGGCCCAGGTGACCAGCCCCGGGGGTAAAACAGAACAGGCAGAGATCGTTGATGGAGGGGATAGCACCTACAGCGTCCGCTTCGTACCCCAGGAGATGGGGGCCCACACGGTCAACGTGAAGTACAGCGGGCAGCATGTCCCCGGAAGTCCCTTCCAGTTCACTGTTGGGCCCATGGGAGAAGGAGGGTCCCACAAGGTCCGGGCCGGAGGCACTGGGCTGGAGAGAGGAGTGGCAGGAGTACCCAGTAAGTAGTTTGACCTGACCGCCTGTGTCTCGCTGAAAACCACCACCTGTTAATTGATGTACTTGTCTTTTCCTTTAGTCTTACCAAAAGTCATTTTGCAGGTAGCAGCTATTTTGAAGAATGTTTAACTTTCAATAAGTGTTTTTTTTTTAAAAACTTGCTTCAGTTGAATGTTTTATCTACTTTAGTTGAACCAGGTTTTAACACGTCTGTGTGTCTCCTCCCTCTCCCCTTTCCCTCTCTCTCTCTCCCTCCCTCCCTCCCCGTGCCTTTCCCTCTCTCTCTCCCCTTTCCCTCTCTCTGTTTCTCTCTCTCTCCTCCCCTTTCTCTCCTCCCCTTTCCCTCTCGCTGTCTCTCTCTCCCTCCCTCTCTCTCTCTCTCTCTCTCTCTCTCTCTCTCTCTCTCTCTCTCTCTCTCTCTTACTCTCTGTAGCTGAGTTCAGTATCTGGACGCGTGAGGCCGGTGCAGGAGGTCTGTCCATCGCTGTAGAGGGGCCCAGTAAGGCTGAGATCTCATTTGAAGACAGGAAGGATGGATCCTGTGGGGTGGCCTACATCGTTCAGGAGCCAGGTGAGATAGTACCCCATCTAACCCCACCTAACCCCATCTAGCCCCATCTAGTCCCATCTAACCCCATCTAGCCCCATCTAACCCCATTTAACCCCATCTAACCCCATCTAGTTCCAATGACCAACTGTTATTTACTGTAGCTTGCAAAATAGATTTTTGGGGGGTTTGTATCATTTGATGTACACAACATGCCTACCACTTTGAAGATGCTAAATATTTTTTCTTGTGAAACAAACAAGAAATAAGACAAAAAAACAGACAACCTGAGCGTGCATAACTTTTCACCCCCCCAATGTCAATACTTTGTAGAGCCACCTTTTGCAGCAATTCCAGCTGCAAGTCTCTTGGGGTATGTCTCTATAAGCTTCGCACATCTAGCCACTGGGATTTTTGCCCATTCTTCAAGGCAAAACTGCTCCAGCTCCTTCAAGTGTACAGGATTCTTTAAGTCATACCACAGATTCTCAGTTGGATTGAGGTCTGGGCTTTGAATAGGCCATTCCAAGATATTTAAATGCTTTCCCTTAAACCACTCGAGTGTTGCTTTAGCAGTATGCTTAGGGTCATTGTCCTGCTGGAAGGTGAACCTCTGTCCCAGTCTGAAGTCTCTGGAAGACTGAAACAGGTTTCTCTCAAGAATTTCCCTGTATTTAGAGCCATCCATCATTCCTACAATTCTGACCAGTTTCCCAGGTCCCTGCCGATGAAAAACATCCCCACAGCATGATGCTGCCACCACCATGCTTCACTGTGGGGATGGTATTCTCGAGGTGATTAGAGGAGTTGGGTTTGCGCCAGACATAGCGTTTTACTTGATGGCCAAAATGCTCAATTTTAGTCTCATCTGACCAGAGTACCTTCTTCCATATGTTTGGGGTATCTCCCACATGCCTTTTGGCGAACACCAAATGTGTTTTCTTATTTTTTTCTTTAAGCAATGCCTTTTTTCTGGCCACTCTTCCGTAAAGCCCAGCTCTGTGGAGTGTACGACTTAAAGTGGTCCTATGGACAGATTCTCCGATCTCCACTGTGGAGCTTTGCAGCTCCTTCAGGGTTATCTTTGGTCTCTTTGTTGCCTCTCTGATTAATGACCTCCTTGCCTGGTCCGTGAGTTTTGGTGGGCGGCCTTCTCTTGGCAGGTTTGTTGTGGTGCCATATTCTTTCAATTTTTTAATCATGGATTTATTGGTGCTACAAAATAGGAAACACGGCAAGTCGGATGAATACTTTTGCAAGGCACTGTACACCATGTCTATCTTCTTCCCTACTCCTACATGAGAATGATCTGATCGTACTGTTATTCTGGTATCTAACCGCTGGTTCTTCTCTGTGTTTGTGTCCCCAGGTGACTATGAAGTGTCTATCAAGTTCAACAACGAGCACATCCCCGACAGCCCCTTCATCGTTCCCATAGCAACGCTTTCTGACGAGGCACGCAGACTCACTGTCACCAGCCTGCAGGTAGGAACACACACACAAACACAAACACACACACACACACACACACACAGGAATACAATGAATGAATATGAATTCAAAATATAAATTATCAGAAAAAGCATTGAGCTGTACAGGTAGAAAAAACCCAGATCCTTCCTGACTAGTCATGATTGGCTGAGATGGACATGAGATGAGATGAGTCCTGATTGGTCTGTCAGGTCACATGCTTCAGTCTGTAACAGAATGGAGGGTTCCCTGGTCAGTTTTCAGATCATCCTTGCTACCACAGTTTTGGACAACAGCAAAAGTGTTGCTACAGCTCTCAAGGACATAGCTGCCCTGAACTGAGCTGGGTTGAAGTAGAGAGACTACTGTCTGGAGGACAATGCCATGCTGACTCACATGTGTTTACAGGTGTGGGTGGGAGGGGCTAAGGCTTAAGAGATGGGTGGTGCTAAGGCTGAAGAGGGTGTGAACTATGCTGAATGGGCGTAAACAAGGAAGAGCTCTCTAGGAAGTGTGAAAATCTCATCAAAATCTTTCAAAGGGCATTTTGTTATAATGTCTCTTAAGTGGGATAGCAAGTTTATCAACTTTTAAAGCAGCATAAGTTTCCCATGTCATAAAATATAAATACATTTATACATACATTTGATATAAGCCTCAATAGAGAAATCGAGACACAATTTAGCATAACTATAGTTGTTTGTTGGTCAGGTTTGTCCCATAGATGTATTTGTCCTTAGAAGTGAAGCCAGAGGTGAGTGGTCTGTAGCAGTAACCAAGACAATATTGTTGTGTTGTTTAGTGGTGAGTGAGAGGGATGAGAGGGATCAGCTGTCCCTTCTCCAATTATGGGGTCATCGTGAGGTCTATCTGTCTGACAACTGGCCACAGGGACACACATAAACACCTCCTCCCTATTAAATACTCTCATCCTCAGATATCTCTCTCCTTATTCTTGTTTCATATATATACAAGATGAGTCACTGTCTCACACACATTCTGTCTCTCACACGTTCTGTCTCATGCACAAGACACACATACACTCACACACACAGGTCCTGACCCTGTTTTTCTCTCTCTCTCTTCCCTCTTCTCCTTCCCCCCCAGGAGAAGGATCTGAAGGTGAATCAGGAAGCGTCGTTCGCTGTGCAGCGTAGCGGGGCGAGGGGCGTGGTCGATGCTAAGGTCCACACCCCATCTGGCTCAGCTGAGGAGTGTTACGTCACCGAGCTGGACAGTGGTAAGATAACCCTGACTTTAATACACATCATACCAGTCCATAGAAACATAGAGTTATGGTAGCTCTCTTCTCTTCTCTTCTCTTCTCTTCTCTTCTCTTCTCTTCTCTTCTCTCTCTCATCTCCTCCTCTCCTCTCCTCTCTCTCTCTCTCTCTCTCTCTCTCTCTCCTCCTCTCTCTCTCTCTCTCCTCTCCTCTCCTCTCCTCTCCTCTCCTCTCCTCTCCTCTCCTCTCTCCTCTCCTCTCCTCTCCTCTCCTCTCCTCTCCTCTCCTCTCCTCTCCTTTCTTCCCCATTCTTATAACTCTCTACTATTATCCCCAGACAAGAACGCGATCCGCTTCATTCCACGTGAGAACGGCGTGCACTCCATCGACGTCAAGTTCAACGGCAGTCACATCCCCGGTAGCCCGTTCAACGTGCGGGTGGGGGAGGCCGGACAGGCTGGAGACCCAGGCATGGTGACAGCATACGGGCCTGGACTGGAGGGAGGATCTACAGGTACACACTACTCTTTATCTCTTCATATCGTCTTCTTCTGACTCCAGCTTTACAGAGGAAACCCCTACTTTCAACAAATGTTGTACTGTCAAAGAACAAGAAGGGGGGTTGGAAGCCAGGGTCAACCATGGTGCAGTTTAGGCTGAGATCTCCCCTTTTGAAGGAGGGATGGATCCTGTGGGGTGGCCTTGGTCAATGCCTTGGTCAAAGGCACAACAGCAGGAGATGGCATCTAGGATACCTGGACATATACTGTACATATACTCCTGACCATCTGTCTCTCTCTCTCTCTAGGCGTGGCCTCTGAGTTCGTAGTGAACACCTGTAACGCAGGGTCAGGTGCCCTGTCTGTGACCATTGACGGCCCCTCTAAGGTCAAGATGGACTGTTCTGAGTGCCCCGATGGCTACAAGGTTATATACACTCCCATGGCCCCCGGCAGCTATCTCATCAACATCAAATACGGAGGGCCCAACCACATAGTGGGCAGCCCCTTCAAAGCCAGAGTCACAGGTGTGTGTGTGTGTGACGTGTGTTTGAAAAGGATGTTTGATGTTTTCGTTATGAAACCAGACTAGGGTTGCAGAGGGAGGGTATATGACCGGAAGCTTTCTACGTTTACTAGTAAACTATCAGAATTTTGGTATCTTTAAAGGATTTCATGTATTCTATCATTAGACATCAAGTGGCCCTTTTGGGTACTGTCTGTAATTATCTCTGGCTTTAGCGCATGTAAAATATATGAAGTAGTTAAATAAGATGATTTTTCTACTTAAAAATGTAATGACAAAGCTGTAAAACATTAACCTAAATATAAACCGCCAATGTAGTGAATACCATTGTTGTTTAATATGAGGGTTTCAACATGAAATATCCTCTGTATATTTGTTCACACTTTTGACTATGTCATTGAGTTTTTGTTGTCAATGTTTTGGTGTCAAACTGGTGGCAGTTGTGAAAAAAGTCAATAGCTGGATGAGTTGCAGAGTTCATTGAAAATAATGCCATTGTTGATTAAACGCTTTTTTCATTAATTAGGCTATTTCTATCTACTAGAAACTTATGGACAATACGGCACAGAGATAAAAAAATTAATGCTATATGAATAATTGTATTTATTTATTATTCACGTATAAATTTCCAAAGTTCCTATAGATTGGCATCGATTTTCCATTAATTACCAAAATGATATTTCGATAACTTTGGTAAACTACCGATAGCTTTGTAACCATAAATGAGACACTCTCTGAAAAGTTAGAAGTTCCTAGAAATTATGTTATATATACTTAGTAAATAAATACTTAATACTGAAATGTTACGTAAATAATAAATGTTATATAAATCTGTTTACTCTCATTGGGATTGTAGAATTAGTAGTCATGGACCACAGTGCTGAAGGCTGGGTGCATTCTCAGAAACACTAGCAAAATGCAGCTAGATGTGAAGTTCCAGAGAATCCCTCTGAGTACTAGCGCTCTCAGCTAGCTGTATGATGGATGATACAGCAGGGCTCTTCTAAGCAGGGTCCGTCCCACCCTCTCATAAGAAACCCCAATCCATGGTGTTTTAGTCTAGTGTTTGTGTCTGTATTGAGGAGGGGACGTGTTAGGTTATGTAATGTCTGGTCTGAGTCGTGACTGCAGTTCTTTTGTAACATGTCTGCTTGTCTCTCTCTCTCTCTCTCTCTCTCTCTCTCCTATCTCGCTCTCGCTCGCTCTCTCTCTCTCCTCTCTCTCTCTCCTCTCTCGCTCTCTCCTCTCTCTCTCTCTCCTCTCTCAGGTACCCGTCTGTCCGGTGGTCATAGCCTTCACGAGACGTCCTCCGTGCTGGTAGAGACGGTCACTAAGACTTCCAAGGTGGCCGGAGCGTACAGCTCCTCGTCGTCCTCATCCAAACTGACCTCAGATGCCAGCAAGGTGGTGTGTCGAGGTGCAGGGCTCTCCAAGGCTCTGGTCGGACAGAAGAACATCTTCAATGTAGACTGCAGCAAAGCAGGTGAGATGGATAGGTTACACACACACACACACACACACACACACACACACACACACACACACACACACACACACACACACACACACACACACACACACACACACACACACACACACACAGACAGACACTTAAACACAGACACAGGCATAAGTGAATGTACATACATACCCCCACCACAGGCATGAATGAATGTACACACACACACACACACACACACACTACCACAATCCTTCTATGCCGTGTGTAACCTTGTATCTCCCCTCCTCCAGGTTCTAACATGTTGCTGGTGGGAGTGCACGGCCCCACGACCCCATGTGAAGAGGTGTACGTCAAACACATGGGCAACCGCCTCTACAACGTCACCTACACTGTCAAAGACAACGGAAACTACATCGTTATCGTCAAGTGGGGCGACGATAGTGTCCCCGGCAGCCCCTTCAAAGTAGCTGTGCCTTGAACGAACTTCAACGAACACACCCGACCCCTGATCCCCACCACACCCTGCTTCGCTGCACCGCTACACTCCTCAGTGGACTACTGTAGAACCGCCTCTCTCAACGTGCACTAAAGAATCCAAGGACTTTTTTTCTCTCCCTCTAGCCTATAAGGAGGGAAAAAAAAAAAAAAAAAGAATTCAGCCTTAATTGTTAGATTGTGCCAAAGCTTGTTGTACTAACTTTGTTACTGTTCTAGAGCAAAGTTCTAGGTGACTAGTGTGGTGTCATAGAGATGGAAAGAGGTGACTGCCTTCTATCCAACTCTATGTGTACTGGAGACATGCTCCAAGTCATGTGATGTTGGTCAGGTTCAGTACTTGTTCAAGATCCTGTCCCGCCAATAGAAAGGGATTATTGTGTAGCAATGAATGGCTTAATGTGTGAGTGTTATAGACGTAAGATCATTTGCTTTTAAACAGTATTAAAGTGTGATATTATATGATTTTGTATGCTTAAAGAAATTTGAAAACTTATTTTTATTATATTAACCAATTCCTTGGTAAGTCTTTGCAGACCTAATAATAAAGATTTAACTGCTACCTTGTCAGAATACGAGTGGGTTTATTTGCTGTTTTTGATTGGGATATGGTGAAAAACATATTTCATATGAAGATAATATTTACACCAGGTTACAGTGGCAGGTAGCCTAGTGGTTAGAGTGTAGGGGCGGCAGGTAGCCTAGTGGTTAGAGTGTAGGGGCGGCAGGTAGCCTAGTGGTTAGAGCGTTGGACTAGTAACCAGAAGGTTGCAAGATCAAATCCCTGAGCTGACAAGGTAAAAATCTGTCGTTCTGCCCCTGAACAGGCAGTTAACCCACTGTTCCTAGGTTGTCATTGAAAATAAGAATTTGTTCTTAACTGACTTGCCTGCTTAAATAGAGGTAAAATGTATAAATAAAACATACAAGGTTAACACTTTCTATGATATACCCTTATAAACACAAGTTGCTACAGCTTTGTGAGTTATTGATAGGTGTTAAAAGTACTTATAATGTTTACAAAATATTAAACAGGACGAAGAGCATCAACTGGACTGAAAACAATACATCTGTGAACTGTGGAACATTGAAGCATATGATTGGTCTAGTTATGTAAGGGACCAAGGGGATTGGATGCACTTTTTTTTTTAAAGAAACAGCCCTCAAGATTAGAGTTGGAGCTGTGGGAGCAACCAGCACTTTTTAAAAGAGACCGGATTCCCACTAACCTCAGGGGTTCCAGGATTATTTCCAGCAACATCGCAACCTATTTTAGAGACTGACAGACAGGGTCTGCTAGTGCTCCAATAAGCAACTTGGAAACCATATCAACTCCTGTAGAAATGGCACTATGGTTATTGTGAGTAACCTAATTTATGTTCCTTTAACTCCGCCTTCTAGTGAGTTTATACAAACTGTCATCTGCTACCATTCTGATAGATTGGAGACGGTCAGAAAACATGGTTGGAACGTTAATCATTTGGTTTTTATTCCATTGGTTACCTCGAGGTAGATGCCCCAGGGGCAGAGTGGCCCACACATTGAACATGGTGCTTTTTAATGTTAGAGCAATCACAAGTAAAACCTTTCTCGTGAATGACCTCATTACTTAGCGCAAATTTGATTGCATGTTTCTCACTGAAACATGGCTGTCATCAGACTGTAGAGCTGCTCTTTAGTGAAGCCTCCCCCCCAGACCTCATCTTTTCATACTCTATCAGAAAAGCGAAAAAGATGGGGGGACAGCCTACATTTCTACTAATGCTCTCAGCTGTAAGGACATTTCTTTTGGCGACTTTAGGTCTTTTGAGAATCATGCTATGCAGTTTAAATGTCAGCCACCAGTGCTGGCTATAACCCTGTATAGGCCACCAGTGCTGGCTATAACCCTGTATAGGCCACCAGTGCTGGCTATAACCCTGTATAGGCCACCAGTGCTGGCTATAACCCTGTATAGGCCACCAGTGCTGGCTATAACCCTGTATAGGCCACCAGTGCTGGTTATAACCCTGTATAGGCCACCAAAGCACTGCCTAACTTCCTTTACTGATTTCTCTGAACTATTGTCTGTTGTCCTTGAGAACTGTGATGAAATCATTGTGTTGGACGATTTTAATATTCATGTTGACGAAGAGACTGACTCCAAGGCCATTGAATTTATTAATCTTTTGAGCTCTATGGATTTTATCCAACATTTTACTGGGCCCACCCATAACCACAGCCATACACTGGACCTGGTTATTACCAAGGGGCTTTCTACTGGGCCCACCCATAACCACAGCCATACACTGGACCTGGTTATTACCAAGGGGCTTTCTACTGGGCCCACCCATGACCACAGTACTCTGGATCTGGTTATTACCAAGGGGCTTTCTACTGGGCCCACCCATAACCACAGCCATACTCTGGACCTGGTTATTACCAAGGGGCTTTCTACTGGGCCCACCCATAACCACAGCCATACTCTGGACCTGGTTGTTACCAAGGGGCTTTCTACTGGGCCCACCCATAACCACAGCCATATTCTGGACCTGGTTATTACCAAGGGGATTTCTACTGGGCCCACCCATGACCACGGTACTCTGGACCTGGTTATTACCAAGGGGCTTTCTACTGGGCCCACCCATAACCACAGCCATATTCTGGACCTGGTTATTACCAAGGGGCTTTCTACTGGGCCCACCCATAACCACAGCCATACTCTGGACGTGGTTGTTACCAAGGGGCTTTCTATTGACATATCCTCTATTGTTGATGATGTTTTATCTGATCACCACAGTGTATGTTTTACTACCTTGTTGCCCATAGCACAGGGTAATACTGAACACTTTATTAACAAACACTATCTTATCTTTGAAGTTGCTACAGATTTTATTGAGTGTATGAACAACACTCCATCACATATTCTGCCTTCTTCTTGTGATTGTTTAGCTGATAGCTGATAGCTGATAACAACAAATTAAGGACAACCATTTATGCCATAGCTCCAGTAAAGTTGAAAAAAGCCACATCCAAATGGAGAGGCCCTTGAGTGAGGAAACTAATCAATTAAAGAGAAATTGCAGAAAGGCAGAGCGGAAGTGGAGAAAATTAAAGTTGGAGGTCCATTGTGATATTGTGAGAGAGCAATTTGGCATATATAACATGACAATTAAGAAATCCCAGAATTTTTTTTTTCTAACTTGATCGACATACGACAATTAATGCAGAACCGGGGAACAGAGCTGGGGAACAGACAGATATAGGGGAGGTAATAACACAGGTGATTTAGTCCAGCTGAGTCCAATGAATCGCTGATGCGCTTGACGAGGGAAGCAGGTGTGCGTAATGATGGTGACAGGAGTGTGTAATGATGGTGACAGGAGTGTGTAATGATGGTGGCAGGAGTGTGTAATGATGGTGGCAGGAGTGTGTAATGATGGTGGCAGGAGTGTGTAATGATGGTGGCAGGAGTGTGTTACACCCCTGGAGCAGGTGTAACACTCTCAGGCTGATACAGAGAGACTCATCCATGCTTTTATTACAAGCAGGTCTGACTGCTGTAATGCTATCCTGTCTGGTCTATCCAAGAAAGCCATTGGTCAACTGTAAAACATACAGAATGCTGCAGCACGGGTACTGACCAAGACCAGAGAGCACACATTACACAGGATTTAAGGTCTCTGCACTGGCTGCCTGTGAGTTTTAGAATAAATTTTAAGATTCTTCTATTGGTTTTTAAATCAATCCATGATTCCACACCCCAATACATGTCTGACATGCTTTTGAGTTATGTACCCAGTAGGCCCCTCAGGTCCTCTAGCACTGGCCTTTTAACTGTCCCTAAGCCTAGGACCAAGAGGCATGGAGAGGTAGCCTTTAGTTAATATGCCCCCAGCCTCTGGAATAGCCGCCAGAGAACCTGAGGGGGGCCGAAACTGTGGACATATTTAAAAGAGATCTTAAAACACATATTTTTTGCTTTGCTTTTCCTTAGGGTGCTTTTCAGTCGTTCTGTTTGTGTCATTCCTTTGTTTTTATCATATGTTTGTTGTGTAGTAAATATTTCAGCTTTTATTTTCATAGTTTTTTATTAGTTTGTTTCCTGTAAATCACATTGCGTTACATCCCATGTCTGAAATGTGCTGTATAAATAAAGCTTGATTTGATTTGAATGGAGAGAGAACGTTCTCCGCTGAGTTTATAAAACTGTAAACAGAGCAGCGTGGTAGGTATATTTTATGTACTACGTTGTCAACAGAATTAGGTGGCTGTGACTCCCGTCCCGATTGCAGAATGCGGCCTTTCGACAGCCTGTATCAAAGTGGATTTAATCCACAAGTGCATTATTTTCTTTGTTTGGGGATTGGCATTTAGGCTGTGACAACGAAAAGGCAGCAGACAGTCCCACAGTATGTTTTATCAGGGTTATTTGTAACTATGGAAATGATTTTGTCAAACAGACTATGAACCCAAAAGTGTAAGTTTGATTGTAGAGGGGGGACAATAAATATGAAAATAATTTGGTCAGATGTAGGTGGAAAATGTATGTCATCGGGAGATTTTATTATCAATTGACCTTTTTTAGTCTGATCAATTCTCATTCTTAACAAGGGGCTAAAGTAAAGGGTAATTAATGTCCTTGTCAAGAACCCTACTGTTATTGCCCACACGTACAGTGTTTTATTATTCCACTACTTCCTCAGTGTTGCTGGTGTAATCACAGTCTGATATGCTTATTGGTGTCTCTGAAAATTAGTTCTAAGAGGCTATGTATTTTTACAGTCATTCATGGACAGTTTTGAATAAGTCCTACAAATAAGCATTGGATATGAAATGCTCCAGGTCTAGAATATAATTGTTGACATATTAGTACAGTACACATGCTAGGCAGAGATGTTTGGTGGACTCATAAACTTAGAAATGCAGAATATTTTCTCCATGTAGAGTATGATGATGTCAAGGATCTTCAACTAGTAGGCATAAACCACATGAATATGGATATTTATTAGATTTTTCTAAAAGGTTGGGTGATTTTGAGAAATTAATTGTTATGACAAGAACATTTTCAAACACCCAGAACTTGGGAAACATAGATCATGGGTGGGAAACATAGATCATGGGTGGGAAACATAGGTCATGGGTGGGAAACATGGATCATGGGTGGGAAACATGGATCATGGGTGGGAAACATAGGTCATGGGTGGGAAACATGGATCATGGGTGGGAAACATGGATCATGGGTGGGAAACATGGATCATGGGTGGGAAACATAGATCATGGGTGGGAAACATAGATCATGGGTGGGAAACATGGATCATGGGTGGGAAACATAGGTCATGGGTGGGAAACATGGATCATGGGTGGGAAACATGGATCATGGGTGGGAAACATGGATCATGGGTGGGAAACATAGATCATGGGTGGCCAACCTTCCTGCTGTCATATCTGCTCCTGCCACGCCCTCTAGTGCTCATCCTGTGTCTCCTTGACCTGCCACCACTCCCCCAGTGCTCACTCCCTCTCTGTGTGTGTGTGTGTGTGTGTGTGTGTGTGTGTGTGTGTGTGTGTGTGTGTGTGTGTGTGTGTGTGTGTGTGTGTGTGTGTGTGTGTGTGTGTGTGTGTGGGGGCAGAGACAGGTGTGCTGGAGTCAGAGCAGATCCCCACCAGCTGCAACCTGTTCCATAATCAAGACCTCTACAAATACTCAGTCCTGCCACTTGCACACTGCCAGTTCGTAATCTCTGCTCAGTCAGTCCATGTTTATAGCTGTTTGTTCCTCTTGTGCCTGGTTTCCCTTGCCTGACTCTGTTTTCCTCTCTGCTACAGTTCTGCCCGCTCTGACTCTGGTCCCTGTCTCCAGTCTGACTTCTCATCAGTCCTGCTACTCTGTCATGGATTCCCCACTCTACGCTCCCTTGGATTCCCCTCCAGACCTGCTTTACCCTGTCCCAACACCTCTCGCTCCAGCCTCAGCCTCCGCCTCCGCACCTGGTTTCCGGCAACCCGCCAGAGCTTCCCCTGGTCTGTACTCAATCGCCCCCCCGTGTTTCAATAAATACCTTGGTTACCTCATCCCAGTCTCCTCGTCTGAGTCTGCACTGGGGTTCACCTGTTCCACTCCGCGTGACACCCTGGAGAGCAAGCAGGATTATATTCCAGCCTTATTTTAAAAAAGATAGTTCACCAAAATTACAAAATGTTTGTGTCCTTACCTTGAAAGCAGTCTATGGACAAGGAGACTGCAATCTATGATTTGGTTACCCACTGCCATCAATCATTCATATTAGTATTTCCTGTGCAGCGCATTCACACTGAACCTTCCCAATGTTTCTCCCATCAGCCTGTCTCCACATCTAATTTCATTACTGTCTGAATAAAGTGTCAGACCACCTAATAAATATGTTTTAAAAAAGATCAGCATACTTAAAATGTAATCCCCAAATAAATGTCAAAGTAACAAAGTTGTTGAATTTTGAGTGTTCATTTAATGTTCAAAAGCATTCTGAATACACCTGAACTGTGTGTTTTTACCACCCTGGTCATAGGCCAGAAAATGAGCTTTAAAACAGTACAATTTTCCTGGGGGAGGACCCCCAGACCCCCATCTGGGCAAAATCTCTCTCAACTTTCTTCAAAAGTTGGCTGCACTGAATTAGGAGGACAAACAAAGTAGACCTAAGCTGATCATTTTCTTTAGCTTAATTTTAGCTTTCATTCTTAAACATGTTCTATTTGTAGCTATACTTTTAATCATCAAATGCATGAATGAAAAACAGAATAGCTTGCTTAACTAATTGTGTGGGACCAACCTCAACCCATTTTACGTCGTCTGTTATCTGCATCCAACTGGCATATATGCAGCCGGCTATACACTTCCATTCAGGCTGCAAGGGCGTCGAGATCCTCCCCTTAACTAGGTTGAATGGCGAGCAATAGGAAAAAAACATGGGAAAATATGCATATTTTCTTAGGAATGGATCCAAATGTTCGGAATGGTTACCTTGAGTTAAATATGGGAGGGTCATCCTTTTTCAATTTCAGTCAAGGGGAGGGTTTAGTATATTTTGTATCTAGTCTATGGGAGGGTTTAGTATATTTTGTATCTAGTCTATGGGAGGGTTTAGTATATTTTTTATCTAGTATAGGGGAGGGTCATGTAATTTGTAATTGATGAAATTTCTATATTTCTCACTGTTTAAGAATTAGTTGCTTATTAGGCAATTTTTGTTGTTGTTGCTATTCGGCTATAAATGAATGTGTGCCAGATGCTGCTCCTCACGGCCAGGCCTGCTCATTAGGCTGGATTTAGGCGAGGGCACCATTTAGACGAGGGAGGCATTTTCTGAGCTAAACTGACCAAGACGAACCTCCAACAACAACACATAAAACCTCACATAATTCTGCCATTTTTTTGGTCTCGCCAAGGGCGGCAAAATTGCAAGGACTGGCCCTGCTGCCTCTCATCTCTGATTATATGCTTGGCGCAATATAGGCTATTGTGCCTACAGGCTATTTAGTGTGGTTTCAATCGAACGAAGTGCAGGCTCGGTGAAGCACAAAGCAAAGTTGCATTTCTAAAATAGCTGCTGGGATGGTGTAAATAAAACTGGGCTGCACTACTGCAATGGATATTCCAAACCTGAGCCCCGGCTTGCTCTGCTCTTACTGATCAAAAACGGTTTTGTGTGCTGCCTAACCAATGGCTGCGCTGTGTAGGCCTACGGCGGCAGTTCAGGAGGAGAGTCAAAGGCTTCTTCCGATTTAAAACAAATCTTGTTCTGTTCAGTTTGAGAAGCAGAGCATGATGATGAGGAGGACCCGATGTCAACTTTGATAGATAACTACTATTAAAATCGATTTTTATTAAAACAATATGTTTCTTGCCGTGATGTATTTATCAGAGTGACTGACATCACAATAAACCAGATTGAAGTAATTTACAATGTGGGGCTAAAACTTGAATCAGCGGCAGCGGGACAATCAATCGGAAATGGACAGCTCATGGTGCTGATAGTAGGCAATTTTCAAGTAGGCATAATTCATTTAAACCGTCTACATTTTAATTAGACTAACAACCAGAGGGCTTTGTGTTGGAGCCTATTTCCTCCTATTTACGAAATAAGAGGTAGACCTACCTGTTAGACAGACGAAAATAGGCAATTTTTTATTTTACCTTTATTTAACTAGGCAAGTCAGTTAAGAATAAATTCTTATTTACAGTGACGGCCTACCTCGACCAAACCCGGACGACGCTGGGCCAACTGTGCGCCTCCCTATGGGACTCCCAATCACGGCCGGATGTGATGCAGCCTGGATTCCTAAAGGTCGGAGAGACGTTTCAAAAACTGCATATCTAAAGATCTAAAGATATGCACTGTCGAATTGAGGCTGAACGGTAGACATGTTCTCTGCTACCCACTTTGTTTTAATTATTATTTTGGGTATAGGGGAGGGTCACTTTTTTTTCAAGTAGGGGTTAACAACAGACGGCTGCATCCTGATTGGCTGAACATCAACATAAAGCTAGTTAATGAGGAAATCGAGGCCATTGCAGCCTGAATTGAGGATGTTTTATGTAGGCGTACAAGTCGGTCGCCGGGGTCTCGAACGTATAGCCGGCTGCATAGATGCCAGTAGGACAGAATGACGAACCACGTAAAATGAATAATAGCGCCATCTGCCGGCCAGTTGGCACAGAGCGACCACAACTCTCATAGTCTACATGTTTTATTTTTATTTTCATGTAATCAATCAAAATATTCAAAAATATACAAACACTTGTTTCATAGATTAATAATGTTTTAATAATAACTCGTTGTACTTTGTTAAATGTATCAAGACAGGGAGATTAGCTCAATGAAGCAAATAGGCCCACTCTTGAATGAATTCGGTTGCGCAAACACACATTTCCCATCCTCGTCTAACCACAAGGTGGCAGTAACGTACCTCTGCCTCCTCCAGCTGCCCAATGGGCCTGAATAACAGGACATGACCTAACTCCTTTTAACAGCAGTTAACTAGTCTATAAAGCACAGGAGGTAGACAACTGTCCAACCATACAGATCTATTTCCTTTGTATCTATAATTAATCCTGCTGAATGTGTGGTGGAGGATGATGTGTCTCTCAGAGTGGGTGTTTCAGGTCCTATTTGTTTTTGAGCAAAGGCACAATTCAACCATACAGACAGGACGCAATTAAGCTTTAACATGGTGCTGTGCTTTGTGTGTGTGTGTGTGTGTGTGTGTATGTGTGTGTGTGTGCCCTCACCCTGTGCCCACTGATCAGTGATAACAGTTCCAGATTCACACTGTGACTCAGCCAGCCTCCTCTCTCCTCTCCCATTCTTCACAGAGAGGAGCCTATAATTAGGGGATCATTTTCTCTGGTTCTCTGTGACAGCCTGGTTGGCTGGTTGGTTGGGCCCGAGGAGGCGGAGTGAGTGTGTGTGTGTTTGCTTGTGTGAGTGCTGGTTGGCGTGATGATGAACGGTAGCGATTTACACCTTCAGACCATCTGGCTGGCGTTAACCAGACCGGGCCCACCCACGTCAGCCTGTCCATTTCAATTGAACCAGGGCTCTTTCTCAATGAATCTTTCCTTGATTCCTTGCATCCTCAGTCATTGCATCCTCTCTACTTACCTCTTACACAAAACCTATTGGAGAAGAAGGTACTAAAGGAGGGACCTTGGACCTCCTCCTACAATATGGTTGAGAAAGAAAAGAGGATTCAAGGAATTGCGGGAATTCGAATTGAGGTAAAGCCCAGGAACGAGGACTGAGGCGTCTGTCCACCACAGCATGTTTATCCACCACTCCTGCCAAGACAATCACTCACAGCCATAGCCCTATGAAAGACAGACACACTTCAGAACACACACACACACACAAAATCTGGATTATGTGCTCTGTGGAAATGTGTTATAATTGTGTAATAATGGCATGCCATTATTACCCAACCCTCTGAAGACCTCTTTTTAGTGCAAATCTCATTCTTTCATTTATTACTTTTTCATTTTCTCTCTCTCTCATCCCCTCTCCTCTTCTCTCATCCCCTCTCCTTTCCTCCTCTCCCCTCTCCTCTTCTCTACTCTCCTCTCATTGCCTCCCCTACCCCTCTCCTTTCCTCCTCTCCCCTCTCCTCTTCTCGCCTTTCATCTCCTCTGACCGTTGTGATCCCCAGACAGACCTGGAGGATGAGGGACGGAGGGAAAGCTCAGAGGAAACCATGTTATGGATGGATAAAAACAGTTTACCTTTATTTAACTAGGCAAGTCAGTTAAGAACAAATTCTTATTTACAATGACAGCCTACTAAGGAACAGTGGGTTAACTTGTTCAGGGGCAGAACGACAAATTCTTACCTTGTCAGATCGGGGATTCGATCCAGCAACACTCTAACCACTTGGCTATCTGCTGCCCCAATACATAGATAGTGATATGATATGCATTGCGATTCTGACGATTCTCGCGATTCTATACAGCGATGTTGATGTTCCAAACATATTGCTGTAAAATAAGAATCTTGAATGACTTGCCTAGTTAAATAAAGGTTAAATAAATAAAAAATAGTGCGCATATTTTGACCAGATCAAAGTAGTGCACTATATAAGGGTGCCATGTAGGATGCATCTTGTTGTTCTCCAAGACTGCTGTTATTAGCTTGTCTCCTGCTGGGCTGGACTGCTAACTGTCAACGGGTTGTGTGCCGAACAACTAGCACGCACACACACACACACACACACACACACACACACACACACACACACACACACACACACACACACACACACACACACACACACACACACACAGTCTCATCGACTTGTTTGGCATGCATCCAGCATCGGACCTTTAGGGACCTTCCGTCCTTCCCCCTCTCTACAACTGTATGTTCAGCCTGCCTGTCTACCCTAGTGTAGTGGTGGAGGACAAGTTTCAACACTCACTTCATGCTCCACACATTTGTATGCTGCATGAACACAATTTGTGTGTGTGTGTGAGTATGTGTGAGTGTGTGTGAGTATGTGTGTGTGAGAGTGTGTGTTTGTGTATGTGTGTGCGTGTGTGTGTGTATTTGTGCACAATCTGGTCGAGACCCACTGGGCTCTGAGCCTCCCTCCCTCCCTCAGTCAATTTGCATTGTTTTAACGCTTCTCCTGAAAGGAAGCCAATGTGTTGCTGAAAGTCCAACTGATTGTCAATCAGGAGGGTTATTGAGGAGGTATGAGACCCACATGGAAGGTTACAGAGGCGGTATGAGACCCACATGGAGGGTTACAGAGGCGGTATGAGACCCACATGGAGGGTTACAGAGGCGGTATGAGACCCACATGGAGGGTTACAGAGGCGGTATGAGACCCACATGGAGGGTTACAGAGGCGGTATGAGACCCACACGGAGGGTTACAGAGGCGGTATGAGACCCCCATGGAGGGTTACAGAGGCGGTATGAGACCCACATGGAGGGTTACAGAGGTGGTATGAGACCCACATGGAGGGTTATTGAGGAGGTATGAGACCCACATGGAGGGTTACAGAGGCGGTATGAGACCCACATGGAGGGTTACAGAGGCGGTATGAGACCCACATGGAGGGTTACAGAGGCGGTATGAGACCCACATGGAGGGTTACAGAGGCGGTATGAGACCCCCATGGAGGGTTACAGAGGCGGTATGAGACCCACATGGAGGGTTACAGAGGCGGTATGAGACCCACATGGAGGGTTACAGAGGCGGTATGAGACCCACATGGAGGGTTACAGAGGTGGTATGAGACCCACATGGAGGGTTACAGAGGCGGTATGAGACCCACATGGAGGGTTACAGAGGCGGTATGAGACCCCCATGGAGGGTTACAGAGGCGGTATGAGACCCCCATGGAGGGTCACAGAGGTGGTATGAGACCCCCATGGAGGGTCACAGAGGTGATATGAGACCCACATGGAGGGTTACAGAGGCGGCATGAGACGGACATGGAGGGTCACAGAGGTGATATGAGACCCCCATGGAGGGTCACAGAGGCGGTATGAGACCCCCATGGAGGGTTACAGAGGCGGTGTGAGACCCACACGGAGGGTTACAGAGGCGGTGTGAGACCCACATGGAGGGTTACAGAGGCGGTATGAGACCCACATGGAGGGTTACAGAGGCGGTATGAGACCCACATGGAGGGTTACAGAGGCGGTATGAGACCCACATGGAGGGTTACAGAGGCGGTATGAGACCCCCATGGAGGGTTACAGAGGCGGTATGAGACCCACATGGAGGGTTACAGAGGCGGTATGAGACCCACATGGAGGGTTACAGAGGCGGTATGAGACCCACATGGAGGGTTACAGAGGTGGTATGAGACCCACATGGAGGGTTACAGAGGCGGTATGAGACCCACATGGAGGGTTACAGAGGCGGTATGAGACCCCCATGGAGGGTTACAGAGGCGGTATGAGACCCCCATGGAGGGTCACAGAGGTGGTATGAGACCCCCATGGAGGGTCACAGAGGTGATATGAGACCCACATGGAGGGTTACAGAGGCGGCATGAGACGGACATGGAGGGTCACAGAGGTGATATGAGACCCCCATGGAGGGTCACAGAGGCGGTATGAGACCCCCATGGAGGGTTACAGAGGCGGTGTGAGACCCACACGGAGGGTTACAGAGGCGGTGTGAGACCCCCATGGAGACCCACATGGAGGGTCACAGAGGCGGTGTGAGACCCACACGGAGGGTCACAGACAGAAATGAAGATGAAATCTGTCTTCTGTGTGAATAAAACAAAACGGGTTCCTGATTGTAAACAGCATTTCAGTGGTCCCATGTGACTGTTCTGTTCTGAGAAGAGAAGAGAAGAAGAGAGGAAGAGAGGCGATCAGATCAGACATGGAGGATCGTATAGAATCATATGTAGAACCGGATGGTGAATTATAGGATCTCTATGGATGGAGGTTTGTTTTCTGTGTTTACATGATTCCTAAAGCTTCTTTACCGCATCTTACTGTACTCTGGAAAATAAGAGTAGGAAACATTGGTGTCCGTCTCTAAATGGAATGTGCTCTCTGTTCCCTGGTTCTGAATCATTGTGAATGGACTGTGTATCCGTTCCGCTCCTGTGCAGACCCCTGCTTGAATTACAGCCCTTTACAGTCCTTTAGCTGCAACAGCAGGGGCACGTAGTCACTGATAATGGCCCAATATCTGTGCCTCTAATTGCGCTGTTCCTTCTGCCCTGTTCCCATCTCACCATAGATGGGCTCTCCTGTTCCTATCTCACCATAGATGGGCTCTCCTGTTCCCATCTCACCATAGATGGGCTCTCCTGTTCCCATCTCACCATAGATGGGCTACCCTGTTCCCATCTCACCATGAATGGGCTCTCCCGTTCCC
This sequence comes from Brachymystax lenok tsinlingensis, assembly GCA_030435695.1. Taxonomy (NCBI): domain Eukaryota; kingdom Metazoa; phylum Chordata; class Actinopteri; order Salmoniformes; family Salmonidae; genus Brachymystax; species Brachymystax lenok. The sequence continues at coordinate 49,230,082 of CM059818.1, forward strand.
ATCTCACCATGAATGGGCTCTCCCGTTCTCATCTCACCATGGATGGGCTCTCCCGTTCCCATCTCACCATGGATGGGCTCTCCCGTTCCCATCTCACCATGGATGGGCTCTCCTGTTCCCATCTCACCATGGATGGGCTACCCTGTTCCCATCTCACCATGGATGGACTCTCCTGTTCCCATCTCACCATGGATGGACTCTCCTGTTCCCATCTCACCATAGATGGGCTACCCTGTTCCCATCTCACTATGGGTGGGGTACCCTGTTCCCATCTCACCATGGATGGGCTACCCTGTTCCCATCTCACCATAGATGGGCTCTCCTGTTCCCATCTCACTATAGATGGGCTCTTCTGTTCCCATCTCACCATGGATGGGCTACCCTGTTCCCATCTCACCATGGATGGGCTACCCTGTTCCCATCTCACTATGGATGGGCTACCCTGTTCCCATCTCACCATGGATGGACTCTCCTGTTCCCATCTCACCATGGATGGGCTGTGGTTGCTGTGGTCGACCATCAATTAACACAGCACTATAGAAACTCATCCCGTTAATGGATCGGCCCCGTGGAGCGTTTGTCCTTGATTTGCAGTAACAGGCAGGGCTGCCACTAACTGTTGTGTTGAGGCAGACTGTACAGATTAGAGGCAAATCGTAAGAGTTGTGTGTCCTCTCCTCTCAGGTGACAGTGTGTGATGGCTGTCAGGATGTTCAAGGAGAGGGGGAGAGGGCCAGTGCTGTGCCATGATGGAGATGGTTGGACCTTGGCGACAGATGTGAATTAGTGTGAGGGATGTGTTCTGGGAACAGACTGCACCAGGTCACCACTACCTGTAGAATAGACAGGACCTCTGCCAAGAAACGGGTTGTGTGTGTGTATAACACTAGTACCTGGTGAAGACACAGGACCTCCGCCAAGAAACATGTCAGAATGCTGATTCATTGTGTGTCTTTTCTCTGTGTTGTGTGTGACCTGGCCAATGATCCAATAAAGACACAAAAGGTGGACTGAATGATCCATCAAATACAAACTTACTGAACATAGTTACAGCTGATTATTTTGGCTTAGCTGTGTAACCAACCCAGAAAACTTACTGAACATAGTTACAGCTGATTATTTTGGCTTAGCTGTGTAACCAACCCAGAAAACTTACTGAACATAGTTACAGCTGATTATTTTGGCTTAGCTGTGTAACCAACCCAGAAAACTTACTGAACATAGTTACAGCTGATTATTTTGGCTTAGCTGTGTAACCAACCCAGAAAACTTACTGAACATAGTTACAGCTGATTATTTTGGCTTAGCTGTGTAACCAAGCCAGCATCATACAGGTTGAGCATTTTTTATTATTATCCCAGCCTGCAGTTAAAGGGGTCTTTTCTCCACAGACTCTCTGACGTTGTGTAACCAACAATCAAAATGAGTCTCTGTTTCCGAAGATAGTAAGTCTAATTATTGTTGCCAGGATGCAGGACAAGATGCTTGACGACATAGTAATTAGGGCTGGCACAATAATCAATTACCTGAGGTAGTTTAGCATTTAGCGTCATTCAACTTCCAGTAGACAAGGTTACAGCGGTCCCCTTGGCTAATTGTTTTTAAAGAGAACAGCTTAACCAGTGACGGGGAAACATACACGGTTTCACCCAGCCAAATTAGAAGGAGCTGTATGCAGTAATTTCCTTGGTCACTGGAACGTGTCTTGACTGTTTGTCCGACCGCTCGGCGGCTGAAATGGAGGACAATTTGAAATAAAAGCTTCTAGATCACCTCGTGATTACCTTTTAAAGTAAATTGATGCATTTCAAATGGAACCCTGTTCTTTATTTAGTACAATACTTTTCACCAGGGCTCTGGTACACTATATAGGGAATAGGGTGCTATTTAGGATGCAGTCAAAGGCAGGTTTTCTCAATCAGCAGCTAGCGCAGAGGTGATTGGAGACTGTGGATCATTGGACAAAATGGTAGCTTGTTTGAAATGCTACGCAGGATGCTTCATTCTCCTTAAAACAGCTTCTTCTTGTTGTGACCAAATTGTATCTTTGGAAATCAGGAGCATCTTTGTCCTTTGGTCAGTTTTGCGTCTAATTAAATGAAAATTGCTCTACTGCAGTGCAGACTTGGGTTCAAATACTATTTGATATAATTTCAAATACTTTATCTGTGTTTAATTAAGCTTGCCTGGCATAATGGACTAAAATAATAGTCCCAAAACTACAAGCCCCACCCATCTGGCACTGCAAGTAGGCTAGCTAAAGCAAACACTGAAAGTATTTGAAAGATTTCACATACTATTTGAACCCAAGTCGTTTCTTCTGAATGTCTGGTCTGATACTCGTCTGAGATACTGCCAGTACCATCATTGAATTAATTGCACAGATACTCCCAGATATTCACAAATTCATTACAGCACTGGGCCTATCTAAATAATACAGTGGTCCTTGGGGTGATCATATGAGACCAGCGCCCTTTTTACACTATCGTATCTGGCTGAACCGTACTGTACTGGTTTTGATGTTCCATTCACATAGTCCTCTTCAGCACGCTTCCACTAGCTATGGTGGATGCTTAACCAAGCAAGCACAGTGCAGCCTGGCTTGGTTTGCCTCAGCTCGGTTTGGTTCAGCTCGGTTTGGTTCAGCTCAGTACTGTGAAAAGGGGTCAAGTCCACTGTTTGTAAACATACACTTGTGAGAAAAAAGGCTTCCAAAAGGGTTCTTTGGCTGTTCAGGTAGAACCCCTTTGGGTTACATGTAGAACCATTTGTGAAATGGAATAAAAAGGCAGCCGAATAACCGCTTTAGGTTCTAGATATCACCTTTTTTTTCTAAGAGTGTAGCAACAGCTTGACTTTGTCTATGAATATCAAAAAAAAACTTGGCCAGACTATCACGGGGCTAGGTGCCCAGTCTGTCTGTCTTGCCATCATGCAGTCCTGAGTGAGAACAGCTTGGTAGTGGTGCTCTCACTCTGATCCTGATCCCAGAATCTAGCCTTAAACCAGGACCTACTAGAAGCTTTATTCTATGGTGATGGTTTGGGTGTGATCTGTCATTAGAATGATCTCTTTTGTATTTGCGTTTTTGGATCAACTAGGTATCTGTCGGCGCTGGGCTTCACAAACGTGTGTCTTTCATTGGCCACTCATGATATGGCTTGACTGCAGAACGATGCTTTGAGTCTGCCGATTGAACACCGAGCTGTCTTCACAGAAGAGAGATGGAGGGAGATAAGAAAGAATCACAACATGTTTTGGGAACTCAGTAGTTTGTGCATTTGTGGGACATTTAAATAGTCTCTAGCATCCTCTAACCCCTTGTCCTCATAGACACACACACACACACACACACACACACACACACACACACACACACACACACACACACACACACACACACACACACACACACACACACACACACACACACACACACACACACACACACACACACACACACACACTCCTTACAAGATATTTCAGAATATATACCACTCCAAAACGTGTTCTGAGAAATTCTTAATAACGTATTTGCCTATTATGTAGAACATTTCAGTTTCATTAGTGGATATTACATCTCCATGCAGATTTAAGGCCCATTACAGAACCATGTTATGTTGTCTGGTCTGACTTCACTACACCCTCTGTTACGCTATGTGCTCACGAGGTCCTTTGTGCAAATTAAGTCCAGAGATGTCATTAACATTTTATGCATAGTGGACACAGGACATAACATCATCATCATCATCATAGCCCTCCATAGCAGACATCACATCATCATCATCATCATCATCATCATCATCATCATCATCATCTTAACCCTCCCATAGTGGACATCATCATCATCAGGGGGAGATGGAGGGAGAGATGGAAGAGGAGATGGAGGGAGAGATGGAAGAGGAGATGGAGGGAGAGATGGAAGAGGAGATGGAGGGAGAGATGGAAGAGGAGATGGAGGGAGAGATGGAAGAGGAGATGGATGGAGAGATGGAAGAGGAGATGGAGGGAGAGATGGAAGAGGAGATGGATGGAGAGATGGAAGAGGAGATGGAGGGAGAGATGGAAGAGGAGATGGAGGGAGAGAGAAATGAGGTGGGAGAGATGTAGAACTCTTGGGACCAGAGATGAGAGGAATAACAATCAAGAAGCACCAATCACCTTGGCCTACACAATAACAATTTCCATCCACCTGATAATCAACTCCAAAGAAAAGCATAGGTTATTAATACACAAAGAGATGGTAGCAATGCACAGTGCCAGTCAATAGTTTGGATACACCTACTCGTTCAAGGGTTTTTCTTTATTTTAACTTTTTTCTACATTGTAGAATAATAGTGAAGACATCAAAACGATGAAATAACACAAATAGAATCATGTAGTAACCAAAAAAGTGTCAAACAAATCAAAATATATTTTAGATTCTTCAAAGTTGCCACCCTTTGCCTTGATGACAGCTTTGCATGCTCTTGGCATTCTCTCAACCAGCTTCATGAGGAATGCTTTTCCAACACTCTTGAAGGAGTTCCCACATATGCTGAGCACTTGTTGGCTGCTTTTCCTTCACTCTGCTTTTCCTTCACTCATCCCAAACCATCTCAATTGGGTTGAGGTCGGGTGATTGTGGAGGACAGGTCATCTGATGCAGCACTCCATCACTCTCCTTGGTCAAATATCCCTTACACAGCCTGGAGGTGTGTTTTGGGTCATTATCCTGTTGAAAATCAAATTATAGTCCCACTAAGCGCAAACCAGATGGGATGGCGTATCGCTGCAGAATGCTGTGGTAGCCATGCTGGTTAAGTGTGCCTTGAATTCTAAATAAACCACAGACAGTGTTACCAGCAAAGCACCCCCACACCATCACAGCTCCTCCTCCATGCTTCACGGTGGGAACCACAACTTCGGAGATCATCCATTCACCTACTCTGCGTCTCACAAAGACACAGCCGTTGGAACCAAAAATGTCAAATTTGGAATCATCAGACCAAAGGACAGTTTTCCACCTGTCTGATGTCCATTGCTCGTGTTTCTTGGCCCAAGCAAGTCTCTTCTTATTATTGGTGTCCTTTAGTAAAGGTTTCTTTGCAGCAATTCAACCATGAAGACCTGATTCACGCGGTCTCCTCTGAACAGTTGATGTTGAGATGTGTCTGTGACTCTAATGGCTGGTAACTCTAATGAACTTATCCTCTGCAGCAAAGGTAACTCTTGGTCTTCCTTTCCTGTGGCGGTCCTCATGAGAGCCAGTTTCATCATAGCGCTTGATGGTTTTTGCGACAGCACTTGAAGAAACTTTCAAAGTTCTTGACATTTTTCAGAATTGACTGACCTTCATGTTTTAAAGTAATGATGGATTGTCGTTTCCCTTTGCTTATTTGAGCTGTTCTTGCCATAATATCGATTTGGTCTTTTACCAAATAGGGTTATATTCTGTATACCAACCCTACCTTGTCACAACACAACTGATTGGCTGAAACGCGTTACATGTACTTTTAACAAGCCACACCTGTTAATTGAAATGCATTCCAGGTGACTACCTCATGAAGCTGGTTGAGAGAATGCCAAGAGTGTGCAAAGCTGTTATCAAGGCAAAGGGTGGCTACTTTGAAGAATCTATAATGTCAAATATATATATTTTTGTTTGTTTAAGACTTTTTTGGTTACCTGATTCCCATATGTGTTATTTCATAGTTTTGATGTCTTTATTATTCTACAATGTAGAAAATAGTACAAATAAAGACAAACCCTTGAATGAGTAGGTGTGTTCAAACCTTTGACTGGTACTGTACATATGTTGTATTTTATAAAATGTGGCAAAATCCCTGACCGGTGTGGTGGTTAATTTCTTTACTATCAAATGAGGTGAGACAAACTTATCACACAGGTCAGAGTTATAGTTAAACTAAATCTTTATTCACTTATTAATAAGAGAGCAGGTCAATACAACACACACATACATCGATTGAGTGCTCTGCGATAACAATGGCTGGTCGACGAATCACCCTCAGATGATTCATTGAGAGCCCAGAGACAAAGAATACACCTTTTTATAGCAAAGTACATCTTCCTGAATGTTCATGACAAACAACAGATGTGTGGAATGGGTCACAAGGTTATAATTTGTATGAAAGATACTAATAATTCACAGCAGACAGTATCTGCAGCAAAGTCTGTTCTCATTGTGTAGAGACCAGGGGCCTCATTTATAACAATGTTCTTAGATTTATACTTGAGCTTAGTTGTATGGTAATTTCCGACGGTGTGCTTACGTTCCATTCATAAAACATACTGAGCATAAATAACCTTGGTTACGCAGGTTCTAAGAAGCCCATTTGTAACTTACGCACCTGTGATCTATAAATCTCAAAATAACTTAAAATTGACGGCACCTGAACATGCCTTACAATCAGAGATTTCCCCTTATAGAATGCTAGCACAAATGAGGATTTAGTCAGGAACAGCCATGGACCAAAAGAGAAAAGCGAACGTTTTGGAAGACGAGATCACGGCGATGGTAGAGGAGATTGAAGACAGGAAACACGTATTATTCGGTGGACTAAATAGTGGGTTGACAGACAAAGCCAAACAGGAAGCTTGGGAGTGTGTCGCCGCTGCAGTGAACCAGGTGGGGCAGCAAGACAGAACTTTGGTGGATGTGAATGAGAAATGGTCTGACCTTTAAACTGCAAGGGACGAAAAGAAAAGCCCTACATAACCTCAGGCAACAGGAGGTGGGCCTGGTACGCCGGAGCTCTCCCTAATGGACCAGCGCATCGGGGCTATCATTGGGGAAAGCGCGTACACTGGCACATGCTCCGACGGTGACGGTAAATGTTTCAAAATAGGTGAGTTTCTTCTATTTTGCTTTTAACTTTATTATTATTTTTCATATGGTTTGATCCCAACTTTTACATCGTTTAGCAGTAACATTGGAAAAACGGTGAAGTCGGAGAGCAAAACCCACACGACTGCATCACTGGATCACGGTAAGTAATGAAGCGAATGTGAAACTTGGTTGTCAGTAACTTAATATACAAGACTGATTTGTTTTATTATTTTATTCACATAGAAACGGAGGAAGCTGCGTGCGCTGGGTGAGGGTTCGCCCTCCAACCAGGGATAAAGTGTGTGAGGCTGCCAAATCAGCAGGTGCCAGGAGCGAGGTGGAAGGTTTGGCCACAGGTGTCGAGGGTCCATCCACGTCTGCGTCCACGTCTACAGTTCACGTGTTGACCGCCTCAGTCCTGCAAACCCAGAACGAGTTGAAAACATTGGTTGGACAGATTGTGACTGAACTCGGAAGAATACACAGGGTTTTGATTCAATTGTTGAATGTTTTCCACAACCTGAATATAAAAACCGATGCTTTGTCTATTGTCTGGCATTCTGTTCCTTACCACCAAACTCTGTATGAGCTGCCGTCTCCTTCTCACTGCATCAGCCGGGGCAGATGCTCCTTTGGGTGGTGGGTTAGGAGGCTCTTGGGGGCCCATTCTAATCTCCTCATCCATTTCAATACCATGCCTCAGGGCTATGTTGTGGAGCACACCACATGCCAGTATTATGCATGTCACCTTTGACTGGGGGAGGGAAACCATTCATTCTTAAAACAGTCCAACATTTGTTATTTATGTTTGAAATTGCACACCCCAATGTTCTTGTCCAACAAACTTGAATTACTGAGACGTTCCCTTGAAATCTGTTCGCATTTTGTTGCAATGCTAGTGGAAACAATAGGAATCAGCCGATTCCATTCATTTACATTAGCATTGCTACAAAATGAACAAGCTTCAAGGGGACATCTCAGTAACCATAGGGCCAAATTAAAAACTGTTTTCAGCTATTTGGCCAGAACCTTTGGGTGTGCATTTTCAATAAAATCCTAAATATAAAATGTTGGTATATGTTGCTTTAAGTTGACCCATTTTAAAGCTAAATTTAAGTTTAGTATTTTTATTTAATGAAGTTACCTTCTCTGGCTTGTAGAGGAGTTTTCCACCTGATGCATCAAGGCAACGCTACCTGCCTTTCAGCAGTCCGATGGTGCACTCCACAACCGACCTCGTTCTGCCATGCGTCAAATTGGAGAGCATTTCCTCTGTTGTTCGGGGATCGGCAAAGGGAGTGAGAAGCTACGTTTTCAGTGGATAGCCCCGGTCACCTAATAGGGTAAAACTGTTGTGTTGCATTATTTTGCACGGTTAATAAACTGAAACAAAAAAAGAACTCACAGAGAAGCCACCCGCCTCCACTCTCACCAGCTTCTAGACGCAGGCCTACTCTGCTATGGCACATAATGAATGAGTGGTGCGTAGACCCTGGCCACTTGGAGCATACATTGAGTAGTTGGATACGGGCATCGCAGATGATCTGAACATTCAATGAATGGAAATTCTTCCTGTTAACATAGGTAATATGCATGCAGTCAACTGCACCTATGACCCCTGGGAAATTGAATGAGTGGACAAACTCGGCTTTGACATGCGCCTGTTCGTCAGCTGTAAATGGGAAACTAATGTATTTTCTTTTTATTTAACTTGGCAAGTCAGTTAAGAACAAATTCTTATTTACAATGACGGCCTAGGAACAAGGGGGTTAACTGCCTTGTTCAGGGGCAGAACAACAGATTTTTACCTTGTCAGCTCTACTTGGACAGATACGGGTATGGCATGATTAGGGGCTAAATCTGCACACAAATCTAACAGAACATTTCTTGGGAGACGATAGCGACTTATAAGCCACGGATCATCATCAGCAAAGAAGTAATTCTGGTCTCTGTTTCCGGTCTTTGATTTCGGTCTCTGAATCCGGTCTCTGGTTCAGGTCTCTGATTTCGGTCTCTGAATCCGGTCTCTGGTTCCAGTCTCTGATTCCGGACTCAGAATCCGGTCTCTGATTCCGGTCTTCCAAGGACAGCCATGGTAACTTTTTTTTCCTAATTTGACACACTATTTATAGAACATCCTGTTTTGAACATCCTGTTTTGAATTCACAACACCTTTGCGTCTGGCAATTCATTCCTCACCCCTTTAATTGATAATTCCAAAAGAATTCATGAAGCTAATGCAACGTTCACCACAGGCTTGGACGCATAGGCGTCCCAAACTGCAATACTTCTACATAACCAGCAGGAAAATCACTTACGTCAAGTCTAGACTTTGTGTAAAGATAAGATCATTTCGATGTCAAAGTAAGGTTTTTATAAATAACTACTTATACGTAGTTTTCTGCGTAAGTCATACTTAAGATCAAAATTGATCGTAAATCCTTTTTATAAATGAGGCCCCTGGGTCTGGCCCCCAAAATCCATACCGGAGCCATCTCCACCCTGGTTCCTCAGCACAGAAACACCAACTCATGCTATGGAATGTGGTCTTGTTAGGTTTATCACCCAAAGACATGGTAAATGTTGTGTCAGCATTAAGCCTCCAGGGGCCCATTCCCAGTAGAACACAGTATTCAAAGAACCCCCTATTCTGTTGCATAAAACACCCGTTTGATGCAATAACAGTATTGTAACATAATCTTGCAATTTTGCTCTCACACCGGCACTCAAAACCCGTGTCTAGCGACTGTCAAGCTAACAACTTAACTGTTGGAGGAAGGGGGAGGAGGGGGGAGGAAGGGGAAGGAAGGGGGAGGAAGGGGGAAGGAAGCGAAGGAAGGGGGAGGCTCACTAAATAATTATACTATGTTACCGTTGTGCCATGTTAAATAGCCACAACCCACAAAAACAAAGATGAATTATATCTTCTGGTTCATTTGAGTAGGATGATAAACCTGGAGTAATATGCATTATTTGGGGAAGCTCTGCGTGATGCTGTTTGTCTCTGGTTCTAATACTACAGTTAGTGTGTGTGTGTCTGCCTATGACGTGCTTGCGTGCATGCCGGCTACGTGTGTGCGTGCGCGCTTGCCTGCTTTTCTGACCGTCTGCGTGCCTGCCTGTCCGTGTGGTAGGAGGAGGAGGAGAGTTGTTTTGTCTGCCCCAGCTGTGTCTCATCAGGCTGTCATCATAATCCTCTTAGTCAAATCCCATCATTTTCTTCATCAACAAAAACAAGAGCAAGAGGGCAAATGTTTAGCAGACTACAATCCCAATCCACAATCCAGCCTATTCTAAATGGAGATTGGACAGAATGTGCTTGTAAGACTAGTAGTGAATCATGCAGAAGAATTGGGAGGGAGTCAACCTTTTTTTGTGTCTTTTAATGACTTCCTGGTTCCTGGTCTCTCTGTATAAATCTTGTCTTTAATCTTTAATCTTTAATCTGAATTGGGCTGTTGGAGCAAACTGTGCTTTTTTTTTGTTTGGTATTTTATTAGGATCCCAATTATCTGTTGCAAAAGCAGCAGCTACTCTTCCTGGGGTCCACACAAAACACGACAATACAGAACATTAATAGACACGAACAGCTCAAGGACATTTATTTTTTTAAAGACATAATTTAGTGTCAGTAGCCCATCTCTGCACTGCCTCTGTCTGTCTGCAGATACTCCACAGCACTACAACCTTAGAATCCCTCGTCCTGAAGCTCAGATATATACGTGTGACCACGTCCTGTCTCTCTGGTGCAACCCTCAGGCCCTAAGTGTGTGTTGGTGTGTGTGTGCTCGCTATTGAATCTACGTGTGTGTGTGAAGCTACCAAGTCTCTCTCTCTCTCTCTCTCTCTCTCTCTCTCTCTCTCTCTCTCTCTCTCTCTCTCTCTCCCTCTCTCTCTGTCTCTCTCTCTTTAGCTCTCTCTCTCTCTCTCTGTCTCACTATCTTTCTGTCTCTGTGTCTCTCTCTCTCTCTCTCTCTCTCTCTCTCTCTCTCTCTCTCTCTCTCTCTCTCTCTCTCTCTCTCTCTCTCTCTTTCTCTCTCGCTCTCTCTCTCTCTGTCTGTCTCTCTCTCTATCTGTCTCTCTGTCTCTCTAGATCTCTCTCTCTCTCTCTTTAGCTCTCTAGCTCTCTCTCTCTCTGTCTCTCTATCTTTCTGTCTCTGTGTCTTTCTCTCTCTCTCCCTCTCTCTCTAGCTCTCTCTCTCTAGCTCTCTCTCTCTCTGTCTGTCTCTGTCTGTCTCTGTCTCTCTCTCGCTCTCTCTCTCTGTCTTTCTGTCTCAATAAATCATATAAAATGAAGTTTCAAAGGAATAGAGACATTTCAAATGTCATACTATGTCTACATACAGTGTTATAACAATGTGCACATAGTTAAAGTACAAAAGAGAAAATTAATAAACATAAATATGGGTTGTATTTACAATGGTGTTTGTTCTTTACTGGTTGCCCTTTTCTTGTGGCAACAAGTCACACATCTTGCTGCTGTGATGGCACACTGTGGTATTTCACCCAATAGATATGAGAGTTTAACAAAATTGGATTTGTTTGCGAATTCTTTTTGGGTCTGTGTAATCTGAGGGAAATATGTGTCTCTAATATGTCTCTCTCTACCTCTCCCCCTCTTTCTCTCTTTCTCCCCCCCTCTCTCTCTCTCTCTCTCTCTCTTTCTATCTCTCTCCACACTGACAGCTGGTAAGTCCACTTCACTCCACACCGCAACACTTCAGCATGGAACCGGTTCTATGTATAGATGTCTCCCCGGCCTCGTGGCCTCGTCATTAGAAAGGCCTATCTCACGTCTCACTGCAGTCTTGTCTTGGTGGCTGTGACTAGGCCATCTCTCATTCATTCAATCTAGAATCCACAGTTCTATGCGGGCACCCCACTTCTGTTTTGGTAAAAAGCTGAGGGATGGGCTTGGAGAAACTAAACCATTCGTAAATACATAGACAGAGCTATGGATTCAAGGACTGACCGTCCACAATATCACCATTATAGTTGAAACCATGTTTTGAGGCGATACAGTTATTTACATTTACACTGATTACAAACATTTGGAGTAAAACAAGCTTCTATTTGGGGTTCTAACTGGGAGTCATTTACAAGTATAAGTTATATTCCTTAAAAACCAATGGGTTTACAGTATAACATAAATTTATACTTATTTTCTATCCTCTATGCATTCACCTAGCCTGGTCCAGATCTGTTTGTGCTGCAAAACCAACTCTTATGCTCGCTGTTATGCCAAGACAGCACAAACAGCTCTGGGACCAGGCTAGCATTACTCCCTATTGAGTCCATTAACGCTGCAATGCGCCAGCGTTATCTCCGGGGTGTTGTGTTCTGTGACGTGTCTGAGATCTAGTCGTCTTTCTGTTGACGAGACACTCTCTCCCTCCTTATCATATGTGATTCTTCCAAATGTCAAACTGTCCCCTGAGAGCTGTCCCTACAGTACGGGTGCAGGATGTTTTAATTGTGACATTTATGAGAAGTGAGGTAGAGGCAGGGCACCATTTGTGCGTTCCCTCCTAACTCCCCAGTTTAAGACAGTCCATCCAGAGGAGTTTGTTTAGCATTGAGAGAAAGCGGAATCACTCCGTTAATTTGTGGACAGGACTGGAGAATCGATCTGTCAGGTAGCACTTTTCTGAGCTGCAAATTGGTTTCCACAGAACAGAAGCCTGTTTGCATGGCTGGGAGTTGGTGTGTGTGTGTGTGTGTGTGCGCGAGGCCTACCTCCTCCACTCCACGGTGTTTTGTATTACTGTCCACCGAGCCTCTCTGACCCCAGACTGACATACAGACACAGAGGCCTCGATCCCTGAGCCGTTGCAGAAGCCCATATCAACACAATGCAATTACTGCCTATTCCCTTCAGTGTTACATTCTCTGTGTCCCAAATGGCACCCTTAGTCCCTACACAGTATATATACGGAATCGGGTTCCATTTGGGATGTAGTCATTGCTTCCCATAGGGAGTAGCTTCAACAGGAGAGTTAGCTTCAACAGGAGAGTTGGCTTCAACAGGAGAGTTAGCTTCAACGGGAGAGTTGGCTTCAACGGGAGAGTTGGCTTCAACGGGAGAGTTAGCTTCAACGGGAGAGTTGGCTTCAACGGGAGAGTTGGCTTCAACAGGAGAGTTAGCTTCAATGGTTGATGCTTTATTCTCTGTCTGGCGTTGCCATGACATTCTGGGTCTAAAAAAACAACATTCACTTGGTTCTGCTCCTCAGCTATTTACTGCCAGCTAAAAGTAGATGGTTCAGCGGGAGAGGCGGAGGTATCTGAATACAGAACAGAACACAAAAGAGGCAGAGATAGACACAAACACACACAGAGAGAGAGAGAGAGAGAGAGGCGCACACACACACAGAGGCGCATGCACACACACACACACACACCAACACACCAACTCAGAAGTGTCATTTCTGGGGGAGAGGATGTGAAAGTGTAGGGAGTATGTGTGTGTGTGTGTGTGGGCGTGTGTGTGTGTGTGCTTGCGCGCACGTGCGCGTGCCCGTGTGTGCGCGTGTGCGTGCGTGTGTGTGCGTGCGTGACCTTTGTTGTGTCTGTGAGGTGTGTTTTCTACCTCTGAAGAGGACGATGATTAATTTGTGTTATTTACATTACTGCTCCGAAGGGCCCTCTATTGGCCCTCTCTCTATATCTTAATAAAGGATAGCAGCTCAAGTGCCGCAGTGACACAGACAGAGAACTGGGTCGGTCGGAAGCATTCTCCTTGCTCTAGTAAACAGAAGTAATCCGTAGGCTTGTAAAGGTTCTGTGTTTTTATCATTCCCAGGTTGTCGTTAAGTTAGTTAATTACCTGCTCTTATTGGATGTGCACAGCCCACAAATCTGCAATAATACCTTGTTAAACCCAGCTGCTGATTTAATCCGCTTCTGTCTGCTTGCCTGTCTGCCTGCCTGCCTGCCTGCCTGTCTGTCTGTCTGTCTGTCTGTCTGTCTGTCTGCCTGCCATCCTGCCTGCCTGTCTGTCTGTCCCCACAGCCACCAGACAAACTGTTTATGAAACACCATAAAAAGCTGACATTGTTCAACCTGTTCCTGTCTTCCTCCTGCTAAGTGCTTTATTCTCTCACCTCCTGAGAGGAGAGAAACGGAGAGAGAGGGAGAGAGGGGGAGAGAGAGAGAGGTGTTTGAAAGGGAGAGAGGGAGACAGAGAGAGAGAGAGAGAGAGAGAGAGAGAGAGAGAGAGAGAGAGAGAGAGAGAGAGAGAGAGAGAGAGAGAGAGAGAGAGATAGGGGAGACAGATAGACACAGGTGTCTGAGAAGAGAGGAGGTGAAAGGAGAAGAGCAAGAGAGAGAGAGAGACAGAGAGAAAGATGGAGAGAGAGAGAGAGACAGAGAGAGAGAGAGAGAGAGAGAGAGAGAGAGAGAGAGAGAGAGAGAGAGAGAGAGAGAGAGAGAGAGAGAGAGAGAGAGATAGGGGAGACGGAAAGACACAGGTGTTTGAGAGGAGAGGAGGTGAAAGGAGGAGAGATGCAGAGTTGTCCTAAAAGAGCACTTGAGCTTCACAGTAACACCACAGCTAATCCTCTGAGCGTCACCACACTGTCTGCATCCTAAGCACCCTGCTTTCAAATACAGACACCTCTCCCTAACTGTGCCTCTCTCCTTCCCTCCCTAGCTTACCATGCCTTTCTCCCTCCCCCGTCTCTCCCTATGTTTGCTTCTCCTTCCCAGTTCTCTCCCACTATCTCCCACCCCTACCTCTTTAAATGTTCCTCTCTCCTTCAATCCCTCCCCCTTTTCTCCCTCCTTTTCCCTATCCCTTCATTCATCCATACCTCTCTCTCTCTCCCTTCTCTGTACATGACCAGATAACCGACTGAATGCAGAAGTCAGGGCTTTAATGTTCTTCAGTACAATCATGATCAACATCCACTTTTTTTAGGTCTTCATGGACACGTCAGATGTTCATCATGGACTCAAGGACAATTCCACAGCACGGCATTATCATAAAAAGAGTCTCTGATTTACGTAGTTCCGTCTGAGGAGCTGCCCGTAGCCTAAATGAGTTATGGGTCATTTTCTACAAATAGCAACAAAACAGTAGCACTTTCTGTCCGTATTAAAAGGGTGCTTTATTTTCCACCAAAAAAAGCAGTACGGCTATTAGGCCTTTCCACCAAGGCAGTACGGCTATTAGGCCTAAAGCTGGTCTATCATCCTAAAGTGTGTGTGTGTATTTGTGTGTGTGTTTGTGTGTGACTAGGCCTACAGCTGTTATCTAGGGCTATCATCATAACTTACCCTCCGTGTAATGGTACGAGCTACTAATGGGGCTAACCTGTTAGTGTTCAAACTGGTTGACTGCAGTGATTAACACATAAAGCCCTCTAAGGACGATTAGCCTGCCTGAAAGCAGGTGATTACACCAGATATGGACTATAATGTATAACCCTAAATAACAATTGATTCACTACTACCGTAGAGACTGAGAGGAAACATGCATGTTGTTGTTAGTTGCTGCTAGTGTTTAGGCTGTGATCTCATGAAGAGACATTTAAATAAAAAGTACTGATTGGAATGAGCATTTTAATTTAAATAATGTGCCAATGATAGACAACTTGTGGTGCGGTGCTAGAAAAGGCAATGCCATGGCCGTGGGTTACATTTTCAAAGATATCACATTAACAAGAATGTATGGCCTCCCACTGTAGCACTGCACTGTATGTGGCTTTGGATACAAGTGCCTGTTAATTGGCATAATTATATTAGATACAGTAGTTAAATACAGTAGATAGATGGTTAGAGATTAGATACAGTAGTTAAATACAGTAGATAGATGGTTAGATAAGATACGGGTAGTTAAATATAGTAGATAGATGATTAGATAGATGAGATACAGTAGTTAAATACAGTAGATAGACGGTTAGATTAGATACAGTAGATAAATACAGTAGACAGATGGTTAGATTAGAGACAGTAGTTAAATACTGTAGATAGATGGTTAGATTACATACAATAGATAGATGGTTAGATTAGATACAGTAGATAGATGGTTAGATTAGATACAGTAGATAATTACAGAAGATAGATGGTTAGATTAGTTACAGTACTTAAATACAGTAGATAGATGGTTAGATTAGTTACAGTACTTAAATACAGTAGATAGATGGTTAGATTAGTTACAGTACTTAAATACAGTAGATAGATGGTTAGATTAGTTACAGTACTTAAATACAGTAGATAGATGGTTAGAATAGAAACAGTAGATAGATGGTTAGATAAGATACGGTAGTTAAATATAGTAGATAGATGGTTAGATTACATACAATAGATAGATGGTTAGATTAGATACAGTAGATAGATGGTTAGATTAGATACAGTAGATAAATACAGTAGATACATGATTAGATAGATTAGATACAGTAGTCAAATACAGTAGATAGATGGTTAGATTAGATACAGTAGTCAAATACAGTAGATAGATGGTTAGATTAGATACAGTAGTTAAATACAATAGATAGATGGTTAGATTAGATACGGTTGTTAAATACAGTAGATAGATGGTTAGATTTGTTACAGTAGTTACATAAAGTAGATAGATGGTTAGATATATTAAATACAGTAGTTAAATACAATAGGTAGATGGTTAAATTAGATACAGTAGTTAAATACAGTAGATAAGATATGGTAGTTAAATACAGTAGAGAGATGGTTAGATGGATTATATACAGTAGTTAAATACAGTAGAGAGATGGTTAGATAAGATACGGTAGTTAATTACAGTAGATTGATGGTAAAATAGATTAGATACAATAGTTACATACAGCAGGTAGATGGTTAGATTAGATACAGGAGTTTGATACAGTAGATAGTTAGATAAGATACTGTAGTTAAATAGAGTAAACAGACTGTTAGATAGATTAGTTACTGTAGTTAAAAACAGTAGATAGATGTTTAGATTAGTTACAGTAGTTTAATGCGGTAGATAGATGGTTAGAAAAGATACGGTAGTTAAATACAGTAGATAGATGATTAGATAGATTAGATACAGTAGTTAAATACAGTAGATAGACGGTTAGATTAGATACAGTAGTTAAATACAGTGGATAGATGGTTAGATTAGATACAGTAGTTAAATACAGTAGATAGATGGTTAGATTAGATACAGTAGTTAAATACAGTGGATAGATGGTTAGATTAGATACAGTAGTTAAATACAGTAGATAGATGATTAGATAGATTAGATACAGTAGTTAAATACAGTAGATAGACGGTTCGATTAGATACAGTAGTTAAATACAGTGGATAGATGGTTAGATTAGATACAGTAGTTAAATACAGTGGATAGATGGTTAGATTAGATACAGTAGTTAAATACAGTAGATAGATGGTTAGATTAGATACAGTAGTTAAATACAGTAGATGGATGGTTAGATTAGATACAGTAGTTAAATACAGTGGATAGATGGTTAGATTAGATACAGTAGATAGATGGTTAGATTAGATACAGTAGATAGATGGTTAGATTAGATACAATGGATAAATGTTTGGTTAGATTAGATACAGTAGCTAAATAAAGTAGATGGATTGTTAGATAGACTGTATACAGTAGTTAAATACAGTAGATAGATATTAAAATAGATTAGATACAGTAGTTAAATACAGTAGATAGATGGTTAGATTAGATTCAGTAGTTAAATACAGTAGATAGATGGTTAGATTAGATTCAGTAGTTAAATACAGTAGATAGATGGTTAGATTAGATACAGTAGTTAAATACAGTAGTTAGATGGTTAGATAGATTAGATTCAGTAGTTACATACAATAGATTGATGGTTAGATTAGATACAGTAGGTAAATACAGTAGATAGATTGTTAGATATATTATATACAGTAGTTATGTACAATAGGTAGATGATTAGATAGATTAGATACAATAGTTAAATACTCTTGATAGATGGTCAGATTAGATGCAGTAGTTAAATACAGTAGATAGATGGTTAGATTAGATACAGTAGTGAAATACAGTAGATAGATGGTTAGATTAGATACAGTTGTTAAATACAGTAGATAGATGGTTAGATTACAAACAGTAGTTAAATAAAGTAGATGGATGGTTAGATTAGATACAGTAGATAGATGGTTAGATTAGATACAGTAGTTATATACAGTAGATAGATGGTTAGATTGGATACAGTAGTTAAATACAGTAGATATATAGTTAGATAGATTAGATACAATAGTTAAACACAGTAGATAGTTGGTTAGATTAGATATAGTAGTTAAATGCATTATGTAGATGGTTAGATAGATTAGATACAGTAGATAGATGTTTAGATTAGTTACAGTAGTTAAATACAGTAGAGAGATGGTTAGATAAGATACGGTAGTTAAATACAGTAGATTGATGGTCAGATAGATTAGTTACAGTAGTTACATCAAGTAGTAGGTGGTTAGAGAGAATTATATGCAGTTATTAAATTCAATAGATAGATGGTTAGATAGATTAGTTACACTTGTTAGATACAGGTGATAGATGGTTAAATTAGATACAGCAGTTAAATATAGCAGATTGATGGTTAGATTAGATACAGTAGTTAACTACAGTAGATGGTTAGATTAGATACGATAGTTAAATACACTAGATATCTTGTTAGATTAGATAGAGTAGTTAAATACAGTACATAGATGGTTAAATAAATGAGTTACAGAAGTTAAATACAGTAGATAGATGGTTAGATAGATTAGATACAGTAGTTAAATACAGTAGATAAATGGTTAGATAGATTAGATACAGTAGTTAAATACAGTAGATAAATGGTTAGATAGATTAGATACAGTAGTTAAATACAGTAGATAAATGGTTAGATAGATTAGATACAGTAGTTAAATACAGTAGATAAATGGTTAGATAGATTAGATACAGTAGTTAAATACAGTAGATAAATGGTTAGATAGATTAGTTACAGTAGGTAAATACAGTAGATAAATGGTTAGATAGATTAGATACAGTAGTTAAAAACACCAGATAGATTGTTAGATTAGTTACTGTAGTTACATAAAGTAGATAGATGGTGAGATTAGATACAGTAGTTAAATACAGTAGATAGATGGTTAGATTAGATACAGTAGTTAAATACAGTAGATAGATGGTTAGATTAGATACAGTGGATAGATGGTTAGATTAGATACAGTAGTTAAATACAGTAGATAGATGGTGAGATTAGATACAGTAGTTAAATACAGTAGATAGATGGTTAGATTAGATACAGTAGTTAAATACAGTAGATAGATGGTTAGATTAGATACAGTAGTTAAATACAGTAGATAGATGGTTAGATTAGATACAGTGGATAGATGGTTAGATTAGATACAGTAGTTAAATACAGTAGATAGATTGTTAGATTAGATACAGTATATAGATGGTTAGATTAGATACAGTAGTTAAATACAGTAGATAGATGGTTAGATTGGATACAGTAGTTAAATACAGTAGATAGATGGTTAGATAGATTAGATTCAGTAGTTATCTAATACAATAGGCAGATAGTTAGACTACTTCCGGCGCCGACAGAGATGGCAGCCTCGCTTCACGTTCTCAGGAAACTATGCAGTATTTTGTTTTTTTTATGTATTACTTCTTACATTGTTACCCCGGGAAATATTAAGTTTTATTACATACAATTGGGAGGAACTATTGGATATAAGAGCAACGTCAACTTACCAACATTACGACCAACAGTGCACCTCTCCCGAGTATTTTACTTGCCAATGTCCAGTCTCTGGACAACAAGGTGGATGAAATACGAGCAAGAATTGGCTTCCAGAGAGACATCGGTTGACTGCAACGTTCTTTGCTTCATGGAAACATGGCTCACTCAGGACACGTTATCTGAGTCGGTACAGCCACATGGTTTCTCCACTTATCGCGCCGACAGAAACAAACATCTATCTGGTAAGAAGAAGGGCGGGGGTGTGTGTCTTATGATTAATGAGACGTGGTGTGATCATAAAAACATACAGGAACTCAAGTCCTTTGCTCACCTGACATAGAATTCCTTACAATCAAATGCCCACCGCATTATCTACCAAGAGAATTCTCCTTGATTATAATCACAGCCGTGTACATCCCCCCTCAAGCTGACACATCGACGGCACTGAAAGAAATCCATTGGACTCTATGTAAACTGGAAACCACATATCCTGAGGCTGCATTTATTGTGGCTAGGGATTTTAATAAGGCTAATTTGAAAACAAGGCTCCCTAAATTTTATCAGCATATCGAATGTGCCACCCGGGCTGGTAAAATCCTTGATCATTGTTATTCTAACTTCCGTGATGCATACAAGGCTATTCTCCGCCCTCCTTTCGGCAAGTCTGACCATGGCTCCATTTTGTTGCTCCCAGCCTACAGACAGAAACTAAAACAAGAAACACCAGTGCTCAGGTCTGTTCAACGCTGGTCCGACCAATCTGATTCCACGCTGCAAGATTGCTTCGAGCACGTGGACTGGTATATGTTCCGGATTGTGTTGGACAACAACATTGATGTATACGCTGATTCGGTGAGTGAGTTTATTAGCAAGTGCATTGGTGATGTTGTACCCATAGCAAATATTAAAACCTTCCCCAACCAGAAACCGTATTTTGGTTGCAGCATTCGGGCAAAACTGAAAGCGAGAACCACTGCTTTTAAACAGGGTAAGGCGACCGGAAACATGACTGAATACAAACAGTGTAGCTATTCCCTCCGCAAGGCAATCAAACAAGCTACGCGTCAATATAGAGACAAAGTAGAGTCACAATTCAATGGCTCAGACACGAGAGGAATGTGGCAGGGTCTACAGTCAATCACGGACTACAAGAAGAAAACCAGCCCCGTCGCGGACCACGATGTCCTGCTCCCAGACAAACTAAACAACTTCTTTGCTCGCTTTGAGGACAATACAGTGCCACCGACACGGCCGCTACCAAAACCTGCGGACTCACCTTCACCGCAGCCAACGTGAGTAAAACATTTAAATATGTTAACCCTCGCAAGGTTGCTGGCCCAGATGGCATCCCTGGTCGTGTCCTCAGAGCATGCGTAGACCAGCTGGCTGGTGTGTTTACAGACATATTTAATCAGTCCCTATCCCAGTCGGCTATTCCCACATGCTAAGGTAACTGAGCTAAATGACTATCGCCCCGTAGCACTCACTTCCGTCATCATGAAGTGCTTTGAGAGACTAGTCAAGGATCATATCACCTCCATCCTGCCAGACACCCTGGACCCACTCCAATTTGCTTACCGTCCCAATAGGTCCACAGACGACGCAATCGCAATCACACTGCATACTGCCCTAACCCATCTGGACAAGAGGAATACCTATGTAAGAATGCTGTTCATCGACTACAGCTCAGCATTTAACACCATAGTACCCTCCAAGCTCGTCATTAAGCTCGAGACCCTAGGTCTTGACCCAGCCCTGTGCAACTGGGTCCTGGACTTCCTGACGGTTCGGCCCCAAGTGGTGAGGGTAGGAAACAACATCTCCACCCCGCTGATCCTCAACACTGTGGCCCCACAAGGGTGCGTTGCACTTGATTACCAACAACGACGAGACGGCCTACAGGGAGGAGGTGAGGGCCCTCGTAATGTGGTGTCAGGAAAATAACCTCTCACTCAACCTCAACAAAACAAAGGAGATGATCGTGGACTTCAGGAAACAGGAGAGGGAGCACCCCCCTATCCACATCGACGGGACAGTAGTGGAGAAGGTGGAAAGTTTTAAGTTCCTCGGCGTACACATCACGGACAAAATGAAATGGTCCACCCACACAGACAGCGTGGTGAAGAAGGCACAACAGCCCCTCTTCAACCTCAGGAGGCTGAAGAAATTCGGCTTATCACCAAAAACACTCACAAACTTCTACAGATTCACTATCGAGAGCATCCTGTCGGGCTGTATCACCGCCTGGTACGGCAACTGCTCCGCCCACAACCGTAAGTCTCTCCAGAAGGTAGTGAGGACTGCACAACGCATCACGGGGGGTAAACTACCTGCCCTCCAGGACACCTACACCACCCGATGTCACAGGAAGGCCAAAAAGATCATTGTGGACAACAACCATCCGAGCCACTGCCTGTTCACCCCGCTATCATCCAGAAGGCGAGGTCAGTACAGGTGCATCAAAGCTGGGACCGAGAGACTGAAAAACAGCTTGTATCTCAAGGCCATCAGACTGTTAAACAGCCATCACTAACATTGAGTGGCTGCTGCCAACACTTACTTAAATCTATAGCCACTTTAAATAACAGGAATTAGATGCAAGAAATATATCACTAGCCACTTTAAACAATTTTGTATGTAATGTTTACATGTCCGACATTACTCATATCAAATGTATACACTGTACTCTAAACCATCTACTGAATCTTGCCTATGCCGTTCGGCCATCGACTCAAATCTCTAGCCACTTTAATAATTATAATTGGATTAAATAAATGTATCACTAGCCACTTTAAACAATGCCATTTATATAATGTTTACATATCCTACATTACTCATCTCATATGTATATACTGTACTCCATACCATCTACTGCATCTTGCCTACGCCGGTCAGCCATCGCTCATCCATATACACTGCTCAAAAAAATAAAGGGAACACTAAAATAACACATCATAGATCTGAATGAATGAAATAATCTTATTAAATACTTTTTTCTTTACATAGTTGAATGTGCTGACAACAAAATCACACAAAAATTATCAATGGAAATCAAATTTATCAACCCATGGAGGTCTGGATTTGGAGTCACACTCAAAATTAAAGTGGAAAACCACACTACAGGCTGATCCAACTTTGATGTAATGTCCTTAAAACAAGTCAAAATGAGGCTCAGTAGTGTGTGTGGCCTCCACGTGCCTGAATGACCTCCCTACAACGCCTGGGCATGCTCCTGATGAGGTGGCGGATGGTCTCCTGAGGGATCTCCTCCCAGACCTGGACTAAAGCATCCGCCAACTCCTGGACAGTCTGTGGTGCAACGTGGCGTTGGTGGATGGAGCGAGACATGATGTCCCAGATGTGCTCAATTGGATTCAGGTCTGGGGAACGGGCGGGCCAGTCCTTAGCATCAATGCCTTCCTCTTGCAGGAACTGCTGACACACTCCAGCCACATGAGGTCTAGCATTGTCTTGCATTAGGAGGAACCCAGGGCCAACCGCACCAGCATATGGTCTCACAAGGGGCCTGAGGATCTCATCTCGGTACCTAATGGCAGTCAGGCTACCTCTGGCGAGCACATGGAGGGCTGTGCGGCCCCCCCAAAGAAATGCCACCCCACACCATGACTGACCCACCGCCAAACCGGTCATGCTGGAGGATGTTGCAGGCAGCAGAACGTTCTCCACGGCGTCTCCAGACTTTGTCACGTCTGTCACGTGCTCAGTGTGAACCTGCTTTCATCTGTGAAGAGCACAGGGCGCCAGTGGCGAATTTGCCAATCTTGGTGTTCTCTGGCAAATGCCAAACGTCCTGCACGGTGTTGGGCTGTAAGCAGAACCCCCCACCTGTGGACGTCGGGACCTCATACCACCCTCATGGAGTCTGTTTCTGACCGTTTGAGCAGACACATGCACATTTGTGGCCTGCTGGAGGTCATTTTGCAGGGCTCTGGCAGTGCTCCTCCTGCTCCTCCTTGCACAAAGGCGGAGGTAGCGGTCCTGCTGCTGGGTTGTTGCCCTCCCACGGCCTCCTCCACGTCTCCTGATGTACTGGCCTGTCTCCTGGTAGCGCCTCCATGCTCTGGACACTACGCTGACAGACACAGCAAACCTTCTTGCCACAGCTCGCATTGATGTGCCATCCTGGATGAGCTGCACTACCTGAGCCACTTGTGTGGGTTGTAGACTCCGTCTCATGCTACCACTAGAGTGAAAGCACCGCCAGCATTCAAAAGTGACCAAAACATCAGCCAGGAAGCATAGGAACTGAGAAGTGGTCTGTGGTCACCACCTTCAGAACCACTCCTTTATTGGGGGTGTCTTGCTAATTGCCTATAATTTCCACCTGTTGTCTATTCCATTTGCACAACAGCATGTGAAATTTATTGTCAATCAGTGTTGCTTCCTAAGTGGACAGTTTGATTTCACAGAAGTGTGATTGACTTGGAGTTACATTGTGTTGTTTAAGTATTCCCTTTATTTTTTTGAGCAGTGTATTTATACGTAGATACTCCAATTCATTCCTTTACTCTTGTGTGTATAAGGTAGTTGTTGTGAATTTGTTACTACTGCATGGTCGGAACTAGAAGCACAAGCATTTCGCTACACTCGCATTAACATCTGCTAACCATGTGTATGTGACAAATACAATTTGATTTGATTTGAGATTAGATACAGTAGTTAAATACTTTAGATAGATGGTTAGATTGGATACAGTAGTTAAATACAGTGGATAGATGGTTTGATTAGATACAGTAGTTAAATACATTAAATAGATGGTTAGATTAGATACAGTAGTTAAATACAGTAGATAGATGGTTAGATAGATTAGATACAGTAGTTAAATACATTAAATAGATGGTTAG
The DNA here is from genome assembly GCA_030435695.1 of Brachymystax lenok tsinlingensis. NCBI lineage: Eukaryota > Metazoa > Chordata > Actinopteri > Salmoniformes > Salmonidae > Brachymystax > Brachymystax lenok. The sequence continues at coordinate 49,254,465 of CM059818.1, forward strand.
ATTAGATACAGTAGTTAAATACAGTAGATAGATGGTTAGATTAGATACAGTAGTTAAATACAGTAGATGGATGGTTAGATAGATTAGATACAGTAGTTAAATACAGTAGATGGATGGTTAGATAGATTAGATACAGTAGCATTCCTGTTGTTTCCCGTTTGTCTATGACAGGGATGTGCAACTCAAGTCCTCGAGGGCCTGATTGGTGTTACACTTTTTCTCCATCCCTAGCAAACACAGCTGATTATTAATCAAATTGCATTCTAAACTGAAGATCATGATTAGTTAATTATAGGAGTGTCAGGTGTGTTAGCTGGGGCTGGGGCAAAAGTGTGACACCAATCAGGCTGGAACTGCCCACCCCGTGGTCTACAAGATAGATATAAGATCACTCTAAAAAAACCAGCTGACATATCTAGATCAGAATGATCAGGCTCAGGCTGGATCTCATACGTTTGTTTATTTTAGTCCCTTTTGTTTTACTTAACCATCCACTGGTGTCATTGTGGGCCTCAAGCTACTGTACACACAAAGACTGATTGTTCTTCTCTGACGTAGTTCCTGTCTCTGAAGAAGGGAGAATAGAAAAAAACCCACAATGTAACAAGATATCACATAAATAACTTTTTAATGTGACAGGTCTATTAATAATGACTTCGTAAACATTCATGGATAATTTTAAGCACACATTTGAGTAATTTAGCAGACGCTTGTATCCAATGCAACTTACAGTAGTGAGTGCGTACATTTTCATGCTGGTCCCCGTGTGGGAATCGAACCCGCAATCCTGGCGTTGCAAGCGACATGCTCTACCAACTGAGGCGCACGGGGCCTTCACACACACGCGCGTGCACGTGCATGCACACGCACACACACTCGAACACACTGGATTTTTGGGTCATTGTCAAGTGTCTGTATTGTTCTTCCTGGCATCGTATCATTGGTCAAAAGACTCAAGCCAATCAGATTGAATGTGTGTAAAGAGTCAGAGTACAGAATTGATGGTAACACTTTAGATATACAGTAGATGTTCATGAGTAGTTATTAACACTTATGTTGTGCATTATAGTGCATTATCCATAGCTCATAAGCACTAAATGTGCTTTTAATGCTTGATGAAGAGGATATTCACAGGTGTTACCGAATCATGATAATACTAGCTACTGTAAGTTACGCTTGATTTTTCATGGTTGAGAATGAGAAAGTTATCTGGCTAAACTTTCCCATTCATTTATTAATGACTGTATAATAGTACTCTTTACCATATTTGTACTCTGGCTGCAAGCAAGCAATAGGCATTCCACTTACTGAGTGGGTGACAAAAACGTTCAAATATTAATAAAATATTCCTTCAAAGTTTTTTTATTCCAACTTTAGACAACATGTCTGTGGCATAATCTTAATACGGATTGGATAATATTACAGCGAGGATATATTTCAGTGAGGAGATATCTGAATGAGCCCTGAGCTTAATCTAGAAATGTGATAGCCCCTGAATAGTGTTGGAAGGGTGTTTGTACTCTCCTATCTCTACTGCTAAGCTTTATAGTCTAAAACAGTTACAGTGTTGACCTCAAAATCAGATCTATCTGAATAACGTGATACTCAGGAAGTGTTTAAAGCAGGTTTATGCTCCCATCTCAACACTCATCTTTAGTAATTTAGCAGATGCAAGGTGAGACAATCACATATCACAGTCTTATTAATAAGGGTCTACAGTCAATCACGGACTACAAAAAGAAACCTATCCCTGTCGCGGACCACGATGTCCTGCTCCCAGACAAACTAAACAACTTCTTTGCTCGCTTTGAGGACAGTACATTGCCACCAACACGGCCCGCTACCAAAACCTGCGGGCTCACCTTCACCGCAGCCAACGTGAGTAAAACATTTAAGCGTGTTAACCCTCGCAAGGCTGCCGGCTCAGATGGCATCCCTGGCCGTGTCCTCAGAGCATGCGCAGACCAGCTGGCCGGTGTGTTTACAGACATATTTAATCAATTCTTATCCCAGTCTGCTGTTCCCACATGCTTCAAGAGGGACACCATTGTTCCTGTTCCCAAGAAAGCTAAGGTAACTGAGCTAAATGACTATCGCTCTGTAGCACTCACTTCCGTCATCATGAAGTGCTTTGAGAGACTAGTCAAGGATCATATCACCTCCATCCTGCCAGACACCCTAGACCCACTCCAATTTGCTTACCGTCCCAATAGGTCCACAGACGACGCAATCGCAATCACACTGCACACTGCCCTAACCCATCTGGACAAGAGGAATACCTATGTAAAAATGCTGTTCATTGACTACAGCTCAGCATTTAAAACCATAGTACCCTCCAAACTCGTCATTAATCTCGAGACCCTAGGTCTTGACCCAGCCCTGTGCAACTGGGTCCTGGACTTCCTGACGGGCCGGCCCCAGGTGGTGAGGGTAGGAAACAACATCTCCACCCCGCCGATCCTCAACACTGTGGTCCCACAAGGGTGCGTTCTCAGCCCTCTCCTGTACTCCCTGTTCAACCATGACTGCGTGGCCAAGCACGCCTCCAACTCAATCATCAAGTTTGCTGACGACACTACAGTGGTAGGCTTGATTACCAATAACGACGAGACGGCCTACAGGGAGGAGGTGAGGGCCCTCGGAGTGTGGTGTCAGGAAAATAACCTCTCACTCAACATCAACAAAACTAAGGAGATGTTCGTGGACTTCAGGAAACAGCAGAGGGAGCACCCCCCTATCCACATCGACGGGACAGTAGTGGAGAAGGTGGAAAGTTTTAAGTTCCTCGGCGTACACATCATGGACAAACTGAAATGGTCCACCCACACAGACAGCATGGTGAAGAAGGCGCAACAGCGCCTTTTCAACCTCAAGAGGCTGAAGAAATTCGGCTTGTCACCAAAAACACTCACAAACTTCTACAGATGCACTATCGAGAGCATCCTGTCGGGCTGTATCACTGCCTGGTACCGCAACTGCTCCGCCCACAACCGTAAGGCTCTCCAGAGGGTAGTGAGGTCTGCACAACGCATCACGGGGGTAAACTACCTGCCCTCCAGGACACCTACACCACCCGATGTCACAGGAAGGCCAAAAAGATCATCAAGGACAACAACCACCCGAGCCACTGCCTGTTTACCCCGCTATCATCCAGAAGGCGAGGTCAGTACAGGTGCATCAAAGCTGGGATCTAAAAACAGCTTGTATCTCAAGGCCATCAGACTGTTAAACAGCCACCACTAACATTGAGTGGCTGCTGCCAACATACTGACTTAAATCTCTAGCCACTTTAAATAATAGAAAATTGGATGTAATAAATGTATCACTAGCCACTTTAAACAATTTTGTATATAATGTTTACATATCCAACATTACTCATATCAAATGTATACACTGTACTCTATACCATCTACTGCATCTTGCCTATGACAGTCAGCCATCGCTCATCCATATATTTATATGTACATACTCATATTCATTCCTTTACTCTTGTGTGTATAAGGTAGTTGTTGTGAATTTGTTAGATTACTTGTTAGATACTACTGCACGGTCAGAACTAGAAGCAGAAGCATTTCGCTACACTCGCATTAACATCTGCTAACCATGTGTATGTGACAAATATAATTTGATTTGATTTTACATTTTTCTATATAAAGCAGCTGTCAAGAAAAGTCAGTGCTAGTTCCCCCTGGGCGCCGAAGACGTGCATGTCGATTAAGCCCCAGAGGGGTTGGGTTAAATGTGGAAGACACATTTCAGTTGAAGGCATTCAGTTGTACAACTGACTAGGTATGCCACCTTTCCCTTAGTATGAAAATACAAGTGATAGTGCTAGAAAGTTACGGAAAACAGAAGAGTGTACTTCAAGCTTCAGGACAGGTGAATATCTGACTGCGTTTGAGCCTAAAACCCTCTTTAGCTTTGACCTCAAGCTCAAGATCTTTCTAAGATCTAGCTTATTATGGTAATACTCACAAAATTGTTGAAGGCAGTTTTACGCTCGTATCGCGTCTCTACCTCAAGCTTTATGTGAATATCTTTCTGTAGCCTGACAGAAGACGCTGGAAATGTGTCATCAATACAGTATGTCAGAATATGTCAGAATGTTGACATTTAACCTCAGACTGCAGTGTTTTAAATCTTAATTATTTTTGCAAAACACTATATATCCATTGTTTAACTGTAATGGAACATTTGTGTCCTGTATATTCGACTGGTATATGTGGTTGTCTCAACTAGCTATCTCAAGATGAATGCACTTACTGTAAGTCCCTCTGGATAAGATCATCTGCTACGTGACTAAAATGTTAAATGTAAGTGTTTTATATTAAGATCTTATACAAGTACCTGGGAGTTTTGGTTATGGCTAGACAGTCCACTGTCCTTTTCTCAGCACATATCCAAGCTGCAGGCTAAAGTTACATCTAGATGTTGGTTTCATCCATCTTAATCGCTCCTCTTTCACCCCAGCTGCAGATGACCATCCTACACATGCTAGATTATGGAAACGTAATTTATAGATCGGCAGGTGAGGGTGCTTTCGAGCGGCTAGATGTTCTTTACCATTCGGCCATCAGATTTGCCCTTCAATGTTCCTTATAGGACACATCACTGCACTCTATACCCCTCTGTAAATTAGGCATCTCTGTATACCTGTTGCAAGACCCACAGGTTGATGCTTATTTATAAAACCCTCTTAGGCTTCACTCCCCCCTATCTGAGATATCTACTGTTGTGATGTGTGTTTCGTCCTACATTTACATGTTTGATCCCAGCCCCCATCCCCACAAGAGGCCACCTCAAGATCAATTAAGAATTTGATCTTAATTGACTTGCCTAGTAATATATATATAATAATTGTCTCTCTTAGATTTTAAACAAATACAGTCCATGTCTGTCATTAAACAACACCATGCCATGATTAGATAGTTAAAAAAAATGGCAAAATGTGTAGAATTACATGAAATTAGCTTTAAACTACAAAAATGTCGCTCCACCCTATTGCAAAATGTGTAAAATTGCAGGAAGATTTGCTGTCAAACGACACATTTTTTCACTCCGCCCCATGGCAAAATGAGTAGAATTGCAAAAAACTTGCTTTAAAACTGCAACATTTTCTCTACGCCCCCAAAATGTGTAGAATTGCAGTAAAATGGACTCTAAAACAAACAAAAAAAATCTTGCTGCCGTTGAGAGGGGGGCAACTTAAATGTTTTGTTTAGGGCTCCCAAAAGGATAGGGCCGGCTCTGCTGCCCAGATTCATTATAGGAACAACTAGTTGAACAGCCGATGAGCAGAGAACTGCAGCTACTCAGTCACATTAATAACTGATGTTAACAAAGCACAGCCTGCTTTGCTTTGAAATTCAAATATTTTTTGAGGGAGCTCATTTTGACATTCATTAAGGCTGGCTTGAGGATCATTACTATATAGCCCAGGAATGATCAGAGCATGGCCCTTTCCTTCCCTCAGCCCTCAGCTGACTATCTTTCTGTCATTAGACACAGTGTCAGATCTGTGTGTGTGCGTGTGTGTGTGCGTGCGTGCGTGTGTGTGTGTGTGGCATCATGGACAGAAGCATAGAGACTTATCTGTTCAGCTGTAAAAAGATCTCAAGACGGTGTGGAGGGATATCAACGATCTCAGAGTAATTAAGACACATGAGAAAGAAGGCCCCTTTGCACACATTACCCCCGAGATGAGCGGATTAAATTGAATGTGAAAAAAATGTTTAAAGAGAAGACTTTGATTAATTGCTAAACTCTCAACGGACAGTCAAGCACCTTCTTTTTAATTGAACTGCCACAGAGAGATAGAGGGTGTTTGTTTCCCAAATGGCACCCTATTCCCTTTATAGTGCACTACTTTTGACCAGGGTCCTATTAGCACTGGTCAAAAGTAGTGTACTTTATAGGGAATAGGGTGCCGTTTGGAACGCATTCCCGAGGCAGCTTCACTGTGGTTGATGACCTCCTCCACCTCCGTCTGTAATGGGGGGAGATATCCTGTTATTCTTCCGTTCGGAGGAAAACCATTCATCTAACAATCTCTCATCTCTCATGTGTTGTGGAGGGTCTCTCTCTCTCTCTCTCTCTCTGAGACAGAAGTACATCATTTGCTACATCTAACTGCTTGTTGTAAAGATTTTCTGGTTAAGTGTAACAGGAATAAGTTGAGAATTACGGTTCTGAATCACACACTTGATTTTCCCCTTACGAAAAATGTATTAACGCACACAAAAAAATGTCCATTAATTATAATCCACATAATTCATATTTCCTGTTGATGCAGGATTATTTTACTGCTGTAGCAAACTGGCTCAAATGAAGATCCTACATCTATAAGGTAACCTCTTCCACTTTGTCTGGTCATTTAGAGATTCGTTTTCACCACATAACCTCCATTCAGTGTAGAACAAAGGACAGCCCAGCCCCAGTCACTGTGCACGTCATCTGTAAATAGGACTGATAGCCTGCCCTACAGCCTCTCCTGGTTACAGTCTGATGGGGCTAGACCTTTACAACCAGAGCTTTTCATTCTATAGATCCTTGACATAGTCTTAATGCATTAAGTTCTGTTCAATGCTGTCTTGAAATGGCCTCAGGAGGACAGAGAGAGGGGAGAGGTGTGATGATGAGATAGAGAGAGAGCGAGGGACCAAGGGAAAGAGAGAGTGAGACATGAAAGAGAGATGGGGAGTGTGAGAGTGAAAGAGGGATTGACGGAGAGAATGGGTGAGAGATAAGATAAAAATAAATAGGGAGAGATGAGAGAGAGGGAGAGGAAGGAGCAAGAGAGAGATAGAGATGAGAGAGAGGGATAGATGAGAGAGAGGGAGAGGGAGAGGAAGGAGAAAAGGAGGGAGAGATGAGAGAGAGGAAGAGGAAGGGGAAGGAGAAAGAGAGAGGGAGGGAGAGATGAGAGGGGGGGAGCAAGGGAGGGATTGAGAGGAGAAGAGAGGAGAGAGGAAAGAGAGAGAAATAGAGTGATGATGGGAGAGAAAGAGTGAGAAAAGAGAGTAGAAGGGAGCGAGCGGCTACACACGGAGAAAGAGCCTCAGGATGATGCTTCTCACTGAACAAACAATAGGAGTTTCACAGAGGAAAGAGGAAAGACTGTATATTTGATCTGCCCACAGCAAATCATAATACATTCACTTGTCCTTTGTTTTTATCTGCTGCATTCTATCGGGATGCTTTATAAAGGGTTTTGAGGTTATAACCTGATCTGCTGTTTCCTCCCTCTTTCTCTCTGGACCTCCTGGTCGATGGTAAAATTTGTGTGTGAGAGAGAGTTTGTTTGTTATATACAGTTTGTTTGTCTTAGGTGTCTCTTTAAGGTGTGTTGTGTTGTCTCTCTTGTTGTGATGTGTGTTTTGTCCTATATTTATAATGTATTATTATTATTTATTTATCCCAGGCCCCCAGGAGGCCTTTTGCCTTTTGGTAGGCCGTCATTGTAAATAAGAATTTGTTCTTAGCTGACTTGCCTAGTTAAATAAAGATTAAATAAAAATAACAAATAAATGTTTCTGTCTGTCTGTTTGTTTGTGTTTCTGAGTCTGTCTGTCTGTCAGTCTCTCTCTCTCTTATTTCAATTAAATTCAATTCAAGGGGCTTTATTGGCATGGGAAACACATGTTAACATTGCCAAAGCAAGTGAAGTAGATAATATACAAAAGTTAAATAAACAATAAAATGAACAGTAAACACTCACAGAAGTTCCAAAAGAATAAAGAAATTACAAATGTCATATTATGTCTATATACAGTGTTGCAACGATGTGCAAATGGTTAAAGTACAAAAGGGAAAATAAATAAATATAAATATGGGTTGTATTTACAATGGTGTTTGTTCTTCACTGGTTGCCTTTTTTTGTGGCAACAGGTCACAAATATTGCTGCTGTGATGGCACACTGTGGTATTTCACCCAGTAGACATAGTTTATCAAAATCGGGTTTGTTTTCAAATTCTTTGTGGATCTGTGTAATCTGAGGGAAATATGTGTCTCTAATATGGTCATACATTGGGCAGGAGGTTAGGAAGTGCAGCTCAGTTTCCACCTCATTTTGTGGGCAGTGTGCACATAGCCTGTCTTCTCTTGAGAGCCAGGTCTGCCTACGGCGGCCTTTCTCAATAGCAAGGCTATGCTCACTGAGTCTGTACATAGTCAAAGCTTTCCTTAAGTTTGGGTCATTTACAGTGGTCAGGTATTCCGCCACTGTGTACTCTCTGTTTAGGGCCAAACAGCATTCGAGTTTGCACTGTTTTTTGGTGAATTCTTTCCAATGTGTTAAGTAATTATCTTTTTTGTTTTCTCAGGATTTGGTTGGGTCTAATTGTGTTGCTGTCCTGGGGCTCTGTGGGGTGTGTTTGTGAACAGAGCCCCAGGACCAGCTTGTTTAGGGGACTCTTCTCCAGGTTCATCTCTCTGTAGGTGATGGCTTTGTTATCAAAGGTTTGTGAATCCCTTTCATTTTAGGTGGTTGTAGAATGTAACGGCTATTTCCTGGATTTTGATCATTAGCGGGTATCGGCCTAATTCTGCTCTGCATGCATTATTTGGTGTTTAACGCTGTACACGGAGGATATGTTTTGCAGAATTCTGCATGCAGAGTCTCAATTTGGTGTTTGTCCCATTTTGTGAATTCTTGGTTGGTGAGCGGACCCCAGACCTCACAACCATAAAGGGCAATGGGTTCTATAACTGATTCAAGTATTTTTAGCCAGATCCTAATTGGTATGTTGAAATATATGTTCCTTTTGAAGGCATAGAAAGCCCTTCTTGCCTTGTCTCTCACATCGTTCACAGCTTTGTGGAAGTTACCTGTGGCGCTGATGTTTAGGCCGAGGTATGTATCGTTTTTTTCTGTGCTCTAGGCAACGGTGTCTAGATGAAATTTGTATTTGTGGTCCTGGTGACTGGACCTTTTTTGGAACACCATTATTTTGGTCTTACTGAGATTTACTGTCAGGGCCCAGGTCTGACAGGTCTGGCAGATTCTGTGCAGAAGGTCTAGGTGCTGCTGTAGGTCCTCCTTGGTTGGTACCAGAAGCACCAGATCATCAGCAAACAGTAGACATTTGACTTCAGATTCTAGTAGGGTGCTGCAGACTGTTCTAGTGCCCTTGCCAATTCGTTGATATATATGTTGAAGAAGGTGGGGCATAAGCTGCATCCATGTCTCACCCCACGGCCCTGTGGGAAGAAATATGTGTGTTTTTAGGGTTGGAGTCACAGTCGCTGGGGGGTGGCCTCTACACAGCCATCTGGCCTCAGAGAACAGAGGACACATGGTGGGAAAGCAAATGTCACTGCCCAGTCCGTCAGGGCCGAGCCAAGACCAGACCAAATGATGTCACATAACAGGAAGCCCACACCACTCCGCAGAATCCCAACACCACAGATCACAACCAATCACCATTGTTCCTGAGACTTCCTGCCAAGTTGTCATTGGTTCCAAGCCAGACAAATGGCGTCACAGAAGCCAACACCACCACACCACACAACACAACACAACCCCCCCCTTTCTTAATTTGAGATCTGAATATCCTTTGGTAATTGTATTGGATGTTTGACAGGGCGGTTAGAAGTGGAGAACAGACAATGGAGGAAGCACAGGTAGGGTAGGCACATGCCGTCTCCGGGGGGGCAACTGTGGGCATGACATGGAATCTCAATAAATCACCAATAATTGGCATTGCCACTGATTCTTTGAGTCCAGTTCAGTTCTCCTTAAAGGGGGCTGGAAGGATTATCTGAGGGAGGATAAGGAGACGGTTCCAAGAAACTCCCTGTCACAGATGGCCTGGAAGACTTGGGGATGTTTGAGTGTGTGTGTGTGTGTGTGTGTGTGTGTGTGTGTGTGTGTGTGTGTGTGTGTGTGTGTGTGTGTGTGTGTGTGTGTGTGTGTGTGTCTGTTATGCGGTCCTTGCCAGACTTGGGGATGTTTGTGAACTATTCCAAAGGGCATTGAAAATGTGCCTTCATATAAATAGTTGGGACAGATTCATTTGAAGCTAAATGTATTTTAGTTGGTGACATTTAAGAGTCAATCAACCGAGGGATAAAACCAAATAGAGCGATGTTGTGTTAGGAGCTGCTGAGTGTGATCACACAACGAAGCCCAGTGGATGTTTCATTTTTAACCACCAGTGTTGTGATCACACAACGAAGCCCAGTGGATGTTTCATTTTTAACCACCAGTGTTGTGATCACACAACGAAGCCCAGTGGATGTTTCATTTTTCACCACCAGTGTTGTGATCACACAACGAAGCCCAGTGGATGTTTCATTTTTAACCACCAGTGTTGTGATCACACAACGAAGCCCAGTGGATGTTTAATTTTTCACCACCAGTGTTGTGATCACACAACGAAGCCCAGTGGATGTTTAATTTTTAACCACCAGTGTTGTGATCACACAACGAAGCCCAGTGGATGTTTCATTTTTAACCACCAGTGTTGTGATCACGTTTTACAGAGAAAGAAAAAGAGGAAGTAGCACATCCACATTTAGGAATTCATCACCTTCGATTTAGCAAAATAAATATGCAAGATATTTTGGGGGAGTGTACAGAAAGAACAACCCCTCCCCCCTCGCTCACCTGAAAATAAATGTAAAATGTATGACTCATATACAGTATTACACTCCAAACAATTGGCCAATTAAGTCATTTCATTAAGTCATCGCCAGACTTGATTTATCGTCAGTCTGAAACCCCGTTGTAATAACTCTCTTTTGTATCTGTCGTTACTTGGGTCTCTGAGAAGAGAGATTGGGCTGGAAACCTGCCATCTCTGAGCTTTAGAGGTGAGAAGGAGAGAAAAAAGTAAATTTCAATTTGCGGTGGTGGTGTGGTAGCACAGATGGTGGAGACCTTTTAAAAGCCTTGTGTTTAGATAGCATCTGTTCAGTGTGTTTGTGTGTGTGTCCTTGCTGTGGAGCGTGATACAGAGATGAAGGGGAAGGGTAAACAACAGCACAACGTCCTTACTAAAGCATTACCGTTACCGTTTTCAACGGGTGGGAAGGTTTTTAATTAACGGTTAAAACAAACAGGACATCTGTCTTTTGTTGGTGCTTAGAAAAGTAAAAGACGAGGCCAGGATGGACAGGTTAGAGGACGCAGGCCCGAGGGGGGCGAGGGGGGGTGTTTTTAGTTGTTTTATCCATGGTATCACACACACACACACACACAGACTTTACATATTTGTTTCCTTACCCTGTAAGCAGTCTATGGACAAGGTATGACAGCAATCGATGCTTTGGTTTAGTTTTCCTGGCACTGTTTCCACATGCTAATGTTTTAGCACTTGTTGGCCAAATCCCATTCAAAGCATGGGACCGGTATTAGCATTTTTCACACAGGATGTTCAAAACATCTGTAAGTGACATTGTTGAGCTTCACAATCAATTTGATTTGGACAATATATCAGTCCCATGATTTGAATGCAAAAACATGAACATGTGGGAACAGTGCCAGGGGAAACTAAACCAAAGCATCAATTGCTATCATACCTTGTCCATAGACTGCTTATAGTAAGGAAACCAATGTGACATTTTATAAATTTGGGTGAACTATGCCTTTAAGGCACACACACACACACACACACACACATACGCACATACACACGCGCACACACACACACACACATCCCCTTACCAAGTACAATAAAGGGATCTGTTGTTCTGTTTTATATTACTCATCTACAGGGGGGGTCAATAACTCATTAGAGTTGGGCAGAGAGGAACAGGGGACATGGAGGATGTGGTGTGTGGATGTGTGTGTTACCTGGAGGAGGAATCAGCAAGTGTTAGTGACCAGACCGAAGGTCAACAGCACACAGCTTCATTAGTGGTGTTTCATGAAGGATGTTGGTAATGGTGGTGGGAGGCCTCCAGGGATGACACCACCAGGATACTGCATGCATCAGCTGCTGTCCTTAATCTGTGTACTGCAAGTGTTGCCCTCGAGTACCACCGAGGGGTCAGCGTCTCATCTTTTGTCTTTTGTGTACACTCTGCAAATTCCGGTACCATGTACCAAGGGTTAGGGCCATTTGATTTTAATTCAGGAAGTAAACTGAAATTCCGATTCCAATTTTCCCTCAATGTGAATTGTTCGTTTCTGGATGGACTGAACTGAAACGTAACTCTGCTGTAGTTGTGCCATCCCTCTTCATCTGACATCATGCAGTGATTACATTGTGTACATTAGTTATGTTCTGTCTCTGCATGGTTCACGTCCCATATCACATGATTACACGAGAGGGGCATGTTCTATTAACCATCAGGCCCACGCATGTTAGGTTGAATTATTATTATTGTTATTAGCAATATTATTATTCGCATTTATGTATTTAATTGGCTTTACCTAATAAAGTGCGAAAAATCAACTTTATTAGATGACTTCAAACGTCACTAACATCCTTCTTCACCATACAGACCTGGGTTCAAATAGGATTTGATATAATTTCAAATACTTTATCTGTGCTTGGTTGAGCTTGCCTGGGCATAATCCTCTACAGGATTGGTGTCCCTAAACCAGGACGGTTGTGGCTAACGTGCACTAATATGACTAGAATTACGTTGTAATCAACAGCCAACTTTCCGGGACCTAGACACCAAACTCCAAAAAGCAAGTTCTGCAGGCTCTACTTTTGTCTCATCTTGATTATTGTCCAGTCGTGTGGTCCAGTGCTGCAAGGAAAAACCTAGTTAAACTGCATCTGGCCCATAACAGAGTGGCACGTTTTGTTCTTAATTGTAATCAGAGGGCTGATATAAATAGTATGCATGCCAGTTTCTCTTGGCTAAGTCGAGAAGAGGCTGACTGTATCACTTCTTCTTTTTATAAGAAACATTAATGTGTTGAAAATCCCAAATTGTTTGCATAGTCAACTTACACACAGTTCTGACACACACACGTATCCCACCAGACATGCCACCAGGGGTCTTTTCACAGTCCCCAAATCCAGAACAAATTCAAGAAAACGTACAGTATTATATAGAGCCCTTATTG